>VWPW01026050.1:0-203588 GCA_013389825.1 Crypturellus undulatus | reverse complement strand
CCCGCGGCCCGCGCTTCCCCGCGCTTGGAGGGTTCCGCGCGCGCCCGGTGCGTGGCCGCAGCCACACAGAGCAGACACCCGTGGCAGCCAAAACACGGAGGGGAGAGGTTTGCGNGGCCCGCGCTTCCCCCTGCTTGGAGGGCTCCGAGCGCGCGCGGTGCGTGGCCCCAGGCACACAGAGCAGACACCCGTGGCAGCCGAAACACGGAGGGGACAGGTTTCCCTCTGTCCTGTGTATGCTACCTCGGAAAAGGGGTTATTTTTATGCACAGGTAAATTGGATTACTTGTCTTTTAGTAGGAGCTATGTTGTATCAGCAGAGCTGCGCATCGCATCGCTGCATTGTGAACATGGGACTGCGGAGCAGCTTAAGGAATGCAAATGGAGCTGCCCCTGGAGCTTCTGGTAAATCAGGGCATGGCTTGGCGCAGTGGATGGCTCTTTCCTATTTCCTAGGCAAAGAGACTTAGGGAAAAGTATAGAAGCGCCCAGAGGAGGAGCCCTGCAAGGAGAGGCTAAGGAGCCAGAGCAGGTCTGCTTTGTGGGGTGCCCTGCAGCATCCTCCCTCCCCCGGGGAGGGTTTGGAGAAGTTGGAGCCAGGCTCCTTGCAGCAGAGCATCAGATACCACCAGCATAAAGTGACACTGGAGAGGATGAGATCAGCTGTAAAGAAACAATATTTCCCCCCGAGCACCATCAGGCTTCAGCAAGGACCCAGAGGGACTCTGATGTCTCCATCCTCAGAGTTTTACAAGATGTGACTGTACAAAGCCCTGAGCAACCGGGTCTGATCTCACAGCTAGCCCTGCTGCGAGCAGGAGGTCAGAGCAGAACACTGCCAAGGTCCCTTCCAACCTGAATCACCTTATGCTTCTGTGACCCTTCGATCTTTGCTTATACATAAATATATATCTGTTCAGTCATACAATTCTTCTTCTGAATACAGCAGTTAAAACCTATTATTAAATAAAAACATACACTGACATGGTGTGGCAGAAATCCACAACCATGAAAAGCCAGAGATCCAGATTTTGAAGCTAAGGTCCTTTCCAATCTGAAAGACTAGGCAAGGAACAGCAAATAAACACAGAATGACTAAGGGCCCGAATTCAAGCTGTATAGAAGTACATTGCTGTGATTAATTTCAAAACATATATTTGCAGTTTGCTTTAAAATCCTGCCAAGTTCTGATGAGGAGAGATAATGCTGCCTGGCATAACGTAAACATACAGACTGAAGGGGTAGAAAGCACCCTGACAAATTATTTGTTATTGCTTGAGAGACCAGATTTTGGTTTCAACAACTCCAACAGGTCACTGTGGAGACTACGTGTCTCTGATACTTGCGATATGGTAGATTCTGTATCTGTCAGTGAATATCACACATTTTTCTAATATAAGCTCTACTTAAAACTGAAACTGTAAACCTGAACCAGAATTGATTAGTTTTCTGTTCACTGCTCTCTTTCCTTTCATCTGAGATATCTATCTGTCTCAGATGATCTATCAGTCTAAGATGAAATAAAAATTAACCAATACTGTCTAGGAACTGACCATGAACAAAAGTGAAATTGAGAAATCTGTTCTCCATGCAGAATGGAATGAAAAAAAAAAAACAGTTTCTGCCAAGTCCATTTGACTTGAAATATATTGCAGTATGTGACAATAAAATGTGTTAAGGATATGTTTTCAGCACTGAAAACAGCTTACTTGTTGATGTGCCCATATCAGGTGTGGGGAGTTAGACTGTTTGGATTGGGTGTCTTTTTTTTTTTCTTCTCTGCTCAGGATCCAGGGTCCTGACACTTTGTCCTGCCTATTCCAAAACACAAATTCTCCTCTCATCACTCATTTCCGTTTTTTCTAATGCACAGCCCTGGAACCTTGGGTTGTGAACGGCCTCTTTGTCCCATCCAAATTTTATTTACTGTTGTGACTAACTTAAATGTCCTGTTCTGATATGCAACATCGATTAACAATCTCCACTTACCTAGCATTTTACCAACATTTTAGGATTAAAAAACTGTCTTTTAGACCTTATTCACAGAGCCCCTCAAAAAAAAATCAGTATTTCTCACACATACAATTTACATTTTGAAAGACATCCATTAGTCTGTTTTGAGAATCATTCACTACACATCTGAAAATCCAAACAAACTGCTTTTTAAAGGGGTGTTTAATCCAAGATGTTACTTCTGGAATAGAAATGTTTTTCCATCATCTAATTGATTGACAGTATAAAGTTCATTAAGCTCATCCTGTTCTTGTTTTACTGGCACTGCCCCTCAGGTGACATTCAGTGTTTCAGGTTTTCAATGTTTTGGTCCTTTTCTACAGAAAAGGAGATTGCAGTCTGGCTGGAATCATTTACTACTTTTGGAAATACTAACAATATTAGAAAAAATCCCACACTAATTCCAAAGATGAATGTCCCTCTTTTTAATCCCTGTTTATGGTTTTGCTTTGGGCTGCTTCTCTTTTCTTATTTAGCTTCATTAAAAGGTTAAATTGCCTTGCCAGTTGCTTTGTACCTGATTTGCCACTTATGCAGAGCTGGATCTTTACTCTATCATTGATTGATTTCTGGGAGTTTCCTGAACATAAAAAATCTGAGCAGCAGTCCACGAAATTCAAGGTGATCTCCTCCCAGATCCCCTAGCAGACATTTCCTCGTACCACTGGTGTTACTTACCACAAGTGCGATAGACAACACATGCTTTTGAATTCAGCAGTAGAAAAAATTGCTTTGAGTCACTTGCACTTTTCCTTTAGCAACAGAGTAAATGCCTTTGGAAAACATATGGGAATACATGGCTACTGCTCTTTTCCCTGCCACATCTATTCTAAGATTTAGAATCCATATTTGAGAATCCATATTTGGTGTGCAAATTTGAGCAGATGATTCTGGTGTAACCTAAACAAAATGAGCAAAGATTTAACGTTTAACCGTTTAACATCCTAACACTATGTCCAGTTTGCTACCGTAATCCTCATCTATGCTGAGGGATGGAGACACATTAATAAAAAAGGAAAAGAGTCTGTTCTTAATCCTCACTGCTCCCACAGTGCACCAAAGAGCATGGGCAAAGATGAGCTCAATAGGAACACAGTAATTAGCCCAACAGGAAGAATGAAAAGTTTTGTTATTTTCATTAAAATTTTGTGGAGTCTACATAGTCATGCCTTACCTGAATCTGATCAGAGGAAAAGTAAATATCCAAACTTTGAGAGAGCTGGGAGAAAAGGCGTTGCAAGATTTTTAAGTACCTTGCTACCATGTCACAAGTGCTGTGGATGGAGATATGCTGTTCTTTTTTTGTTTTGTTTTTCTAGCGCTGTGTTTCCTATGCTACTGAAAAAATCAGTCCTGACTCTGCAAAGATATCATTGCTGAAAGGTTGAGCCAGAACTTGGGAATATCCTGTTTTTTCCCCAGTTTTCAGATACTACAACTATTTTCACCTGCAATTCAAAACTTGAAAATGGATATCTGTTTACCATGATCTCCCTGGCAGATAAAAGATCCTAGGAATCTCACTGGAAGGCCATGCAAGCTGCATATGTCACTTCTTGCAGTGACTCCTTCCAAACCAACTACTGAAATCATGTGTAATATACACAGCATGTTGGAGCAAGTGGACCCTTAATTCATTCCGTGCAGAGGATATAAATAGTGGGAAAGATTTTCTAAATGCCTATTATCACTAACAGAAATGAAACCTCTGTGAACAGTACTGACCCTGGGCAGCTGTTGCCCCATACTAATATTGCTGCTCAGTGTGTTTCAGTACCCAATTTGTACAGTGCCACCTGGTTCTTGTCCTATTCATACCAGTGCTCTTAGCAGCCCATAAACGGTTTCACACTTGTGCTCAGCAGAAAGCAGCAGCAATCTTTAAATAATTCCCTTAAAATTCTCATTTGGCACTTAAATCTTGGTATCACACCACATGCATCATTATAAAACTACACCATTGTGTCTTGGTCCCTTTCATTCTATAGAGGAAATACCAATAAAAGCAGTGAATTCCTGGCTGAATGATTTGCTTTGGTCTTTAGGACTGCTATGACAGTAACACTGCTTATGTTCAGCACATTGAATTGTGGGCTAGAAGCCAAACTTCAGAAATACTCCCAAGAACCTGACACTACTGGAAAAGAGGGGATCATTGCAAGTCTTCTGCATACAGATGGAATACAACATTGGGAAAGCAAAGGAAACTTCTGCACTTAGCTACCAAAGCAATGTTAAGTATTTCTATAAGAGGTTCTTCCTTCCAGTGAATATACGCAGTGAATTATAAAACTGTCAGGCAACAATTTTATTAATTATAAATACACAGCAAAGCAAAAATCTTCTGAAACCCATTCAAGAAGTCAAAGTTGTTACCTTTGCTCCAACACAAAGTGAAGTGATCAATAAACACTGGGAACCTGGAATTAACCAGTTAACAGTTAAAACAGGTTTCTCTTGGTCTTGTGCATTTCAACTATCTAGCAAGCTTGGCCATTGATTTTAACTACGCATTACAAATTCTACCAAGCTGATAAGGGCAAAAACAGTTTCCAGGGAGAAATCCAGAGGTCTGGTCAGGAGAAGGAAATATTTCAGCACTCCCACAGTAGTGGGACAGCTGAGCAAATTTGTCCCTGGTGCTGAGATGATTAAACACCTCTGTGCTTAATAATAAAAAACTATCACGTCACCAGTACCCAAGGTAATGGCAGGGGAAGTCCAGGAAGATCCTCAGTGGATTCATAATAATTGGAAAATATGGAATATGCACATACTAAAAGGAAAAAAGTAATATGGAGCTGGAGATATGTGTGGAGATAGTGTAGTTAAAGAGCCTGAATTAAACCCTCCTGGACTGAAAAGCTGCCTTGAATAGTAATTAACAAAGTTGGGTTCAGAAGGGAAAAATAGGTGTACCAGTTTCAGAACTAAACCTCAATTTTGCTTTGGAGTTCCACTGTTATTTAAGCTGCTTGATATAGTAAAACACTGCAATGGTTTCTTCTCCAGACATTAAAAAATGCATGTCTTGATATCAAGTCAGTTGAAAAGGTTGCAGCATTAGTTTTATTCCTAAGATACTTAAGTGGTGCTCATGTTCAAATTAAGTTACCTTTAGAGAAATGAAAGTTAGGTGCCATCCCTGCTGTTGAAGCACAACTCTAGTTGTCCAGCATTGCTGTAGCTCACACCTGCAAACTCTGTGACAGAAATACCCTCTGATTTACAAGACTACACCTGGCTCTCACTCCTCCAGGTGTGGTCAAGCAGTCAGCCATTATTTCAGGTTGGGAAGTTTTTTTAGGAGTTAATATAGGTAGTAAGTAATATATTTCCTTGCAAGATCTACAATAAATAAATCCAAGAAAAATAATCCAGACAAAAAAGAATAATCTATTTCTGCCTCAGACTTCTCCATGCTTCCCTTCTTTTAGGGAACATTCAGAAATTGTAAATTGAGTAATATAAAGGAATAATTTTCCTCTATAGGAAATAAAGCAGTTGCAAGATTTTCCTTCAGAATCAGAGGCTTAAAAATATGATCGGCTATGAATATAGGATACTAATATAGATAGCATGTAAAATCAGAAATGACAAAGTAGAAATACTTTCAAAATATATGTATAATTTTTGGCAAAAACATAATCCTATATTTTGAAAGTTCAAGTCAACCATTACGGCTAGTGAAAGAGTTTTTTAACTCAAGCTATCCTAGACTTGCTTACTGTGCAAATTCCTGTGCTTGTGAAGCCTTGGATGTGGGCCCTCCTAGAAAGTGAGATACCTAACTAGAAACACCACTCTGCTGAGATGGTTTTAATAACACATACTCTACGTTGCTCAAAAATTATTTAAATGAATGTCTCAGTTAAAGGATCTATTATACATGCCTTTTCTAAAGCTGACTATAAAAATCTAATTTACTGCCAAGGAACAAGAATTCAAACTACATTTTCATTCCAATGAAGAATCAAGATGACTTGAGTATTTTTGGATATATGAATATGCCTACTAGTTAGTGCATAAAGTAACAAAAAGTAATATGGTACAGCAGAAATTTGAAGCTAGAGTCTGATAACCCTACAACATGCACTCAGACTGCTGCCTGCTGCACTTTCTCCTTCTCCCTGTTCCCAGAAAGTCTCCTAATGCCTGAAAAGCCAAACGGAGACAAACTACTAAAATGAAGACTTCATTTTTTTTTCCAAATGGGTTGTTTCAGCAAGAAAAATCATCATTTTTTTTTCCTGACAGTACTAATACTCAGTTTCTTCTGTATTACTGAAATGAAACAGAAAATTAAGGGCGTTGAGTTGCCCTAACCAGTCTTTCCTGGCCCACTCTCACCCGTCTTGCTTCTTAATGCTCTGTGTTTTTAATTTAGTTTTTTATACTAGTCTTTATATGTAGCTTTGGGAACCTCTACCCAACTATTGTAACAGTGAGTGAATGCAATTGGAAAAAATATTTTAAAATATTTTAAAATATATATATACATAGTTCAGATAAAGATTCTCTAAACCTTTATTTTAAAATTCTCTCTTAGAAGATCTTCTCATGAATTTTACCAAAAAAAGAATGAATTTAAGAGATCCAGAAGAAGGTTTTTTTAATCTTGTCCTAGTATCCATGTGATATGTATCAGAAAGAGCTTATTTGTGTAATTAAGTTTGTACAATAGACATTTTACCTTGTGGGCATTTTGGTAGCCCTGGAAATTGAATTATTCTCTGCAAGGTATACGTATTGCTTTTTGAAAATTTTAAATGCATTAGAGCAAAAAATGCATTCTTTTCTTTCTCTCCCTCTCATCTCTCCCTGAACTCTCTAATCTTCCTTCTCTATGAAACCTTTTGACATCAGCATCTCTGCACATACGGTCACACAATGGGTTGCCATAAAGAATTAGAGTCGTGCCGTTCCTACAAGGTCACTGGAAACCTCAGGTTAACATGCAGATTGTAATCAAAGAGTCATCTCAATGCAAAGTGAAAACAAACTGTGCTTCCAAATTTCCTGGGAGGTAGTACCCTTTACAGCTATGAACTCTGCTATTGACTCATTCTTTCTGCTCTCAGGCATTAAATGAGCAAAGCTTCAAGAAAGCTGTGTGTCTTTATGGGAAATTTTATAGCTTCGTGTTCAGTCTATTTGCAATAAAAAGGCAAAATTAAAAACACAAAACACCCTGAAAAGGGATTGTGTTGACAATACCATGATAAAAAACACACATGCACAGTTTCTTGGCATTAACTTCTCAGATGTGTTGCAGTAGTGATCAAGAACATTGAGCACCGTGAATGTGAATATTTTCATGAATTTGCTGAAAAAAATCACATAAAACTTGATTATTTCTTCAGGTTTAGTTCACAGAAAAAGGGTGAAAGAATAATGAAGTGATTTACTTGAGTTAGTGTAGGTCAGTAGCAAAATAGGAAGAATGGCTCGAGTCATCACATTAAGCCATTACCTCACATCACTTCAAAGCACTTGTGCATTGCAGATCTAGTAGAATTGTAGAAAGTTGCCATGGAGAACGTATGCAGCCTAGCAGTTTGACAAAGATCATGAGGATGAGCATTGCTTTATGCTGCGCTTGCTGTTGCACACAGGTAATTTCAGTATCTAATCTTAGCTTTATTGCTAACTTGTTACCTGAACTCAAGCAAAAAAAGACCCTTAATGCATGTTGCACAACTGGTTGTTTTTCAACAACTGATGAAACAAGATGATAAATAATACAAGAATGATTATTTTGCTTCTCTCCAAACACAAGTAATTGCAATAAGTAAAATATGAAAGCTTATTCAAAGACTTTCTTCTACTTTAAATATTTATCACGTGTACAAGGTGTAAAATATATCTGCAAATTCATAGGTTTTCTGAAAACTAATTTCACTGAAACACTATTCATGGTGAAAGCTAAAGATTCTGGGCTCAGTAAATCCTGCAGATTTGGTCCCTTGATTTTATTACTTTTTAAACTGGTCTTCCTTAAGATCAGAAACCAGTTTTACTGAACTTAGCAAGAGTTTTACCAAGAGTTCTTCTAGGACAAGAAAATAGCTAATAACCTAAACAGTATGTAAGAGAAAAAAATAGGTAACTTTGCTTACTTTCCCCTGGTCATTTCAAAGCCAGATGCTTTGAGGCTGGCATCCTGCTGGCTGCTGATGGCATCAGTGCTGCGGGCTGACTGCTTGAGCGATCTGTTGCCTGCAGCTGAATCCTGGTTCCCCATGACCTCTTGCAAGAGCTGGGTCTCTCCGGGATTGCTCTGGGCAGATGCTCCATTGCTGTTAGACCAACTGCCCGTCTTATCCTCACCAGGGTTGCTGTCACTAGGCGAATGGCTTGCAGGAATAGAGATGGTAGGACTGGAGATTTTCTTCACTTCTTCCTGTTCATGGGTTTTGTCCAAAGGTGCGGAAGTGAGTGCCAGCAGTGTACTTCCTTCAGCAGCTTGGATCCCAGAATGGGGAGACTCCACAACTGTCCCTGGGTTTACAGAGCCATGCGCTGCAGTTGGAAACAGAGTCAAGTCTGAGGGACTTGTGTGGGTTTCACCACGCAGAGCTGTGACCCAGAGCTTGCGTGGAGTATTAGCTTCACCACTGCCACTCTGTAAGTGGAAGAGAAGCAATAAAATTACTTCCTTCATCCTGCTGGTTTGTAAGGTTTACCAGATAACTTCCATGTATTCCCTGAGCAAGGGCCCTGCTGCCCCTTCCCTCTCCTGAGCTGCTGCTCATACAGTGAGCCTACCCAGAGAATGCCCTGCTGGGTTTTATTTTTGTAGAAAGGAAACAGGTTTTGGTGTTTCAAAACTGAATGAGGAAGCTGAGTTTCCTGTTCCTGTGGATTTTTCTGCAACCTCTGACCACTTGGAGAAGAGGAGCCTGGCAGCCTTTGTGGGAGGAAAAAAAGGGAATTTCTGCAGAAGCCACAGGATAAAGATTAATGGCAGAATAGATAAGTGGAAAAATATGTACCATGAAGTAATCCTGGGGGATCAAAATGAAATTATTAGGTAATTTTCCTTTCATATGCACATGTACAAGTGACTTGTCACATGTGGCCTTTGGATAGTTCGTGCTTATGACTTTGTTGTTGAAAGCAGACCTGACAAAACAGGCATGGTATATAAAGTTAAGACTTGCTGTGTCTTCTGTTTTACTTGGACTGCTTAAGTACTCTGGTGCCACAAACGGGGAAATGTTGAAGAAGAGATCCTCATTGTTATACTTCATCGTTATAACATCGTTCATAGATCATCGTTATACTTCATGCTTGTGAACGCATTCACTTACGAACTTATCTTTGTTTTTTTTTTAATGCTGCAGCTTACGCCTACAGGATTGCTCTGAAAGCTCAAAGCAGTTTGAATGCTGTTCCTTGACAAACACTGGAATTAAGTCCTGAACTTGCCTTGGAGCTGCACGCCAGTGCAGCAGTCTATCTTTGATCTGCAAGATTGAAGAGGTATCTATACAGGCTTGGCAGAGATGGAATATGGGAAGTGTGTTCCTCTCTGGAACAGCTGGTGGCAGGACATTTGAAGGCATTTCAAGTGATGTTAAAAGCTTATATAGGAGCGACTGGATCCTACCTTTGATTCCCATGTTCTATATTGGCATTTTAGACATATAGTTCACCTGCAGACTTCTAAATTCTATATAAATTAAAAAAAAAAAGTTTCTATTTGCAAGCATTGCTACTAAATCCTGTTTTATTCCTTTTCATGCCTCCTGCTGAAGGAATTTGGCTTTCCCTTGTCTCAGGACACCACACTGAACTGAGTTGTTTCCCTGGATTAGCGACTTGGCTTTCTTCTGCAATAAACAGATTCTCCCTTGCATATTATACTGATATGACCATGTCAACTCAGATCAAGATCTCTAATACACCTCAGGAGAAGAGAAAAAAAAAAGTCTATATTCCTCATAACATTCACTGTAGGGCCTCAAAGCATATCCAAGGCTTCTGAGAAACTTTCCATTCCCATATTTAATTTTATTTTCCCAAGTTACCAGCACATACTCAAGGCATATGGCTCTTAAGTATGAACTGAGGGGGCACAGCATGTACATGCCATTTTGTTCAAAGTGGCTGCATTTTACTGATTATAAGCATTGTGTCCAATAATAATACCTCATAAAAATTAATGGAGTCAAGTGAAATTGTACGTATAAAATACAATTTGATTAATTATTTAAGGTTTTCTTTAATTTTGCTTCCATTGCATAAACAGTCCACATTGTCCCTCAAAATACCTTTCCATCTTACATAAAACAGTAAGAAATGGAAAAAAACAGGAACTTGTTTAGAGAGGACCTAACAGTACAGAAATTTTCTGATTAAAGTCCAGTGTGTTAACTTTACATGACTACAGCATGAATTCTAAGCAATTCTGAAAACTCAAGTGAAACCTGGATCCAGCTAAATAAAGCACAGTCATATTACTCCCTGCACACACAGGGTCACCTAGAGCACGTGGCACAGGGCTGCATCCAAGCGGGTCTTGAAGATCTCCAGAGAAGGAGACTCCACAACCTCTCTGGGCAGCCTGTTCCAGTGCTCTGTCACCCTCACTGTTAAAATTTTTTCCTTAAGTTCCCATGGAACTTTTGATGCTTCTGTTTGTGGCCATTTCCTCTGGTTCTGGCGGTGGCCACCGACAGAGGCCAGCCCCATCCTCTTCACTCCCCCCATTGATGTACTTATAGACACTGATCAGGTCTCCTCTCAGCCTTCTCTTCTCCAGGCTGAACAAGCCCAGCTCCCTCAGCCTCTCCTCACAGGGCAGATGTTCCAGGCCCCTGATGATCCTTGTGGCCCTGCGCTGGACTCTCTCCAGCAGCTCCACATCCCTCTTGTACTGGAGGGCCCAGAACTGGACACAGTGCTCCAGATGTGGCCTCACCAGGGCTAAGTAGAGGTCTTACTCTACTTAGAGTAGAGTAAGAGATCCCCTCCCTCGACCTGCTGGAGATGCTCCTCTTAATGCATCCCAGGATGCCATTGGCCTTGGCCACGAGAGCACACTGCTGCCTCATGGTCAACCTGTCGTCCACCATGACGCCTAGGTCCTTCTCTGCAGAGCTGCTCTCCAGCAGGTCGGTCCCCAGCCCGTACTGGTGCCTGGGGTTATTCCTCCTCAGGTGCAGGACCGTGCACTTGGCCTTGTTGAATTTCATAAGGTTTCTCAGTTACCCAGTCTGTCCAGGCACCTCTGGATGGCAGTGCAGCCCTGTGGGGGGTATCAGCTACTCCTCCCAGTTTCATTTCATCAGCAAACTTGCAGAGGGAACAGGCAGCAGAATAAATCAAACAGGATTGGCCCCTAAAAACTAGCAGAGGATGGTTTCGATCCATCGACCTCTGGGTTATGGGCCCAGCACGCTTCCGCTGCGCCACTCTGCTCTGTGCTGCAAAGCTCTGCCACCCTCAACTGCTGATCCATCGCCATTCTCTTGCTCTTGCCCTTCATTCATATGTTCTCAAAACAGCTAAATATGTCTTTAGAAAATATGCAAGCATCAGGATTCCCTGGCAGTCATCCTTTCTTTTGCAGCACTCATTTGCATCTGATAAATGCAGCAAGATAGAATGCAAGAAAGGGGGAAAAGCACTGTGTGCCTTCATCCAGGTCAATAATAAATAAATGGAACAGGACTGGACTGAGGACTGATCCATGGGGGACACCACTAACTACAGGCCTCCAAGTACACTCTGCACCACTGATCACCACCCTCTGGGTTCTGCCATCCAGCCAGTTGTTAATCCACGTCAGCATCCGCTCATCTAACCCACACTGCTGGAGCTTGCCCAGGAGGATGCTGTGAGGGACGGTGTCAAAAGCCTTGCTGAAATCCAGATATATGACATGAACCGGTTTCTCTGCATCTACCAGCTGGTCATTCCATCATAGAAGGCTATCAGGTTAGTCAAGCATGATTTCCCCTCGATCACTGCTCCTGAGCACCTTCTTATCCTCCACATTTGGAGACAACAGCCAGGATGAGCTGCTCCATGACTTTTCCAGGGATGGAGGTGAGGCTGACTGGCTTGTGGTTGCCTGGGTCCTCTCTCTTGCCATTTTTGAAGACTGGTGTGACATTGACTTCCAGTCTTCTGGCACCTCCCTCGTTCTCCAGGACCTTTCAAAGATGATGGAGAGCAGCTTAGCAATAACATCTGCCAGCTCCCCCGGCACTCTTGGGTGCATCCCATCAGGGCCCATGGATTTATGGATGTCAGCTTTCCCTAAGAGCTCTCTGACCCAGTCTTCCTCTACCCA
Organism: Crypturellus undulatus; assembly: GCA_013389825.1. Lineage (NCBI taxonomy): Eukaryota > Metazoa > Chordata > Aves > Tinamiformes > Tinamidae > Crypturellus > Crypturellus undulatus. Next base: position 191,272 of record VWPW01026050.1, on the reverse strand, counting down.
GGGCAAGTCTTCCTCTCTCCAGGCACCTTCTCTGGTTTCTAGGGTCTGGGATTCTAGAGGGCTGCCCTTGGTAAACACTGAAGCGAAGAAGACATTCAGTAGCTCTGCTTTTTCTGTGTCTTTCATAATGAGGGCACTCACACCATCCACCAGCAGATCCATGTTTTCCCTAATCTTCCTTTTGCCATTGATATATTTGAAAAGCTCTTCTTGATATTTTTAGCATCCCTTGCCAGATTTAATTCCAGTTATGCCTTAGCTTTCCTTGTCACATCCCTGCATTCCCTGACAACATTCCTAAATACCTCTCAAGGAGCCTGTCTTTTTTTCCACTTTCTATATAATGCCTTTTTCTGATTGCGTTTTGCCGGCAGCTCCTTGCTCATCCATGCAGGCCCCCTGCCTGCCATGGGATTCTTCTGAGAAGGTCTCTGAAGAGGCCAAAGTTGGCCCTCCTGAAGTCCATGGTTATAAGGCTACTTAGAGACCTACTTCCTCCTTGTTGGATCCTAAACTCAACCAGCTCATGATCACTGCAGCCAAGGCTACTCACCACCTTCACATCTCCAACAAGTCCCTCACTATTTGTTAGTTCAAAGTCCAGTAGCCCACCTCTCCTCACTGGCTCCTCCACAATCTCTGTTAAAAAGTTATCATCAGTTAATGCCTGACTGCGTTGTCTTTCCAGTAGATGTCAGGGTAGTTGAAGTCCCCGATGAGTACCAAGGCCTGAGACCATGAGGCTACTTCCAGCCATCTGTAGAAGGCCTCATCAACTTCCGCATCCTGGTCAGGCGGCCTGTAGCAGACACCCACCACAGTGTCTCCCACATTAGCCTGCCCTTTAACCCTTACCCACAGGCTCTCAACTCACTCATCGTCCATCCCCAGGTTGAGCTCCATGCATTCCAGTTGCTCTCTCACATAAAGAGCAACTCCACCACTTGGCCTTCCCAGCCTGTCCTTCCTAAAAAGCACATAGCCTTCCATGGCAGCGCTCCAGTCGTGTGAGCTGTCCCACCACGTCTCTGTGATTCCAATAAGATCATGATGCCAGGACTGCACACAGATCTCCAGTTCCTCCTGTTTATTCCTCATGCTGCGTGCATTGGTGTACAGGCATTTAAGGGAAGTCATCAGGCCTGCAGGTTTCCCAGGATGGGTGAAAGAGGACCCTCTATAATAATCTCCTACACTCACTTCCCTACTACCATACTCCTGTGGGATGCCTTCTGGCTTTGGCTGCATGCCACTGATTGCCTTGTCCATGTAGCATCCCCATCCCCCTTCATGCTTAGTTTAAAGTCCTCCTAACCAGGCTGGCCAACTTATTGGCAAAGACTTGCATGCCCCTCTTGCTGAGGTGGCTCTCATCACTCCCCACTAGAGAGGAGATCTTCCCATGGTCATAGAAACCAAAAACCTGTTTCCAAGACCAGCAGTGCAGCCAGTTGTTAACCTGTAATATCTGCCTTTTCCTCCTCATATCCATTCCCCTCATTGGCAGGATAGAGGAGAACACAACCTGGGAACCCAGACCTTTGACTGTTATCCCTAGGGCTCTGAAATCTTGCTTGATGTTACTCAGTTTCCCCATCCTTAGCACCCACATGAAACACTTTCAGGGGATAATAGTGAGACGCTTGGACAAGCCTTGGCAGTCTCTCTGCAACATCTCTTATTCGAGCTCCTGGCAGGCAACAGATTTCTCTGGATGATGGGTTGGGTCTACAGACCGGTGCCTCCGTGCCCTGCAGCAGGGAGTCACCCGTGACAATCACATGCCGCTTCTTCCAGGTGCTCCTTTTCTCCTTAGTTGGGGCAGTCTTAAGGTGCGGACTTGGTTCTTGACCTCATCTATCTGGTCCTTGAGTTCCAGGGTCTCCTACCTGTTGGATGTGGTTGCTCGCAGGGGTGAGGTGGGGCGAGAAAGGGCTTTCCTTTCACCTCGAACAGGGATACGTTCCCATTTTTGTTCATGACTTGATACTGTTACTTCTGCCCCTCCGCTCTATGGCAAGGGGGTAGATGAAACCAACAGGTTCTNTTCATGACTTGATACTGTTACTTCTGCCCCCTCCGCTCTATGGCAAGGGGGTAGTGGATTCTCAGATGAAACTGACAGGTTCTCTGGGTGCTCTACCTGGAAGGACTGCAGAGTGTGGCTCCACCAGTCTATTGCTTTCTCACAATCTCTAATGCTCCTCTACCTTTCCACCTCCTCCACCAGCCTAAGGCAGGTGTTATTTTTGTTACTCCCTGATAACATGGAGAGGCTCAGACGCTCCCCACATCCAGAAACCCGGACTGTCGCATGTTTCCGTGGTGGATCAGTCTGCGTCGCCACAGTCTTTCTGGTGGAGACCTCTGCCAAGCAGAGACCATGGCAACTATGCCTGAATTACCACTGACGGAAGAGACCGTGGGGAGAGCTCTCTTCCTGGGGTGACTCCCTGCACCTTGCCTGCACAAATGCTCTGGTCGCCACACTCCTGGTCACTTGTGCTCCCTGGGGCAGCTTTTAATCTGCCACCTTCCCTGCTGGCTTGGCCCCCGCTGAGTCAGAGTGGCCTCTGGCCTGGGGCCCACTGCCCACCCTGGGGGTTACTACTGGGGCTGCCTCTCACTCCCTGCGCTTTCTTGCTCGGTGGCTTTTGCCGCAGTTCTGTTCCTCTAGGCAAGGCGCTCCGATGCCAGCGTCCGTTCCACAGCCCTTCCCGTCGATATTTGGGCATGTCTTTGCTATCATCTATTAGCTGTGTTTTTTCAAGTGTATTCTAATATATCCTTTTTCACTTTATTTTTCCTGTGAGCAAGTTTTTAGTCTCTAGGGGTGTAATTATATAATGGGAACATGCATTTTGTAAGAAACATGTCAGGGAATGAGGGAGATTGTGCTGACTTCAGCCAATTCTTGGGGTAAAGTTGGCATCAGGAAACTGGGTACTGGCTGTGGTGTGGAATGCTTTAAAAATGGGTAACTTTCTAAGTCTTCCTTTTCAGAAGTGGTTCATACATGGAAATAAATCAAATACTACTAGGATTTCTTCAGAACAAGAGAGAAGCAAAACTAGCTGGTGTTGAGCTCAAACCTTGACCATTTCCCTCCCTGCACTGCCTCCTAAGTGCGATGAGACAGCGCTCTTCAAGCATCATAACATCTACAAGGGGACATTGCTAAAAGACAATGTAAGCTTACAGAAAGCTTAATTAAGCTGGAGATGAAAACATTCCAAATGCCTTGAAATCATCAGAGATAGAGGGAGGTAACTTAGAAATTCTACAAATCCATTACTAAAAGAGGCTTGGCACCACTCTACCTTCCTTATATTTCAATTTGGAAGAGTGTGACAAGCTAGGGACTAACCATTTCTGAAGGACAAACTTACCGGATGGACATTTCATCTATCTGATAGCATGAAATTGCTACGCATCTCTGCTAGTGACAAAGCTTTGTCTTTGTTTACTAATACTGTGGAGAACAAACAGGTGCTGCTGGAGATAAGCAAAGAGAAGCTGCCATGCTAGGTCATTTCCTTGTATATTTATCAGTAATACACTGGGCAAAGGAGAAGGAAGCCAGAGCTATGACAATGACAGGAGCATTAAGAAATGCCTCTATTGGTAGCATGCTTTCAAATCTGCTGGGCTGCTTGCTCACAAGTGAGTATGGGTCTGTAAGAGTGATGACTGAGCCCTCTAGAACAGCAGTGCTATAAATGGCTAGAAGAGCATTTATCTAATGCTGGAAGCAGCCAAAGCTCATGGCATACTTATGTGCAGGACATCAAACATTGCTAATTCCTTCAGATTGTGAATCATCTTTGTTTTGCAGTCTGATGCTTTCAGCTTGTGTTTCTCTTTGCTTTGTCAAAAATGGTCACTTGGTTTTGCTGTGTTTGCGCTTACATCAATAGGGGAGGAAAGAGCAGGAAACTGCCACTATAGCTTTGGTAGCAAAAAAGGGCATAATGAAATGAGAGGTGACTGAAGATGAGCAATGGAGAAGAATTGCAGAGAGGCAAAGATCAGAGATGATGATTAACAGAGGGCAAACCGTTCTGGAAAAGCAATTCTATGTTAATATTTCTATCTGTAAGCTGAACTAAGCTTCCTTATAAGCTGGAAGTGATATTTATTTTCAACCTTTATCAGGAAAAACATCAAACTAAAACCTTCAAAAAGCAGAACATCAGAATAAGCCCCAGGCTGCTTTGTCTCCGGTAATGTCCGAATGCCCAAGTGTCCCTCTTTCCTCAGTGCATACCTGTATCCAGATGGAGAGAAACAGGAAGAGGAAGCTAGAGAAATGCAACATGCATCAGGACTACTGCTAGCCTTACAAAAATGAGGTGAGAGGCCAGTGTTAGGCAATAGCCCTTTTCACCATGCCAATCCTCATAGTTCCTTTAATATAACCAAAGAAAGAATATCTAGAACATTCCAAAATAACAGCAAGAAGCAGCCCCTAGGTACCCTGCTAATAAAAGTGTAAAGTGTATCAAATCGCATAAGGAACATCCTACAGTTGACTTTGTCTGCTGTCTGCATGGTGGAATAATCAGACTCAAAGATGCTTCGTATCTTTCCCATTCTTTTTCTGCATAGTAGAATTCTTCTGCATAGTAGAAGATTTCTGCATAGCAGAAGATTCCTGCACACTCCAAGCCCTTCAGTGAATACAAAATTGCTCTACCTAGTAAATCAAGAGTTCATCTTTCACATCCTCTTGGGAAACCCTTTTCCTCTCTTCTATCAGCTTGGCTGTAGACATAAACAGAGACGAACGGAACCTGATATGTTTTATCACGTGCAGCTGCAAGGTCACATGTGCTTCTAACTCTTTTTGCACTTGAGCACCTAATAGCACCTAGCACAATGCTTCTCCAGAGAGAACAGCAATTGAGGGCAAGAAGCACCTCTCTGATCTGTCTTGTAGGAGTGCCATAGACCAGGCACCCTCACAGATCCTTGCAAGAAGACAGTAAGATTTGTTCAGGCCTGTTTGTTACCTAATATTCAAACAATGAAAAAGAAAAGGTAAATACATGTTCCAAGCACTGGTAAACTCCATTATGCACATTTGGTGCAGCTATAGCAGAGGGGCTTTGGAAGCAGGCTACGGGAGTGCCCAAGCTGAAACAATTTATGGATGGGATGTTCTGGGGATCACAGAAAACTTAGGAATGACAAAGACCTCACTTCCTCTTCCAGACTGAAGCTTAATCCAATTCCCTTTCCAGAGACGATAGATTCTTTCACAGAAGACTGTGTGGTTTCATTGGAAGCAATATTCTTGAGCCATAAGCACCGGGATCTCTCAGACTCAGAAACAAAGCCATCACGAATTTGACCAGTTGCCTTTGGCCTGAGAAGAGGATGCCCTGGGGATTCACATACTCTTGTCATTGTGGACATCATTTGTGGGGGAGGCCTGGTTGGTATTCTACAGTATCTTTAGCAGTTAATAGAGAGATATCTCCTGTTCTTTCACAATCTGCAGAATTCCTTTCTCCTGTGCATGTTCAATTATCTCTTGGCTCCTAGGGAATTCCAGAGTTCCACGTTCTTTGAGGAGTGGCTATTTCTATCTTCCCTAACTCTTATATATATTCAGAATAAGGATTTTTTTTCTATTCCAAGGAAATGAACTACATGTTTTTCTCTGTGTACCAAAAAGCACAGGAGCTGGCTGACATGTTTTCTCTGCACTCAGTGCTGTACACAGCTGTAGCTTTGTAGCCCAGTAAATGTGGTGCTGCCATTGCTTGCAACTGGCTGTATACCTTTCTAAGGCTTTCATTTGCCTTGCATGGTTGTAACAGCAATTATACAATCATCAGGTAAATGTTTACTGACCTTGTCTTAGTTTTTGCTTAGTTTTGTACAACTGTGTGATGTAACCCCTACTGTTATCTGTAACTAACCTGCACCAATAGCAAGCAGTTACGTGCAGAATGAATTATCTGCAACCTTCAAATGAAAGGCAAAGCACAAAAGAGCACAGGCATAAGATGAGAGCAGGTGTTTTGAAAGCACAGACGCAGGATGTATCAGAGGCCTAAGAACAAGTCAAGAATGGTCAATTATTGGTCATGAAAAGAAGGCAACCTTGGGAGCTGGCTACAGACAGTTCTGTTGGTAAGGGAAGAGAACAAAATTAGTATGCAATGTGGGTACAACACAAACACAATTGTCACATGGTATCACAGAGCAATGAAGAAAGAGTAGCATGTAGATCCTCTCAGCAAACACTAAATTGACCCCAACCTGATACAAGAGCAAGAATAAAGATTCAACATCACCATCATACACCTCCTGGAGAGGAGATGCCGCCCATGTTTTAACCCTCTGCCTGCCACCCAGAACCATCCATCAACCTTTAGACCCAGGGAACAGTGTAAGGACCCAAGAAAGGGGTAGGTATGAGGAAGTTTGGGTATACATTGTTTTAACTGTATAATTCCAACTGCATAAGCATCATTTTAACTGGGCTAAAAATAATTTTCATTTGACTGTTTAGACTTTAACTGGACTAAAAAGAACTTATTCACTTGGCACATACGGTGTGTTCTCCTTTTTCCTCAAAAAAACCTTTAGAGTATGACAGACTACTGGCAAATTCAAGCAATCTCATCTATAACCTAGATACAAAAAAACTGGTAACAGAGCCAAGCAGACCTCTACCCAAAATAGGAGAGAGAAAATTCAGTATTTGCTCTAGCCTAGCACAAGCCTTGCCCCTANTTCTGTCTGTAAGCTGAACTAAGCTTCCTTATAAGCTGGAAGTGATATTTATTTTCAACCTTTATCAGGAAAAACATCAAACTAAAACCTTCAAAAAGCAGAGCATCAGAATAAGCCCCAGGCTGCTTTGTCTCCGGTAATGTCCAAATGTCCAAGTGTCCCTCGTTCCTCAGTGCATACCTGTATCCAGATGGAGAGAAACAGGAAGAGGAAGCTAGAGAAATGCAACATGCATCAGGACTACTGCTAGCCTTACAAAAATGAGGTGAGAGGCCAGTGTTAGGCAATAGCCCTTTTCACCATGCCAATCCTCATAGTTCCTTTAATATAACCAAAGAAAGAATATCTAGAACATTCCAAAATAACAGCAAGAAGCAGCCCCTAGGTACCCTGCTAATAAAAGTGTAAAGTCTATCAAATCGCATAAGGAACATCCTACAGTTTACTTTGTCTGCTGTCTGCATGGTGGAATAATCAGACTCAAAGATGCTTCGTATCTTTCCCATTCTTTTTCTGCATAGTAGAATTCTTCTGCATAGTAGAAGATTTCTGCATAGCAGAAGATTTCTGCACACTCCAAGCCCTTCAGTGAATACAAAATTGCTCTACCTAGTAAATCAAGAGTTCATCTTTCACATCCTCTTGGGAAACCCTTTTCCTCTCTTCTATCAGCTTGGCTGTAGACATAAACAGAGACGAACGGAACCTGATATGTTTTATCACGTGCAGCTGCAAGGTCACATGTGCTTCTAACTCTTTTTGCACTTGAGCACCTAATAGCACCTAGCACAATGCTTCTCCAGAGAGAACAGCAATTGAGGGCAAGAAGCACCTCTCTGATCTGTCTTGTAGGAGTGCCATAGACCAGGCACCCTCACAGATCCTTGCAAGAAGACAGTAAGATTTGTTCAGGCCTGTTTGTTACCTAATATTCAAACAATGAAAAAGAAAAGGTAAATACATGTTCCAAGCACTGGTAAACTCCATTATGCACATTTGGTGCAGCTATAGCAGAGGGGCTTTGGAAGCAGGCTACGGGAGTGCCCAAGCTGAAACAATTTATGGATGGGATGTTCTGGGGATCACAGAAAACTTAGGAATGACAAAGACCTCACTTCCTCTTCCAGACTGAAGCTTAATCCAATTCCCTTTCCAGAGACGATAGATTCTTTCACAGAAGGCTGTGTGGTTTCATTGGAAGCAATATTCTTGAGCCATAAGCACCGGGATCTCTCAGACTCAGAAACAAAGCCATCACGAATTTGACCAGTCGCCTTTGGCCTGAGAAGAGGATGCCCTGGGGATTCACATACTCTTGTCATTGTGGACATCATTTGTGGGGGAGGCCTGGTTGGTATTCTACAGTATCTTTAGCAGTTAATAGAGAGATATCTCCTGTTCTTTCACAATCTGCAGAATTCCTTTCTCCTGTGCATGTTCAATTATCTCTTGGCTCCTAGGGAATTCCAGAGTTCCACGTTCTTTGAGGAGTGGCTATTTCTATCTTCCCTAACTCTTATATATATTCAGAATAAGGATTTTTTTTCTATTCCAAGGAAATGAACTACATGTTTTTCTCTGTGTACCAAAAAGCACAGGAGCTGGCTGACATGTTTTCTCTGCACTCAGTGCTGTACACAGCTGTAGCTTTGTAGCCCAGTAAATGTGGTGCTGCCATTGCTTGCAACTGGCTGTATACCTTTCTAAGGCTTTCATTTGCCTTGCATGGTTGTAACAGCAATTATACAATCATCAGGTAAATGTTTACTGACCTTGTCTTAGTTTTTGCTTAGTTTTGTACAACTGTGTGATGTAACCCCTACTGTTATCTGTAACTAACCTGCACCAATAGCAAGCAGTTACGTGCAGAATGAATTATCTGCAACCTTCAAATGAAAGGCAAAGCACAAAAGAGCACAGGCATAAGATGAGAGCAGGTGTTTTGAAAGCACAGACGCAGGATGTATCAGAGGCCTAAGAACAAGTCAAGAATGGTCAATTATTGGTCATGAAAAGAAGGCAACCTTGGGAGCTGGCTACAGACAGTTCTGTTGGTAAGGGAAGAGAACAAAATTAGTATGCAATGTGGGTACAACACAAACACAATTGTCACATGGTATCACAGAGCAATGAAGAAAGAGTAGCATGTAGATCCTCTCAGCAAACACTAAATTGACCCCAACCTGATACAAGAGCAAGAATAAAGATTCAACATCACCATCATACACCTCCTGGAGAGGAGATGCCGCCCATGTTTTAACCCTCTCCCTGCCACCCAGAACCATCCATCAACCTTTAGACCCAGGGAACAGTGTAAGGACCCAAGAAAGGGGTAGGTATGAGGAAGTTTGGGTATACATTGTTTTAACTGTATAATTCCAACTGCATAAGCATCATTTTAACTGGGCTAAAAATAATTTTCATTTGACTGTTTAGACTTTAACTGGACTAAAAAGAACTTATTCACTTGGCATATACGGTGTGTTCTCCTTTTTCCTCAAAAAAACCTTTAGAGTATGACAGACTACTGGCAAATTCAAGCAATCTCATCTATAACCTAGATACAAAAAAACTGGTCAAGCAGACCTCTACCCAAAATAGGAGAGAGAAAATTCAGTATTTGCTCTAGCCTAGCACAAGCCTTGCCCCTAACTGTCTTTTTGAGGTTATGTCCAGGTCCTGGAAGAGGCAATTCAGTAGGCTATTCCTTGTAAAAGGACTTGGTGTTCACAACATGCGTTGACAGTCAAAATTAAAACAAAATGTAACAGAACAGAACATGCTCCTCTCCGCCTGGCTTCCTGGGAAGCTCCACGGTTCTAGAAAATGTGTGGTCTGCTGGGAAATACAGGCTTAACAAATTAAGAGCCACAGTAAAATGAAATGATGACTTATTATTGGATTTTCAAACTGCCTGAACTTAGCAGTACATTTTACAGTCATATGGCAGGCAGGGCCTAAATACTGCTTACAGTTGTACAGAAGATATGCTCACCCTGTGCAATAATAAGATTTTCCCTATGAGCCCATCTTCAATTTCTACATGTTCTGCTTCACTGAGAGTTTGCTGTTGCCAGCAACATTTGCTCAGTTTCAATCACTCCTAAGAGTGTTAAATTTGTGAGACAGAGGCATAAATAGATGGCTGTACTTTGCGATGGTTGCTGTTGCTGCGCAACAAAATATGCAAGCCTAGAGTGGCAAACTACAGTCTTTTGGAAGCCATGTGGGGTCATTATAGGGTACAGAAGAGAATATAGGAACACCTGACTGAAAGGCTCACCTTTCATGCTGAACCTCCCACGGGCATTTATTACACACACGTAATAAATTAAGTTGAAGTACAGAATCCACATACAGCACCTGTGGCATGGCCAAGCTTTTCAGCTCACTGTTGCCCACAGCAGGTGTAGGGGAACACATCCAAAAGCATCCTTAGCTTTCCCCCTTAGCTAAGGGAAAGCTGAGGTGGCCTACATCACTGCAGCCTGTATGGGACACTTACAGCACATGAGGTAAAGACTTCAGCTCGCTGCTCCTGCAGGAGACCTACTCCAAGCTTTACCTCACTTACAGCAAAACCATCTCACAGTCTAGTTTGCCACCTTGTAGGCTTGCTTCCCAACATGTAAACTGCAGTTCACATTAGGAGTTTGACCTACATCTTTCCATGGGTTCAATTTGTAAGCTGCTGTGCTGTGTCACTGCGTTACCTATCATTTTGTTACACTTTGTCAGTACCATCTTACCATCTTCAATCTCTCTTTAAAGCAAGCACTTGCCTCCCTAAGTGGGACGTGAAGAACATGCCATCATATTTCTAACTGTGGCAGTTAAACATTCATCAACTTTTTTCCAAGAAGTTAACACTTCTCAGAATTTGACCTTTTGCCATCTTCTGTTCAATTTTTAGATACTGAACTCTCTAGTCAGGCAGAATGCATCAAGTTCAGTGAGAATTTGCCCTAGATGAGAATTTCTACTGGTGCCACCCTATTATGACAACCAGTATGTATAGCTAACAAGTAACTTTTTCTTATCAAGAGCCTCCCTCTTCCACAATCATTTCCATTCCAAGGATTTTTCTATTTAAATTGCTTTACTCAAAATTCAGTGTCAACTACACTGTTCTAAACTACAAATGAAAAAGTGACATCAAATATATACAAGCCAGTTAAGGATAGTTCATCCTATCCTACTATATAGTAAGTATTAACAGAAATTTACATTTCAAGAAGTTTCATCTGATAATCTAGTAAGCAAGGCAACCAGTTCAGGCTCCTCAATTCAACAGTGCACATCAGCATGTTCTTCAATTTAATATATACAGGAGTAACTCCAATTGCATGTGTAATTAAGGCTCAGTTCACTGACATAAGCAACTATTTTCTAAAGATGGATTTCTCTAGGACATGTAAACTCTTTGAAATACTAAATTTCTTTAAACACTATCATGAATACATTGTGGGAACCTAACTACCTCATAGTACTCTTGTGTTTTTTTTTTCTTCAATATGGTATGCAAGTTCTCAATGCTAATAATCCTTCTCTGATAAACTAAAAATTTTGGAGCCATTACACTAAAGTGTCTTGCAATTCTATTACATTTTCAAATTCTGGATCAAACGTAAGGTCTTGATTCACTCAGTACTTAAGTACTTAGAAGTACTTAAGAAAGTACTTAATCCTTTGTGATGTACATGGTTCAATTATACTCCAGGAAGCCACAGAAAAATTGATTAATAATCTATTCTAAATATGTCAGTAAGTTTAAGTGGAGGAAAAAGTCCCCCAAACAAAAACATATACTGTTCTACTTCCCTGAAATAATTGTTATTCCATTTGATTTCATCAACATAAATGACTCCCTAAAATCCCAAGGAAATTTTACTTGGCAAGTGCTGAAGTGACATATAGGTGCTGCTGGAAAATCCTTGGCTAAATTGACAATGCTTGCTACAAAGTAGATGATTGCACTTGCAGTTCTTACCCTGACTAGTTGTTCTGTTGAAGATGGGCAAGAGGGCAGCCAGACAGGTTTCTTGCTTTGCCCTATGCCAACTTTCCTTTAGCTTGGGAAATTATAGGTTGGCTAACGGGCTAGAATTTCTGTTTTCACCTCCAGAGCCGATCAAACTCACCTCAGTTACCACACCAAAACTGACAGGGTGATGCAGTTATAGCTTTTCCATGTCTGTTTCATATTGTATCACACCCCGCTTTGCTCCCTTTCCATCTCTACCCTAACTACTCCCCCTTTCCTAGCATCTCTTGAGGTCTGCACTAGTATGACAGTAGATATCTTCCATTTCATAACTTTCTACTAGGTAAAGTATTGCTTTAAGCAATCAAAAAAAAACCCTTAACTAAATCTCATCCTTACCTGCTGAAAACAATAACTGAAATCACACAAGGATCAACGGACTTCCTGCAACATCATTAAAAGTTTCAGTTTTACGAGTTTCGGATATTTTTTTAAACGTAGTATCCAAAGCTATCAGTATCAGCCACCTTTCTTCTCTTAATGGTGATTACCTTGACTAAGACATAGAGGGACAGGTTGTATTGTTATATAACAAATACAATAGTTGCATTTGCTGAAAGTATTGCAAATTCCATAATAATCATGTACCAAATTTATCCCATGATATCAGGAATCTTGTAAAATCCCAATCGTAGATTTTTAACAATAAAATAGACCACAAAGAGACATGCTATAACTAATATAAAATGAATCTACACTCAATTCCATGACTGTGCATATTTGTACAACTCCAAGAAAAACAAAAGTTGTACAAAATGCACTGACAGATCCAGTGTTTCCTTTCTGGATCAAACTGTTCACAATTGGTTTAGGCCATATGATAATATATTTTTCCTTTTATTCACAACTGTATTAGATGAAATTTGCCTCAGTGAACCTACATGACTGCTTTATGTTGGATAAGGGAGTACTTTTGAAGCAAGCCTCCCACTCAGGCTGAGTTAGTGGTTTGTACCACAGAGCAGTCTCAGAGAGTGCAAACATTTCCTTTGGCCTCCAATTAAACTGAAAGATACATTCATTCCAGCCACAGATATTATGTCCACAGGACCAAATTAGAGCTATCTTAGAACACCTTTGTTCCCTCCAAAGCACCTATGTGGCAGACACTACTGCCTTTGCATGATGGCTTCTCTCTACAGACACTCTCCTACTATATAACACTACTTACTAGCATAGACTCAAGAAGAACAGATCAAGAGGACCTTATAGAAGGAGATGGGAGATTGCAACCTCTATTATGGAGCTACCCACTACACACAGAAAGGATAAAGAAGATGGGGTCATGCAGTACAACCTGAGTCTGTGAGTAAATAGCTTCATGCAGAGACAGCTCTGAAAATAAGGGCCCCCCAGGCCTCAGGTAAGGCTGAAGGAACACCCTAAGAATGGTCAGCGGGGGAGTGTTACTGCAACTCAGAAATACATGGAATTGATTTGCAAGCAAGTCTGTAGGGAAGAGCTGCTGCAAAGATATGATGATAAAGGAAAAAGGAGGCTGTAAACCATTTTCTGTTCTGTTCCCTAGTTGGTTGGGTTTCAATAGGAAGTTGTTTTTTGTTCTAGCTTTTATTTAAATCATAGCTGGCTTCTTGAATCTTTGGGTCTTTTTTAGCAGGTTTCTATAGGGAAGAGGACTAGGCAGATCCATCTCAAAGTTCTGGCTGACTTAGCAACTCCAACAAGCAGTGTGATGTTTGCTGTTTCCTGCAAGGAATCAGTCTCCTCTGATGCTTAATTAACCAGTAGCCGCAGACAGAACAGCCCAGCGAAACAGATCACTGAAATCAACTGTAGGCAAAGACAGCTTGGGTAACTGGATGTCAGATATACCAAAATTACCAAGTTATATCATGTTTGAAACAGCCCTGAATAGGAGCAATATAGCTGACTAGTAGGGAAAAAGGAAGACATGGTCTTCGTAAGCTGCAATAGATTAATGAAATCTCAAAATCACATTTTCTTATTAATACTCTTAGTACCTTAGTGCACAAAGGTATACGCACAGAATAATACATTACTCAGAACGCACCAGGAGCAGATAACTCCTGAGAGATGCTGATTCTGAATGGATTCTGTAATACCCTTGTGTCTGTATTTGCAAGTACACAAGAAAGCTGTGGCAGAAACCAGAAGCACAGCCAGCAGCCATGTGACTGCCACTGGCCAAGGCCGTCCTAGGGAGAAATGGAGATCCCCAGAGGGAAAGGCTGAGAATAGAACATTTTTTGCATCAGTAATTGCATTTCTTGCACAGGGTACATGGCAGGGACTCACTACTTATGGGTCTGAGGCAAAGACGGTTACTGAACATAGCATCAATGGAGTGTCAAGTAAATAACATTTGAGACCTACTTTTATATTTAGAACTTTCTGGGAGAGCATGAACACAATGTAGGTATCTTAAAAATCTTCAAACATTTAAAAAGCTCCACTATAGATTTTTTTTGTCATTTTTGAGGAACAAGTTCAGACTGCCTAGCCCTTTCAGTGACTGATTTCTATCAAAGTTATCCTGCCATTTTCCCCCCTCCCCTAAAATCCATGAACAAATGAATAACTGGCTTCATTGCAAGTCAAGGAAAGAATATTTATGTTCAAGTGTATCATCTCCTAACACGGGTTGATTAAAAGTAAACATTACTTATGGCACTTGGTAATGAAAGAAAGGTGAAACTTGAAAAAGTAGATTTCTCTAAAGGCATGGACAATGTACCAAGTGAAAACTGACTGGTTGAGAGAAATCTGAATCTGAAATTTACTAATATTTATAACCAGAAGCGAAAGCTGTATGGCATTTGGTTTACTAAAAATGCCCCCAGAACAATAAAGCTGTCTTGTAATTACTGTAATCTATTTTACAGAGTGAACATGAAAGTACATGTGCAATTTCTTGACAATTATCTAACAGAAAATGTCCATGTAACTACTTGCCTGGCTGTGTTTTTTTGGAGTCAGCTGAATTCGGCATGTCCCTGGCAGTGACTGCTAATCTGGACACTTTTTTAGATACTTTGGATGACTGACATCATGCCCCCAAACTCTCAGTCAGTCATCCAAAATCAGTCATCCAAGGGAGCATCTCTGCCTGACAATGAGTCACCTTATTTGAGCTACTAATGTTACAAGTGGTCTGGGAAGCAAGCAGTTCTACAGCCGGGTCTTCTGAACTCTTACCATAGTAGAGATACAAGACGATTACTTTAACTGATCTTGCTGGCTTGATGCATTGAAAAAGATCTGATCATGTCAGCTGCTACATTTGGCTTTGGTAGAGACAGCCTCTCCTCTGGCTTGGACAAATAGTCTTTTTCTACTGATAACCCATTAACCATCTGCGGTAGAAATCATTTGTCCAGCACAATGCTTTTACTGCATCTTTTTGACATATATCCTCACTATTCTTTTTTTCCTAGACAGTACACCTTGAAGCTCTGCAGCCTGTACTTCCCAAACCTAGCACTGCCAGGATTTCAGTTCCCGTACCTCTTCAGGCAGATGCCCAAGTTGCCTAATGCTTGCTCCAAAGCATTGCATGCCTTCTCACCCATCAACCTAGGTGCAAGAAAAGTGATTCTGAGGAAACCTCAGCCTACATAGCTCACTGACACCTTGCAAATTCTTTCTGGACATATCCCTTAAGATTTCATAAAATGACACTTGAGTCTGACTTGTCTTTCACAGTGACTACTACTCATCTGTTGCTATTCTGTGTCTGTGCCTTCTTAAACTGTTTAATCCCCCTTTTGTCCCTTACTTAAGTGATGTTTTAAGGTCTTTCTTCTCCTGAGCTTCACAACATAAATCCTCCAGACAAACTGCTTGTGAATTGAAACAAATCACAAAGCCTCACAGTAACTAAATGTTAATGACTTAGCATTTTTTCAAGATATAAGCTTAAGGCTGTACACAGAACACCAAATTAAATTAAATGAACAGGCACATTCGTTTTGTGTGCAAATATGAGGGAAAATAATCTTTTTTCAATTGATTGGCTCTAATATCCAAGAATAAGGCTATATCCTCTGAATAAGAGCTCTGAAACTATTCCCTGCAAACCATGTGCCCTGTTCAGTGGTGGATATATATGTATCTACTAGAGATATCTCTTAAAAATGGAAAACTTTCATCATGACATATATATCTAAATATTCTGTTGCAATAAGAAATAGGCAGAGAAACAGGACTGCAAGCTAGAGACTGCACCAAGATGGGAAGGATCACTTCACAGCAGAGCTCAACTCTATGCAATAAAATAACAGAGCCGAAGAAAATGAGGCTGTTAATGCTCTCCAACAGTTATTTTCTTTTGTATTTCTTTTATTTTCACTTCCCACAGAGTAAATCTCTGGATTAAGATCAGAATGAATAGAAGTTAGATTATTCCTGTAGTTACACTTATTAAAAAAGTATGCTGCTAAGTGGTAACCCTGTCATGAGCTTTTGCTCACTAGTAGCACCAGCAAATAGAATCTATGACCTGGGAACCCAGCACTTTAGAATAAGAGAAACACAAATAAAACAGTGTGTTGCTCTTTTAGAAAAGACTAGATTTTACCAAATAGGTAATACAACAAAAGATAATAAAGCTCCTGCATGTGCCTTCTCTATGTGTTTAATGATCCATAATGTCACATCAGTTATCACATTTCATCTTCACAAGCAATATAAAAAATGGGAATTTCTGTGCAAAGACAGTCATGTGCTTGGATTGCTCATATGCTTATCACTTCCAAATTATTAATAAGTGGAAAATATCTGTAAGGACAAAATCATAAGCTAATTGAACACTGCTGGGTTTCTTGTGTGATGAGTACTTTCCCTCAGAGACTGTCAGAAGAGAACAGTTTGATAGGATGAAGTGTGCACTTGTCTGGGTTTCACACTTGCTTAACAGCTTGCTGGTGACTAACTTCAGTATCTAAATTAAAGCTACTGCCTTTCTGGTGCATCTCCTGAGAAATGCTGCCATCCAGGTAATTAATGTGCCATGCCTGCATTGCCTCAGATATCTACATTTGCAGCAATAGCATGGAGCACAGAGTCTTCATCTCTACCACAGAGATATCTGGTACTAGCCCCCCAGCTTAAGCACAATTTTAGCCTAGCTAGGCTCAGAACTGATCCTGCATGACAATTCCCCCTTTTGCTGGCATTAAAAATAGCTTTTTCAGTTATATCCAATATTGCTTGCAGGTTTGCATCACATGTGAGGGAGATTGGTGCTTTCCATTAGAATCATCTCTTAGCTGCTATGAAACAGGCAGCTTGTTAAGGAACAACCAACGTGTGGCTTGAGAACACCCCTTAGGGCAGCCTCCTCTGTGCTGTGCATGTCCCTGAGCAGAGGCCCACTGCCAGGTAGCCTCTTCTGCACTAGAGCTGTTTCTGCTCTGAGTACATCCTCGCTTCAGCTCCCGGGTGCAAAAGGCAATGCTGCTTTGTATTTCAGTACTGAATTTTTAGTCCATATGAATTGATTACTTCATAAAGTATTCTTGATACTCAAACAAAAGATGACATTTCAAAGTTTAGCAGTCTCAACTGAGCTAAAGCTTTCTTAAATGTGCTTTTAGTTCCAGGCAGATTCGGCCTTGTGTTAACATTTAGGGAAGAACCCTCCTTCCTGTTAGATTTTGATGAGCGTGGGAGAGCTTTCTTGTTTAGATTCCTTATGAGTTCACCTGCACTGGACATGATCCATCCTGGAGCTGAGTGCCACTTGGCTTGCAATTTGCAGACATGATACAGTCCATGCAATGCTGTGTGCAGATCTGGGCACCTCAGCAGGGAACAGGAACTACTAGATAGACATAGCCCAGTTGCTTAGCCTGAACATGAGAGTACAAGTGCAGAGAAATGAGATTTCCAAGGCCACGGGTTGTGCACGCATGGGGAGGGAACAAACAAAAAACAGAGAGGAGCAGATAAATTACAGAGTAGAAACAACAAGAAAAAGAAATGCTAGAAGTAGATCTAGAAGTGGAGATGTATCTTGTTTAAGCGTTCTGTCTATATTATATTCTTGAGCCGAGATGAACAAGTTTTGCTCAGGTACAAAGAGACAGATAATGTAGATTTGCACTTGAAAAACCATTTCAGCTCTGTTATTAATGACTGCACAGTATGAGACCAGACATGCAGCAACCCAATCCCCAGCTAAAACTGGCTCCCTTCTCTGTAACCCATTTTTATAAATAGTCCAGTAAATAAGTTCATGAGTAGATATGTTTGAAACAGTACTGAATTTCAAATGGCAACTGCTTCATAATGTGCAGATTAATTCTGAACTAATGAATAGTGCACTGCAAATTTTCAAATGGTACTTGCAAGCTCATCATGAAGATACTTAACACATTTGCCTAATTATCATTTGAGTAACATGACTGGAAACACCATATAAATGAGGCATAACACACACTCTAGACTGCTAGATTATAACCAAAGAACTTAAGAGAACAATGAACCAAGTCTCATGTTTATCTATAAGCAAATAGGAAGGCATACTCAATTTTGGGAGATCAAAGATGTTTCAGAGTTTCAAGAACCGCTCATCCACATTGGTAGCTACAACATGACCAAAGACAGTAGAGTCCCATACACAGTCCAGAAAAGTAACAAAAATTCAAGTACTGCAAAGCAGGAATCTATATCAGCAGTCTGAGTTTTCAGTCAAGTCTGAAGTAATCCATATAGGAAAATGCTTTAGAAACATAGCTGTAACTTTTTAGTATATCCACTTCTGTTTTTCACTATGCCTCATTATTTCAAAAAGTGATAAGATTATTAAATTACACTTTAAACTCTACCTACAAATCCCCCAAAAAATAATTGTTGGCTCTTTATAAACATATTCTAAGTTAAGGCCTATGGGTACAAGCTGGGGGCTGTAGTGTTTCACACAGCTGTAAGGAATTATGAAAGAGTGGCTTTCAGCTAGCCCCAAAGCATATAAGTTGCTGGGCTACCTCCAAAAGTTAAAGTTGTTTTAAGTAGTTTAGGTGGGATTGAGTTTTCAAGTTTCATTTTTTTTTTTTCCACAAATTGATTTTTTATTGATGTGTAATTTTCTGAAAGTGCTAACATTTTTCTATGATATTTTTGAGACTATAAGGGAAGAACTTAAAGTGTCTTTTTACATTAAAATGTTTTTAGTAGGCACTGAATTATTTTAGGATGAGAAAGAAAAATAAAGGTAAGTTTATATTTTTTACTATGTCAATTTTTTTCATTTCACTTTCTGTAGCATTTAAATGTATGAATCTGTTAAATGTGTACATTAAATATGTACTTTTTTACTGTTGTAAAATGTTGTAATCAAGGTAGACAACAGTGGTAACTGAGGCTTTATTTGCAACTGTATACTGTTCTTCAAGTGAAGAGGATGAGTTAACTTCAAAAATAGCTGCAACTTACATGAGAATTTTGAGCTAGTGATGCTAAGGTTGTATCTAAGCTTTGCACTTGTGACTTTTTTTGGAGCTGAGCAGAAGTGGAACGCTATTTTTAGTATGTAGCAGAGTTTTGATTTTAGTCAGAGCAACTTGTTTTAGTGGTACTACTTGTTTCAAAACATGGTGGGCAATTTTGTGATAGCACAGAACACTCATATGTAATAGTACAATTCTTAAAATTAAGCTTGTTTTAGAAATGAGTTTAAAACTATTTTGTTACTTGTAGTCACGCTAAACTTTTTTTCTGAAGTTATCAAGCATTTCTGAAAGTAGTCTTTGTCTATAACTCCCAAAGATTAAGAAAAGGATTGAAATTGAAATCACTGTTTTTTGTAGTGTCTTGTGGATAGTACTTGAGAATTGTCTGAATGGTGGGTTATAATATACCTTGTTATACATAATAGAACTTTTAACATTTCCATTATTCAGTTTCTGAGTTGGTTTTTATCTTATAGCTAAGATAGCTGTATATTCTAGAAGAAACCTCCTTCAGGAAATAATATATGGAAAATGAAATATTTGTAGTGCCTTGTGGAAGTGTAGCAAACAAAATATGCACTCTTTTATGATATTATTTGTTAGAAACTACTCCCTATTAAAATATTATTGCTAAACTTGGTTTTCCCAGTGCAGTATAAACATATATATGGAGGCGTTTTAGACCAGTGGAGAACTTTGCACACCTGGGGTTCTGCAGGAGTACAGTCTACCAGACTGTCTGCAAAATACTATTTTTCTTTGAATGTCTAAAAGTCTTTCTTATTTTTGGAACTACCATTTTTTTCTGTATCCTTTATTTCAAAGAGTCAACAAAGGATTTTTTTTTTTTTGAGTCTACTTAGCAATTTTGGCAAAAACTTCATGATAGTCCAGAAAAAAAGTAGATACATGGTAAGCAAAATAGATCATAAATGTCTGTTCTTCCCATGGAGGGGACATGGGAATGGGAAACCTTCAACTTGAAGGGATTAAGCTTTTTGAGTATTAAGTAGGAATAATTTAATTTGATCTTTAGAATTTCTGCTGCTGTGAACTGCAATATGTCAAAAAAAAAATCCCTTGTGTTTGGAAAGTATATCCCTTGGATCTCTTTTTCTAATAAATTACACCAAGGTTCTTATACTCAGAAATCAGTTCTCTATCAATAATGAACACTACACTAGAGGTACTTTTATGCAGTATAACTTTTTTTAAAAAAAATAGGCTCTCTTAATGCAGAACTGTGAGTGAATGGTGTATGTAAAATAAGTATTTTATGCAAAGACAATATATTGTTGAACACTTAGTTGATTAAAAGTGTTGGGGGGTGAGACAAAAGGAATTTGACAAAACAGTAGAGAAATATTAAAGCTAGCGAAGGAACCTTTCAGTTGCGTGTTCCTTGTGAAACTACAAGGACCAGCAACTCCTTACCCAGAGTAAGGAATGCAAGCTCTTTCTGGCAAGTCACATTGTTGTATTGTATCTATAGCACGCTTTCACTCTGCCCTTAGAGTGGACTACATAAATAGGTAAAGGAAACGATTTCCTTGGCCTTGCAGGATTTAAAACAGGACATGCACTAGTGGGCTAAGGCTGCGGGGCCATCTGTTCTAATACCTTGTCTCCTGCTGGTCCTGGCTCTTCATGCCTAAACCATACTACCAAAATAGAGAATGTCTGACGGCTTTCCTTTTCCCAGGGAAAGTTCTCTTACGCATCAGTTTGAGACATGAGTTATCAATGTCTAAGAGGGGCATGGGCACTAGCAGGAACTGGGCTATGCTTCTTGGAGTGTTCCTCTTTTGTAGGGTGGATTTCTTGGGTGATAGGACTAAGAACCAACTTGCATCCTGAAAAACATCAGTCCCCCTTAAAATGACCTGGGAATGTAAGTATTGAGGACATGCTTGTATTAACTCTGAAGTCATTCAGGACCAAAGATTTAGAAGCAAAAGATACACTTCATTTGGGCTTCCAAATTCTTCCTAAGCAATAGGTGGATTGTACTTGCCCTAGGACACACCCTTCTAGGTGTTTGGAGCCTCTGGTCTGAGCAGGTGACGGGTATGCAGACCCACAGGTGAGTGAGGTGGCTGAGCTTCCTTGCCCTCATCTTCCTCTGTGGATATTTACCTGAAAACAAAACGTGCTCAATTTATGATGCCTCCAACTTGGTTTCCCCGCACGGAGGCGGGCGCCGGAGCCTCCCCGCAGCAGCCCCCTCCGCGGCGCGGGCAGGGGGGAGCGCGCCTGGACCTCCCTCCGGCTCCTCCTTCTCTCCCCACCCCTCGCGCTGCCTCTCCCCCGCGCTCGCTGCGTGCCGGGCTGCCATCGGGGTGGTGCCGCGAGGACCGGCTCGCTCTGCCGCGCCTCAGGGATGTGCTGAGCAAGGGGCAGCTCCCCTCGGGCGTCTCCTCCGCGCTCGGCGCTGCTGCACAGCCTCCTCGGGAAGGGTCCGAGCCGGCGGTGAGTGGCCGTAGGGGGCGAGGGGCGCCCGCCTCGGCGCGGCTCCCCTGCGGGGCGGCGGCGGCTCCGCGATCGCGGCAGCCGCTAGCGCTTCCTTGGGCTCTCGTAATGCCTTGGGTTGGGTTTGGATTTGATGCATGACGGATGCTCATAGCGCTGGAGAGGCTTTTCCGCCTTGTCCTGCCCGTGCCGGCAGGTGCCTGCTGGTCACGTCGCCCTTCCCTCCGCCGCGCTATGTGCCCGCGCGTGTGTAACGCCCGCGGTCACGTCGCCCTGCCCGCCCGCTCTCCCACGCCGCCGGTGCCTCCGTGCACGGTCACGCCGCCTACCCTCCTTCTCGCTCTGTGGGCGCCTATATCTATATGGCGATATATATGGCGGCGCCGCCTACCTCCGTAGGTGCGCGCGTACCTGCCGCTCCCGACTGGGGGCGGGCGCGGCCGTTGGGCGCGTGACCGTTGGGCGACCGTTGGGTTCGAAAGGGGCGAGGGGGGGTGTCGCGCGGGCCGGGGCGCCGCACGGGGCGCGGGTTGGAGCCGCGATGGACGAGGAGGCCGGCGAGGGGCTGCTTCCCCCCCGGGGAACGGGGAGCGTGGGCTGCCTCGGTGGAGCCCGAATAGCTCCCTGCAGCACGAGGCTCGCGGCAAGTTAGTAGAAGGCTGCGGTGGCCGCCCAGATGCGTTCCTAGACATCCATCCCTCCCACTCAGCCTTCGGCACGGAGGGGGAAATAACAGGCACGGATTCTGCTTTTTTGCGAGGGCGGAGAAAGAGGAGAAAAAACGGCTATTGATAACTGACTTGTTGAGGAGAATGTGACTTCTTAGTTTTAGCTGTTGTTTTAAGTGTAGTGCTGTGTCGCACATCTGTTGCAGGGCTCGTTTGCTGGCTTTGCTGCTTTAAAAATTGCATGTTGCTTTTCAAGTAAAAAATCTTTCCTGATGCATACAAATAACACACTAGGAAAGTGCAGTTGCCAGAAGAGTGACACTGTCTGTGCACACCAAGTTGGATTGTGGAGAGAAAAGCAGTATTTTGTATTTTTCTTTAGTCTTTTTCGGTTATAACCGCAGTTTCTCTTAACAATAGCAAGTGGATATTTGTCACTTGGAGGGTTTTTTGTTTGTTTTAGGTTGGCAGTCTTTCTGAGGTTGGCTTTCTGCCTCTGCATGAAGATATGTGGAGTGTCATCAAATCACAGGGCTGAATCTTGCAGTCAGTATGAACAGAACTTCACTTTGAAGGCAATGGTGTCTTGGTAGAGGCAGTAAAAGCACTTGTCATGGCAAGGAATTTGTCTCCTATTAGTGCCTGTTTCATCACTAGCCTCTCCATAGGTTTTAGCTGCTGCTGAAGTTTCTCAAGCCTTCCATGGCCTGTGAGAGCATTGCTCTTGTGTTGTTTCATTTCATGTATGGCAGCATGTGAGGGAATATAAAGGTGCCTGAGCAGCAGTATTCCTTGGATTTAGTTGTTGAACAGTTCTGACTGGAATGGGTGCATTAATACCTAAATGTGGATGAAAGCTACAAAATACCTGGGTATAAATGCTGCATATTGAACTTTTAAAATCAACTGGGTTCCAATCGGTTTGAACAAAAGCTTCCTTTTCTTGAAGCAATGAGCCTGACTTGAAGCATTTTACTGTTTTCTTTCCAGAGCTCTGTGAAGACCTTCAGCCATGGATGTGTTCATGAAAGGGCTTTCCAAGGCCAAGGAGGGAGTTGTAGCAGCTGCAGAGAAAACCAAGCAGGGTGTGGCAGAAGCAGCAGGGAAGACGAAAGAGGGTGTCCTCTATGTGGGTAGGTGGGCAGTGGATGTCACACGGCTAGTCTGGTGTTCCTGCTTGTTCATACTTGTTGGAGAAAAGGAAAGCTGTCTTTGCAAAGCTACTCTTGAATTACACACACAAAAAAGGCACTCATAGAAGAATCTTGGAGAACAAGCAAGAGGAGATAAGCTCTCCTGGGTGTGCTTTCTTTCAAGCTGAACGTTGATTTTAAGCTGTTGTGTTGTATATGTAATGTTAGGCAGAACAACACAGGAAACTAGCTGGCCCTATTCAACTCTGCTATGCTAAGGTTTTAGAGTAAGTGATAGAAAAGCTGAAATGGAAAGAAACATCATAGAATACTATATAACCTCTGGGTTTTAAGTAGCTTTAGGAGAAGAAGCTTGAGGGGTTATTTCAGGATTGGATCGTAAAGACACTGACAGCTTTGTCTGGAATAAAATTAAATGGAAGGATGTTTTGTTCTTTTTCCCACTGTAAGGTCCTCAGCAGTAATATTGTGTGGCAATATCATTTTGTCTTTAGAGATTACACTCATAATAAACAAAACTTTACACCCTTAGTAGCTTCTTTCCATGCTTTGTTAAGGAAGAGCTTTAACAGCTGAGATAAGGTAACAAGGTAATTGTGGGGAAAATGGGGGAAGAGTTGAATGACTTACATAAGCCACACAATTACTTTGCACAGACACAGGGATGGTGGTCTGTATAAATTCAGATCAGTATTTTAACTGCAAGATCATATTTTTTAATATCACAAATAGAGGGTTATCTTGCAAATGCTGCTATGAAAAATTCAGACAGGAATGTCAAGAGTATGAATAAATGATTGCCTTAAAACCACATAAGGATCTGCCTCTCTCATTCTTTTACAGACCAGCTTTATTTAATGAACAAGGAAAAGATAATCTTTTTGGTAGTCTATTCTTTTGATAACTACAACAAAGGACTTTTGTAATCAATGTTGACTGTATTGAGGGAGATGTAGGCAGGTTTTGATGAATTTAGGGTTGAAAATGGAAGGCACTTATTTCAAAAGGGTCACTGACATCTCAAATTTCCAAGTCTTCTGGGATTTCCCATTGCCATGTAGGCTGACACCAAACGGTACCAAACAATTTCTCCTCCAGATGAATAGCTCTTTTTGTTTCAAAAATGCCTTTCTCCTGGTGAGCCATAGCAAAACTTAGTGCTCTTGCCAACAAAAATGGAAGTTTTTGGCAACTAATTACAAAAGGAGTATTTTCAATGAATAGCTACTAGTTTCTAGCATCAAAGTAGCTGTTGCTATTCACAGGTACAAGATACTTAATCCATTTAGCTATGGGGATAGGTTTTGCTATTTTTATTTCACTTTCTTGTAGTTCTTAATCATGCTTCTAGGATCATGGATTCTACATCCAGGGTTTCTAGGATTGTTGTTAGAAACCTATATTGTCTGGTGAATTCATCTTTGTACTTGAGGGAAGAAACACTGCGTTGCGTTTTCCTTTCCCTCGCTCTCTATAGTTGGGTTTTCAGATAGAACTTTGTTTCAGGTTCAGGTTCTGCCATGAAAGCTACCTGACCTCTTGCAAAAGATGGCACCAAAAGTGGGGCTGTGATGAACCTGTTCATAATTTTCTGTCTCAGCAGTCAATCATCTCCATGACACTCTGCCTCCATTGTTAGGAAGGATTAATGAGATGTTATATCCCTAGCCTAGCTCCCCTGCTTCTTAGTTTCTCACTCTAATTAGTGGAATTTAAGTACTGAGTTCTACCTTTCTATCCAGTTTGTGGTTAGATATTTGAAACTATATGGAATTATAAGTTATGATGTAGAAGTTGTAATTAACAAGCTATTGCTTGGAGTGTATTATTGTAATGATTTCTCTCTCTTTTTTTTGTGTGTGTGCAAGAGGATGCACATGACTCAAAGGTGATGGGAGGATTAATGGAGTGTTTTTTCTCCATGCTGAAATCTGTTGTAGTATGTAAAACACTGTTCAATATTCTCTAGTGTATTTTGATTTTCAGTTTCTCCCTCAGTGCTTCTACTGACACAAGTTGGTGCTGGCCAGCTGAAGCCAGTGGCTCTGTCTTGAGAAAGACAAGCTTAGCATCGGGATGTTTTTCTAATATATGAAGGAATGGTGTGATTATGGATGAGGAGCCTGAGCTTTAGCAGTCTAGAATCATACATGCTCTAACATTTAGAAAGGAGTTGGTTTCCATGTGTCCTTCAAGAGCTATGCGTGTGAAGCAGTAATCAAATGAGCCACAGTCCTTACTCCCACTCTTTTTGAAACTGGGAGCTGACAGCAACAGTGTGGTTCTCTTGGGTATAGTGCTGATAGCATGCAAGAGTGTCTTTGAGCCTTGTGTGGTTACCAGAGAGCTAAAGGTTTTGCTGCCTTGATGCTTAAGTTGGTTTTCAGTGGTCCAAAAGAAAATTTCTGAGTTCATCACTTCCATTGTATTATACCACAGGGGAAAGGAACAGTTTATCAAGAGGGAACTGGATAACAGAAGAATTATTCACTGCTGCTTGTGCTTTGATGACTGGCACGTGGTCAGGATAGCACAACCTTGAACTATCTGGTGAAGTAAATTGCCAGATATTGCCTCTGTTGCAATCTAATGAAATTGCCTTCATAAGGCTTCCTTTTCCTCCTTAGTAAGAGAAGGGCCAATGGAATAGTCAAGACATTGGAGGTCCATCTGGTAGGATAATGGGATGTAGAAGTTCTTTTTGAATGTCTACTTGCACTTGGTAGCAAGTATCTTCCCCAGGTGCCAATTTCTCCTTTCCCTAACTTGGGCTTATGTTCCTGGTTTTCAACTAACTCAGTGACTTGTTTTTTCAGGCAGAACTTGCTCGGTATGTTCTGTACATCCCCAAAAGGGCCCTGAAATTAGTCTACTGCCAACTTGATGATATGCAAAACAGTTTTACTGAATGATAATGCTGGTGATAATGCAATGAAGAATGTTTATTTTTTGGTGATTGCACAAAGACCATTTTCTTATTTTGGTCTTCCTTTTTCTGTATTATAGATGGGAAGAAGTAGCATTATCTGTATGCATGTGCTACACTTGTTCCTGTATCACCTAAGCATTATCAGGTCCTTGATCATTCCTGCTCTGATTCCTTCATTTCCTACTGTTAAGCATATTACAATGAGCAAGCAAGACTGATGTGGTGGTCGGAGGGTTAGAAGCATGAATGATAACATGCTAAATACTGACTGGCATCCAGACAAAAAATAGTGTGTGAAAAGAATTACCTTGTTATGGTTTAAAAAAAGTCACCCTGTTTCTGGCAGACCAGGGCAAGATAATAAACTAAGAGGCTTAAACTGTGCTTCTGTAAGGCTTAATTGCACATTGTTAGCTTCATAGTTGACAGATGAGTACAAATCCCTGAAACACAGCCAAATTATAGAACTCTGACAGTAGCTCTGGTGAGGGGGGGGAAAAAAAAACATGAGATGGCTTTCAAAAGCAGTATATGTTGATTTTCATTTTGCTGAAGATGCTAGAGATGGCTCCCCTTTAATGCAAGATGCAAAGAGTCATTTTTTACATAGCTGTTACAGAAATTCACTTATTCCTTAAGGTGACAAAATTGCCTTGCTCAAACAGATCTAGCATTATGGCTCAGTAAAGTACTAATTCTAGGTTTGTCTGTGCAGAGTCCTTGCATAGTGTACATGCCTGTCACAAGAAGGATACTAAGGAGACCTTGGCTTTGACCCCAATGGCATTTTCATGTTAAAGTATTATCTCCTGCTTAATGCTTCTTTCTGACTATTTTAAATCTAATCCTGGCCAGCATTTCTACAAGCTCTCCATAATTATAACCAATGCATTTCTCTTTTATTATCTGTAGTTTCAATAATGTTTGTTGATCCTTGCAAGCTGAGATCTGAGTAGTTAGATTTGGAAACTTGCTCCCATCTTTGAAAAATTGCATGCTTGAGTCTCTTCAGGACGTTGGCAATATCATGGCTTCCATGCAGAGTCATCCCCATATGTGTGGTGCTTAGCAATGGCAAGCAAGTAGTACATGGAGCACAAATATTACAGAAGCTTTTGCTGTATCATAATAGTTGTATTTCCATAGTCTATACACTTAGGCAGTTGTCTTTATTCATGGTTTTGTCGTTTTCCTTAAATTTTATTTATTTACATATAATATTTCTTTAGACTGTTAATGTTATTCCCAAAGTGATTGTATCTGACTCCTCTTCATCAGTCATTTAGTCTTCACCACTATTTAGTCTTCAAAAGGAATATATTGGCAATCTACCATTACCTCTTTTCTAATACTTTTTTTTCCTTTGTTTAGGTTCCAGGACCAAAGAAGGGGTGGTTCATGGTGTCACAACAGGTAGGAAAATTCATGTTACTTGAACTGCTTCTCAAAGTCTGTGGTTAATTTGTTAAAACATATATATTTTTGAGACCATGTCAGTTTATGAAGGATAGAAATCCTCCAATTGAAAAGAATTGAGATAGAAAACAACACTTGCTCTGTCAAGCCAAACGGTTTGTTCTTAAGATGAAATATTTAAATTTCATATAGTTACTGATATGAGGTGTTTTTGGCCATGTTTCAAATGCAATCAAGTTAGATTGGCAGAGTCGAACTAGTGAAACCAGATAGCTAAACAGAAAGCAATAGCCTGTATTAAGTCTAGTACTAGGTCAAGGGTTTTCATGTTTTGTTCTTTTTTGTTAAAGCTAAAGTATTACGTGGTGGCATTTCATAAATCATTGAGCATAAAATTCAATTCTGTCTTGAGTTCTTTTGCTATAAAGTACTTGAAGCCTATAGCAATAAAAAGACTGGCTCTTGTGGTTGTTTGTCCTTGTGAGCTGAGGAGGGAAAATGGGGTATGGAGACGGAAGTGGGGCAAAGAAATTCTTCTGGAGGAGGGATCTAGAAGACCAAATGTTAAAAGTTTTAGATGTATGTCCCACAAATTCCCATCTGATGACTTAGGGTCTCAACAAAACTAGTTAGACAAGGGTGGTGCTAGTGGAAGAGGCAGGGATTATTGCCAGAAAAGGTTGGGGGGGGGGGGAGGGAAATAATGCAGAAGGAGCCTCTTGATACAACAGTGATAGAAATGATAGAAAAAAAATTCCTTTATAATACTTGCATTTAAGGCCAAGGACAGTGTCAGCAGCTTGTTCATACTTAATTCTTTTAGGTAACCCACAGTAGAAGTGTGATGCAAGATGGAGTTTTACCTATTCAGTCCCTGTCAGCTCGCAGTGCAGTTGGTGCTCTAACTATGGCCTGTGAGGCTACACCTAACCTCCCCTTTCAACTTACCATCTCTAGTATGATTAAGTGTAGCAATGGCAGTGGAGAAATTCGTATGAACTGATCACTCGGCTGTTATCTTTTTAGTGTCTTCATCCTTGCCTGAGGTATGCTTGTAACAATTCTTAAATTTTGTAATTTCACATGTATTTACTGCAGCCACAGACATGCTGTGACTGCGGTATGGATATACCCCTTCAATTTCTCTATTTCTAGAAGGCTGTTGTGACTCAAATATCACAAGATCAGATTGGATGGCAAGATGAAAGGCAAGTAACATTTCGGAAGAAATAAATTAGTGCCTTTTTGTAGGCCCCTTTTATAGGGGTTTCAATTCCACTTAAGAGGCTTTTAAATTGCTATATTAAAACTACCTAATCTCTCAGTGGCAACAGCACTTTCCAAACTTGAAACTAATGCCATACATATGTCTTCACATTAGTACTTGTGTATTGAAATGAACTTGTACATAAACTTTTTTGCAAGGATCATTTTGGGAAGGAACTGAAATCAGTAATCAATGTGGAGTGACTGGTAAATAGAAAAATGGATTTACTTGCACTCTACATAGTGCAGGAAAACCTCAGCTGACCTCTGTGCATTGAATAGAATGTGTAATTTTCTCTGTAGAATATAGGGATGCTAGAGATGCAAGAAAATG
This sequence comes from Crypturellus undulatus, assembly GCA_013389825.1. Taxonomy (NCBI): domain Eukaryota; kingdom Metazoa; phylum Chordata; class Aves; order Tinamiformes; family Tinamidae; genus Crypturellus; species Crypturellus undulatus. Next base: position 161,812 of record VWPW01026050.1, on the reverse strand, counting down.
CTTGGTCAAGAAATGCAGGGTGTTTTTTTTCCTGAGAAGTCAGAAAATAGATTGGAGGCAGGGAAGGATGGCAGGACTGTTGAGCTTTTTTATGTTCCTCCTTTTATATGATATCCTTCATCTGTGCTTAGATGAGCCGACTTGGAAAAGATAAACAAAGGGAGGTAGACTTGCTTGGCAGTATTGAATATCATACCCCAAATATGCCAAGGGTATTTTTAGTAGTAAAGCTGAGCAGAGCATGTGATGATCCTGCATAATTTAGCTTTGGGCTTAACAGATGCGTGTTGTTGTTGTAAGGCTTGTAATCACAGCTTGCTGGACCAGAATTAAGAAATAACCTAAATATCTGTGCTGTAACCAGTGGAGATAAGATCCGAGACCAGCATATATATAGGTATACATATAAAAAGTATACATATCAATGTGAAACAGCACTGGATAGCGCTAGCAGCTTTTTTCTAACACATGAATTAGACTACAGTGCAAAATGAGATCTCACTATTCTTCTGTAAGTAAAATTGTCAGAAAGGAGTTGATAATTTTAGGTAGAACAGAGGTAGCTCATCACCCCTTTCCTGAAAGTGACAAAATGAAATGGAGCTAATGGGAGTTTTGTCACAATTTCTTTGTTTCTGGGCTGTTAAACTGATAGAAGATGATATGCAAGTTGCCATGCGGCAGGGAGAAAAGGGGACTGAAGTCCAGAGAGCATAGTTTCAAAATGGATCAGGATGGGCTTAAATTGTGCAAGAATAGAGAAACTGCTCTAAAATACCTTGAAAAAAGAAGATGCAAGTCTACTAAGAGTTCTGTTTGATGCAGAGGTAGTAGGTGAAAATTGGAATTCACTGTAGTCATGTCATGAGTTAGTGAGGATCCTCTAAAAATGCTAGTAAGGTTGTCCTAAAAATCAAATCATTTTTAATAAATGCCTTTACATTTGTGACAGGCCTACCTGTCCTCTTTCATAGGAATAGGAGTGAGTTAATTCTTCCTTTTTTAATGCCCTGGGATATTGATGTCATGTGAAACCCCTGAATAATCAGATGCCTCATGAAGAAAGATGATTTAGGGATTGGGGATGGTCAAATGAGAATGAAAATCATAGACCAAATGTGTTTCTGACACTGCATGTCCATGGTATGCATGCTTTATAGCATTGGCCTATGTAAGCATCTCCTTTTGTTACTGTTCAGATGATGCTTAGGGGAGGCAAATAGACCCCCATGTGGAGTGCAGTGAGGAGAAAGAATAACTACTCATCTTGCTTGAGGAGAAAGAATACTTTAGTGAGCTCTATTTTGAGGAGGAGAGATCAAGTTATTTTTACTGAATATTCTGGATATTCCAGATAGGATCTGGACAAGATCCGAGACCAGCTCTAATGAAGTGACATGAGATACTTTAATATAACCAAGCCTGAAGGTTGCATGTTTTGGGTAGGAGCTCATTACTGTGCTTTGCAGTTTAGCCTGCATTGGTGTCAAAAGGTACTAAGCTGAGTATCTGCCAAACAGCTTTCAAAAGCCTCAACCTTTGTTCAAAAGACAAAAAGTTCAAAACTTTTCCTGGGAAGGTTGAATGGGTTTATAACCNTTTTTTTTTTTTTTTTTTTTTAATATTCTTCTTCTTTTCTTTTTTTTCTCTCTCTCTTCTCTTCACGCCTTGTTCAACTTTGAAGATCTTGCTAGCTTTGCTATTTTTGAGTAACTTGTCGTTCAAAACCCTTTGGTTAATGGCTTCAGGAACTGGCATGCCTCCAAGTGCTGAACAACTAGGTACACTTTGCATTCAGTGGCTTTCTCAGTCCACAGACACTAAACGGAGGAGTTTCTTTAAAGCATGACCTGATTGTTTATTGTAATTCACAGGAAGGTAGTATATGTAAATGACAGGTCTTGGCAGGTCCTTCTCATGAGGAGCAAGTCTTCTTTACTGGTCTTAAGTGCTATTGTTTTGTGTATTTGACCTGTTTGCCGTCCTAATTAACCAGTCTGGCCTTGGACTTACAAGTGTGTATTTAATTTTCTTGCTCATTTCCCAAAGATAAGCATCCAGAAATGTACAGTATTGATGACTTAGTATTTACTATTTCCTATTAACTAAAGTAAAACATTAATTTGCATAAAGTATCAGGACACAGAAGCCTTCCATCAATATTCAGCCACATTTTCCTGAAGTTGAATGAAAATAGTCTCAACAATCAGAAACCATAGCGAACATTTCCTTTAATTCTTTAGTTTCATCCTTCTTGCTTTTCTTTAAGTTCTTGGTCTCCTTGCTTTGGTATTCCTGCTTTTGTCTTTACTCAGTCATGTAGCTTCCAGTTAACAGGTGAACACAAGAGCCCATAGTTTATTAGCTCTTTTTAAATGAGTGCAGACAATCTTTTTGTCAGAAATAAATATATAAGGTATATACTTGTTGAATTATCACTTCATTCTGGATATTTTCATTATCCATAGATAACATTTTTTATGCAGAGTTTGTTTGAACATTGAAAGTAACAAGCTGTCATTCTGTATTGTTCCAGAAGTTTTAATGGTAATGCTGTATATGATACAACATTCTACAGCAAATTGGGAGAAGAAAGCTTCAAGAGGAGTAACTTGCAGAATGCTATAGTACTAGAGCTCAAGTTTAAGTTAAGTGTTGGTGTGAACACTGTATGCTGTTCCAAGACAGCTTACTGAGGTTTAGCACCAGTCACCTAACCATAGCATTGCCCAGCTGGTTTTACTGTCTCAGCCCAGTGATGCAAGCCAGGCATCAGCTTAAAGATGTAATGATTTAAGACCATTTAAACGACCTGATGCTCTGATTTGATTAGTTGTTATCAATCAGCTGCATTCTAAATTGATTTCTTTTCATGCACTTACTGCTCTTCCCCTTTTACTACTTACTGTAAACAATCAAAAATCTATCATCAGAAAACAATCACTAGGGTTCATAACGTAGTGGAAGGATTACAGATTATTTACAGAACCAATTTGGTAATAACTTAGTATTTACAGGGACTTAGAGGTAGGAAAGATGTCTTCACCTTACCACCAAAAGAGTACACATCTGAATTTACATTGTATAGTTTGGATTTGTTCTCCAGATATTTGAGTTGTGAATGTAGCTTACTGGAAAACTGGCTTGATATCAAGGGATAAGTTGCTATGAAATAGCTTTCCAAGCTCATATTTTTCAGCATCTTAAGATACCTAGAAATGTTCTGATGAAGTGTGTGTATATATACGCTTGTGAACTGGGCCCTAAGTTCGATTTAAGGCAAACTTCCATATGCATGATGTTTTCACTCAGAATAATATGTAAACCTGTTTGGCAGAGCCACTGTGGTGTAGAAGAGCTGCTTTTTTTTTTTTTTTTTTTAAGAGGGGAGTTGTTGCTTGCATGCCATGCTTGTGTTCTGCAGAGAAGGACTAGCTTGCCTTCTTTCAAATTTGCAGCCCTATGAGACTTGTCCTTTGAACACAGCTTTCCTTCAGAAGATAGCTTTCTAGGGACTGACTGGCTTAGAGTCATGGCTGTAAGGGTCAGAGATTACTACCAGTTTGCCTGGAGAAAAACTTGGCATTGCCTTCTGCAGTGACTGACCAATGCCAGATAGAACACTTAACCATGTACTTTTACTTGTATGCACAGAAGCAAGCTCTTGCTTGAGGAAATGCTCAATATATTCAGTTGTGCACTAGTCTAACTTATTTCCTAAAGGGCAACAGTTGTTAAAAACTGTTTTTAGTTCAGTTTACAAGAACTTTCTGAGTGAAAACTGTGAAAATAACTGGTGGCACTATATATTACAGTAATGAGATTTTCAGAAGTATGTCCTGGCTGCGTTGTTATTTGTACTGGAGTACTTCTAAATATGCTGCTTAGATTGCCAGTTTTGTAAGGTATTTTGTTATTGTGTCCATAACAGGACTAACAGCCTGATTCTTAGCTGTTTGTTTTACATATATTAAGACTTCTCTAGAGTAATCTGAAAAAGAGAAAGCAGACTTGAGAAAATTTCCATAGAGGGACCTGCAGTCGTTGGATCGTTTCTTTCATTAGGTGGTCATACTTGCCATGATGTCAATCTTAGTGTAGTTATAATGTGGCTGTATTAGTGACATCAGCCATCAGGTGTTTTATTAGTGTTCAATGTTGGAAGCTTTTGAAGAGCAGCGTCTTATTTAGATTATTAAATGACAGTGCAAGTATTCTGCACATCTGGTCCTTTAACTTTAAGGCATGAAGTCGTCTGATCTTTCTTAGTGATTTCACTACAGCGCAAGCTACTTGCAGGGAAGAGCCCATGGGAATGAATGAGCAGAGAGAGTCATGTAATACTCTGAAAGGCAGAACAGCAACCGCTGATGTTTATGTAGGCTAAATGAGTTGTAGTCTCCCTGGGGCTTTGAAGTCAGTTATTAATGTAGTTTGCCTTGGCATCTTATGCTCATTCAGTCTTTCTGCGGATTAGTGGGTTATAGATGGAAACAGCAGCGGTGGGGGTGGGAGGGGGAATGCGTAGAATCAGATAAAAAGTTGTATTAGCCTCTAGTTGAGAAGCAGTAGCTTAGCTTATGAATCAAGTATGTTCTGAGTAGTAGAATAATTAATTGCTTTTGGTTCAAATGTAAGAAATGGTGTCTTCCATTCCCTGTAGCATACAGCAAAGTGTTCAATGGACTATATGTTTTTGATCAGAACTGTATTGAATGCAAGCACTATACATTATACAGTGTTCGGTGCATAATGAGGGCCCTTAAGCAATGGCTTTTTCCCCCCACAGTGCAACTAGATATGAATGAAAACAGAAAATGTTGTTTTCGAGCAAAAATTGAGCCACCAATAAGCTCTTTTTGAACATATGTTTGCTACTGTGCCAGTATTAACAGATTGACAGTATAATCTCTTATGATCCACTTGGGTTATACAAGGTATAAAGACTCCAAAGTGTTTCATGATACCATGCTGTCAATTAAATTCTAAAGTTTCCAAACACCTTAGTAGCTTACAGCTCCTTGAGTGGTAATGTGTTTATTTTTTTATTCTCAGTGGCAGAGAAAACTAAAGAGCAAGTATCCAATGTTGGAGGAGCTGTGGTGACAGGAGTGACAGCAGTGGCCCAGAAGACGGTGGAAGGAGCTGGGAACATTGCAGCAGCTACTGGCTTGGTGAAGAAGGATCAGCTGGCTAAGCAGGTTTGTTGATCATCTTTTCTGGCTGCAATAAACCATTTTTGTGGCTTCCCTGGACTGAGTGGGATTTTTTTTTTTTTTTTTTTGACTTGTAAGTGGTATTTATGTGGGATGGTCTCTTATGACAAGCAAATGGATAATAAAATGCTGTTTATTGTCTGGCTTATGAATGGCCTGCAGTATTTGAAAATGTAACTAGGATTATGCATGTAACTTCTGGCTCTGAGAAATCTAATATCATTTTAGTGTGCTCTGGGGATGCCTTAGAACTTTTCTGCCTCTAGTGAGGGCCATCATCTGTAAGACACCCTGATAGCTAAATGTGAATTAAAGTGTTTTGTCAATAGACTTGGGCCTGAAATAGAACTCTGGAGCTGGAAGACTAAGCAGCTGAATTTGAGGTTTAATGAGACAATTGGTGTACTCCACAGATGAAGAGCAGACGGGAAGGGTTCATGTACCAGTCCAGTCCCTACTTGGACCTTTGCATGGCTAGACTTTGAAAAGGGATCAATCTAAAATAAGACATGAGTCCTGTATCTGATGAATATAATTACATGAATTAAAATTTGCCTCTGAACTATGTTGAACTCTACCTATGAAATTCTGCTGTAGCGTATACAAATGTACATATTGTGGTTTTAGTACAGAGGTGAAGTTTGTGTGCCATACAAGGAGTTACTACATCTTCATTGTTGGCATGCAGTGGCCATATTTCCATTATGTTAGGGAGAAGTAGCTGATGGAAATAATGTTTTCTCACAGATGTATGCTAATATTCAGAGATGAGGCAAACAGTTTTGTACGGTTTGGTGTAAGAATACTTTCATGTTAGAAAAATAACGGTATCAAGAATATTGACCCAAAGATGGGTGTCGTACTGATTCTTGCATTCTGAGTTGTTCAATATTGTATTTTTCCATGTAGTATCTAGGGAATGTTAAAATTCAGTCTTTTAAAAAGATCTCTTTATTCTGATCTGTAACTGAAGTATATTTCTTTCTGACCCCAAAATCCTATTGGCACTTTAGAGAAGTGGTATTACATTGTGAATAAGCTTTTGTTCCACTGCAATTGGCTGGTCTTGAAAATATTTTACAAATGGTTTTGTTCCCTCAAAGCTGTTTTCAGCAGGGGAGAAGAGTTAGTACTTCATTCTTTAAATTCAGATAGAAAGAAAACATTGCTTTTTGCCATGACTGTAACCTTGTTGTATAAGCTGTACCACAGTCTTAAGAATTTGAGTAACTAGGGAATTGCTGGAGGATATCAGTATGGACATAATGTCTGAGGAGATGCCTATTTCCACCCTCACTGGAAGAATTAAGGAGTTTTTCCCTGTTATGCTATTCCTTAGTTGATATCACAAGGACCTCACAAACCCTTATAGAAACCAGGAGAGTAAGTGTGAGAGAATTGCCATGAATCTTGAAATCTTATTTCTTGGTGAAGTAAGACAGTTGACCCAAGGACCCAGTTGGAAGAGCGTTTGTGAGAAAGGCAAGCCTTGAATTAAGGGAAGAAACCTTAAGCTCAAATTAAGGTTTGTGATAACTTAAACTACCTTTCTACTGTCTGGCCTTGAGGCCCATCTGTAGTGTAGGTCAGCTGAGCAAAGGCACCATAACGTTATGCTTGTCCTTTACTTGGTTGCACTTTACTGTCTATGGCCTGAAATAACATTACAGTAGAGAATAGATAAACCTATTTAATGTATATAAACAGTGTTCTTAGTGAACCTGTGAATCAACCAGGTATCTAACTCTATTTTTGAGGAATAAGCAATGCCATTTCTGTGCTATAGTACAAGGTATAATGTAGATTTTTTGGAATATTTAATATGGGCTTGAGGACTTCTGACAGTGATGCTCATGCTCAGTGTGGGGGCACTCAAAGCGGTGTTGGGTGCTTTTGGACAACTTGTGTTCTGTGCTGTCCTGTGAGATAGCTGACAGAGAACAAGTCTTCAGGGAAGCTATGCTTAGGAGGTGATGGAAGAAACCTAGCAGTAGAGCTGCTTGCACAGGAGCATCTGAGCGTGTCTTAGACCATACTTGCTCTAAACTCCTCTTTAAAGCACAGGACATAAAGTGCAGAACTTGATGAGGTTACTTTCTTGCTTTCTGTGTCGCTGCATGTATCAGATGTGAATAAGTGCTGCAAAAGAAAGGATGACTCCTAGGAAATCCTGATGCTTGCATACTTTATAAGGACTTATTTAGCTGGTTTGAGAGCATTTGAATGAAGGGCAAGAGCCAAGTTAGAGAATTGCGATAGATCAGCAGTTGAGGGTGGAAGAGCTTTGCAGCAGAGAGCAGAGTGGCGCAGCGGAAGCGTGCTGGGCCCATAACCCAGAGGTCGATGGATCGAAACCATCCTCTGCTAGTTTTTAGGGGCCGGGCCAGTCCTGTTCAATTTATTCATCAGCTTCCTGGAGGAAGGCACAGAGTGCTCCCTTGCTGATGAAACGAAGCTGGGAGGAGTAGCTGATACCCCAGGGGGCTGTGCTGCCATCTAGAGGGACTTGGACAACTGGGTGCTGAGAAACCTTATGAAATTCAACAAGGCCAAGTGCAGAGTCTTGCACCTGGGGAGGAATAACCCCAGGCACCAGTACAGGCTGGGGTTCGGTCTTCTGGAGAGCAGCTCTGCCGAGAAAGCCCTCACAAGCAAGAAGGCCAATGGGATCCTGGGGTGCATTAAGAGGAGGGTCTCCAGCAGGTCAAGGGAGGTGATCCTGTCCCTCTACTCAGCCCTGGTGAGGTCACATCTGGAGTATTGTGTGCAGTTCTGGCCTCACAGGCCCTTCAGCCTGGAGAAGAGAGTGCTGAGAGGGGATATAATCAGTGTGTATAAGTACCTCAAGGGAGGCAGTGAGGAGGATGGGGCCGGCCTCTTTTCAGTGGTGGCCACTGACAGAACCAGAGGAAATGGCCACAAATTGAAGCATCAAAAGTTCCACAGGAACTTAAGGAAGAACTTCTTGCCAGTGAGGGTGACAGAGCCCTGGAACAGGCTGCCCGGAGAGGTTGTGGAGTCTCCTTCTCTGGAGATCTTCAAGACCTGCTTGGATGCAGCCCTGTGCCTGAGCTTTAGGTGGCCCTGCGTGTGCAGGGGGGTTGGACTAGATGAACTCTAGAGGTCCCTTCCAACCTTAACGATTCTGTGAATCGTGGATGATGTTATAAGAAAGCATTTGTGTGGTGTTTCTTGGCACTTGCGAAGAAATCAGGGCCAGCAGTTAACTGACTTGTTTCTTCTGATTACAGTCTATCTGGACTGATTCACCTGAGGCTGATCTTAGAGAGGATGGATCTCTTTGAGTCTGAAAATGTCATTATATTGCTTTAAACTAGCTTTTCATAATGGTTTGAATATAGTCCTTATTGAAACAGTAATTAATTTGATTTATTAGGTATCCTAAAGCATCCCTAAGTAGGAGAGATGCTCAAGATCTGAATATACTTTCCATGTCTAGTCATTACACTTGCTGAGGGCAGTGGATCTTTTAGGATGGGTGTGCTGAGCTTGTGTAAAGATGTAAATTTTGGGTAGATTTGTGAGAAAGTGTTACATTCCCATATGTGCATACAGTTGTGGAATCCGAGTCTTGATTTACTGATTTTTTTTTTTTTTTTTTTTTTTCCAAACTTAATATTAGATTTTGAAGCACCCTTGACTTGATTTTTCCCTAAGGCATTTTGGTTTTCTTCCAATATGTGGAGGGGTCCTACATATTGGATGTAGATGCAGAAGTATATAGTGATATAGGATTACAGCAGTGTAAAAAAGCATGTAGGATTTACTGAAGTAGTTTATCTGCATGCAATTTTATTTGGTGGAATATGCTGTTTAGGCCAGAGGAAAAAGAGTGATATATAGGATGAGTGTGGAGGTGACCAAGCATTGGACAAAAAATAAAAACCCAAGCAGGAAATTGCATATCTTTCTCCTATCTTTCTTTTGCACTGTTGTAAGATCTCTTACTTAGCTCTAGTACAAACCGCTCTTTCAGGTATGTTACTTCATATCATACCGCTCAAACATCATTACCTAAAATATCTAAAGACAGCCTGAGCAATACAGCGGTGAGTATGTATAGCAAGTTGAATAAGGGAGAAATAGAGCAAAGATGCATGCTTCAAGTTTGGAGTGTTGGAATTCCAGCTGTTATTGGTCAGAGCTCTGGAGATGGTTGAACTGCAGTCTGTCCTTAGCCCCTGGATATGCCTTTTCTGTTAAGGTACGTAATGTCAATATCTTTCCTTAAAGGGCATAAGAGGAGTACTTAAAGGAAGACCATGTTCTGAAAGCAGTGTCTAAATGTGCATTTCAATGTACTGACATCTGTGACTCAACCACAAGTTACTTGACAGCTTGTGTTTTACCTAAATGCCTTGAAATTTATTGCTCTTCATTAATGCAGGAACAAATGGGTTTAATCTAAAGGTCTCATGAGCTTTCTGGGTTTCCTGCTGACTTCCCTGCTGTTAGATAACACTTGATTAGTGATATTTGAAGTTTACGTTCAGTATTGCTCACCATAAAGTATTACTAAAGAGCAAAAGAATTAGTTCAGGTAGCTCTTGAGTTGCTTCATGTTGCTCTTCCCAGATATTACAGTTTTGGCTTTGACCCTGGACAAATAATGGAGCTCACAACCTTAAACTGTATGTGCTTGTTCTTTGATGTTTTTAAAAAAAAAAAAAAAAGCTTTGTTTTTTATTAGCTGATATGATTAATGTATTCTGGGCTATGAAACATAAAGCATTCTTATATTGCATGATAAATGCTTGAGGTTGGGAGTGGAGGTAGTGGTCCAGACTGCCTATGGTAGTGCTTGTTCTACTCCCTGAAATTACAGGGATTGCTATATAGGTCTGTCAAGCTCATGTGGCACCAGTTCTGTTGGAAAGTTCCCTCTTTCCTAAGTATCTGTCTGTGGGATTACATGCAGTGTTCCCAGAGATGTGGGTTTTTTCCTGCTGTAAATAGAGTTGCCAAAAGCAAGTTAAATATTCAGGAATAGGCTGCCTGCTGAGAGGAATATGTTTTAGTTCGTTTGGGGATGATTCATATTCATGCCAACTATTTCTGTTCTTGCCTGCTGTTGCATGAAAGATTCTGCTGTTTCAGAAGGGAGATGGCTTCATGTAACCTGTAATAGTTGTGTAGACTTAAGTTGTGTGAAAGCACAGCTATTCAGGGGTAGATTTTTACAAACTTAGACATCTCTGTCACAATAATAGTCTCTTAAGTGTCTTTTGCCATAATGTTTCAGTGGTCCTTTTCTCTGCCAATCAAAATTAGGTGGTTAAGTTTAGTTCAACTAATTCAGGAAGGCAAGGATCTTAATTGTGGTTTATTGTCCATTTGCAAGTCCTCTTCAGAGGACTCGTGAAGATAGTTGGTGCCTTAGGCAGATCCTGTAGCAAGCTGACATTCTTTAGGTAGCAATGACAGGTTGTAGCAGTTCAGCAAAGCACTGCAATGTGGATATGTCTGTCAGTTGCAATTGAGCAGATACTGCAGTGGAATGTGGCTCGCTCAATAGACCTGAATGCAAAATTCAAGTCCTGGATTGCTGCTATGATGAGAGTAACCAACTTGGAAATGGTTCAGGACTAGAATGTGGAGGTAGTATTTCTCAGTGGATAAATATTTAATTCTGCTTATAGAACTTCAGTCCAATGGTATCTCTTAAAAATGAATGAGCTGCAGGTTAAAGGAGGGAATGGAGGAGTAAAGATAGAAGGCAAAATGCTTTTCTTGGGATTTCCAAATTGGGAGCTATGTTGTAGTTATTGCTATGAATAGGAAAGCAGTTGGTATGAGGACAGTGATAATCACCAAATACCATATGATATATACCCCATGGTTATTTTAATTGCAAGTGAAACTTTTAAAAATACTTTTTTTATTAATAGATAAATCTATGCTTAGCCTATTGGTAACTGAGGCATCTCTGAAGCTACTAGTGCTTGAGTAAGAGGATATGTTTTCTGTAACATAATACCTTTAAACTATGGGCCTCATCTGCTTGCAACTGTATTAACTTCCTTTAAGGGATAGATTAAGTGGTCTATGTAAGGTTTTTTGATGATCACTTCTCAATTTTTAAATGCTTATTTCAGATTTTTAGTTTTAATAGGTTCTGTGATACATCTAGAGATTGCTGTTAGTTGCTGGATAAAGCAACACTGAATATCTCATACATCTATAAATGTATAAAATTTGAAAATTACAAAATGTACAAGAAACACAGGAGTTAAGGCCTCCTGCAAAATTGAAAATAGCTTTATATTCTTTTAGAATATAGGCCTAAAGGCCTAAAACTTGATTCTGAACTGTATATATTCATTGCCCTCCAAGTTTCTACTGTTAGATTTCACAGAATGGTTTGCTCATCCTTAGCAGATACTCAGGAGATTGGTCAGCTTTGGATCAGATCTGTCAAACTGTCAGCAAAAGCTAAGGATACAGCTAACGAAGAAATTTTCTTGTCCTCCTTGGCAGACTAGCTGCAAAGAAGAGGAACTGTCTGGGCTTCCTTCAGGCATGCCTAAAACAGTTTGCGCCCTCTAAGAGGGCTGCTTGATATGTCCTTGCCACCTTCTGTTCCATCCTGTATGAAAGGGACATCACCTGGAGCAGCTGAAGCTCTGCTAATAACCCCTCAACTGTGGGAGTTTCCTCTCTGGGGATTTGGAACAGAGTGAAGGCTTAAGACTTTCTTAGCTGCCTCTCTGTCTCTGAAATGTGAAATGTAATCCCTTTCTCATGCGTTATATGTGAAAAAGACATGGGCAGGAACTTTTTATTTCTGATTGCTTTTAATGGATTTATGGCCAAAAGAACCAGCTTTGGTGGACAGTGGGGTACATAGCAGTAGAGTGGTGGGAAGAATTAAGTTAGTGTCAGGGTGAATATTGCAAGGTGCGAAATGTGCTGTAATCCATAGAGATTCCATCTCTAACAGGAATTGTCCATTGATGCCAATGGTTGAGGGAAGCTATTACCTCTAAAGGATGACTGCAAAAAACTAGATAAATCCATATGCATATGTAGTTTATAGATTATATTGGGCACATGAATCAGGCATATGCTAATGAATAAACTTAGGGCACTTAGAATATACTATGGCATTGAACACTGCAATTAACACTCAGCATATCATAGTCATGTAAAAACTGCCTTCTAAAATGCTTCTTTAACCTTTGTCTGGCTTAAATTATGTATTGTGTAGTTCACCCTGAACAAATGCCACTTTTGAAATGCCTAGTAGTGTCCTTTTTCATGTTTGGATTGCTATTAATTTGTGCAGGCAATGTTTGATTTTAACAGGTCCCTCAAGATATAATTGACAGAGTTTGGATAGGAGTACTGTATGTAAATGATTTAGTAGAGAAAGATCAGAGATCAAATGGAGCTGGAGGCTGCATAAAAATTGATTTTTTTGAGGAAAAAAAAAATTAACAGGGCAAGAGAAGTCACTGGGAAGGTGATAAGTGTTCTGCACTGATATCCAGACTGAAGAAGGACTTCTCTCTTCCTCTTTTTTTTTTTTTTTTTTCTTAAACTCATCTGAAGTGCCTTTACTGTGTTTGAATGTGCAGGACGAAAGTGTTTGGCTAGATGCTCTTGCCCCCAGCCTAGTGAGACACTACTACCCCATTATAGGTGTCTAACAGGAAGCTAAATAGAGGATACTTCATCTTTTAGATGCGAGGAGATGGGGGGATTAGTGATTTTTGCCAAGTATAGCATAGGGTTGACAGCCCAATCACCAGACATCGGCTTAGTCTGGGAGTTTTACTTCTGTCAGTTGCTGTTTCCTCTTCTTGTCAGCTTAGAACCCAAATGAGCCCTTGGAAATGAGGATAAGGTGTCCTCAAATGTGGTATTTCAAATAAATTTTTTCACTTTAAAAAACTTAATATCTATTCTAGTAGCTTTAAGGGAGAGAATACGTTCAAATAGAGCTCGTGGTCATCTGCAAAATGCTTCCTTCGTAGCTTATTTTGGGAAAGGGTGATGTACTGATCCTTCACAGGAAGGGAGACATATTTAGCAACACTTCTTTACACCTCCTACATGCCATATATGCATCTGAGAGGCTTTTAAGTCTCTTGGTTTTCTTTGTAGATTTTTCTCAGGGCTTTCTTGCATGTGTGTGCTCTGTATTATAATCATGAGGAATTCTGTAAATGCCTGCTATTGTCCAAAGGGAGAAATAAAGGAAATCTAGTGTAAAATAGATTCAAAAACTAAATGCAAGTGTACTTTGCTTTTAAGTGGTAAACCTCTTGGCAACAGTGAAGAGGAGGATAGTCTAGTAGTTTGCTTCATTTTTCTGGATTCTTAGATCTTGAACTCAGTTTGATTTTTCTCTAGCTTTTGTGGGCTGCATAGTAGGGGGTGATGCAACTAATCTGATTCCTTCACTGGACTCATGAAGGAGAATCAAGAGTGATTCAGGTGGGTATGCAGACTGAGATGGGGACAGGGAGGACTAGAGGTCATACTAGAAATAGACATGAGATAATGTAGCTGGTTAAGGTGCTGATGGTGACACTGTCTCCACAAGTCAACCCAGTAGAGTACCTGTGCAGTAACCCAGACGGTGAAGGGCACTGCTACTCAAAGCTTCATGCTAAAGAACATCTTCACTTTTACAATCACCCAGAAAACCTGTTTTCATTGGGGAAACACTTAATTCACCCTGACAGTGTCTATTAGCAAAATAGCCTTGATGCACCTTGTTTCCGTTAGTAAGTCTTGTTATGGTGGCAGTATATTCTGTGATAATGGCAACACAAAGCCATGGATATAATGGCAACACAAAGCTATGGATATAACTAGTGATGCCTTAGGTTACAGTAGTATCAGTGAAAACAATGCTAGTTGGTAAGTGGTTTTGATGGTACTGGTGCTACTTCTCTCTAAAGCTCTAAAATTCTAACATTTTGATCAGTTCCACTGTCATCTTTGGAAATAGTTTAAATCAAGTGGCAAGGTAAGTTGACAAAAGCTGCAGGTTGTAGAGCTGGAGATCTGAGGTCATTGACGCTGAAGTCGCACTTGTTTCTGGGTCTGAGGTAGCCTTAGGGTCAACCCTTAATGGAAAGCTCCAAACAAATGATGGCAACTGACAGTTTGCAAAGGCAGCCTGAAGGTGAGACCTCTAACTTTTTTTAAAATAGAGGGATACTTAGCATCAGGATAGAACGTAAGGCAGCAGCTTAGCCTCCTGGCTTGCAAACTTTGCAAATACATGTATTCAAGCTGTTTAGTTTATTCTTTCCAGGGAGAAGTTAGAAGGAAAGTCTCAGTTAAGTGTCAGGTACGTACCACGTGTTAAAACTCATATGTGAATCTATCAAAATAATAATTATAGTAGTGGGCACTGTCAAAGGTTTCTTGCTTGACTTGAGAGAAAGATGTAGAGAAGATATAAGACCTGCTTACAGTTGTTGGTAGAATAAAAATCTTCAAATCTTGTTTTAATTCTGAATTGCATCTAACACCTTTAGGAGACAAAGAAAACTTTTCGTTCCTTTTGTTTTGCAAGTACTTTGCTGGCACAGAAATGCATCTCCAGAAATCTGTTCTTGTTCCCAGGCTCCTGAGAAAGGAGGAGAAAGGGCTCAGTCTATATTACTGTCTGTGACACATTGACCTTTCTCATATACCTGTCTACTTATCTTTTATCTTCAAAATAGTACCTCTGAATAGGTGCCAGAAGTCTTGCTGCCCTCAATTGAGTATTTCAGCCTGATTCTTGCTGCTGTTGCACACATTCATCATTCTCTTTGATCTTCCATGGGAAGGGGTTGCATTTCAAATTCTAGTTATATAACGAGTCTGCATAAATCCTAATAGTGATGCCATTGGGAACTGTAGGAGACTTATTTGGAACAGAACTTGATCAGTGCTGACTACTTCTTAATATCATCACCCTAATACTTAAAACTGATGTTCTGCATGTTCTGCCTTTATTCAGCAAGCAGGGCTTAGTAGTGGCTTTTTAGGGATTCAAATTCAGTTAAGAATTTACCTGAAAAGACTTGGACAGTATCTATTAGGTTATATCCTCTCTTTCCTGCCCAAAGCAGATTTGGAGCTATTTGAACCGTCACAGCCCAAGTGTTGCTGGATTCTGTGTGGCTGATGTCTCTGTAGCTCAACTAACTAGCAGGCTTTACCCTGGGAGAAGGCAAGTTGTTTTGGGGTCCCCCTGAGTCTCTTTTGAGCTGCTATCATCTACCCTGCTATATCACTGTAATTTCTTTAGCTATCCAAAGGCTGTAGACATGTCCATCATTAGTAAATACAGATCTTAATAGGATGGTGGAGGGAGTGACTGTCCATCACCAGACAGGATGCTGCCACTTGAAATGAGCAAAGTATGGAGAATCCAAGTGCTGCTGCCTCATCTCTATTTACTGTTTCAGGACTGAGTGTTTCTATTGACCAATTTGTAACCATTGCCTCTCCTGGAACTTTGATCTATGCTTCTTTTTTAATACCTTCTAGATGTAATATGTAATATACTTGATAGTTCTGCGGAAGGTTGTTTTCTTCTTAATTCAGATTCTATTATAATTTATTATTTATGCAGAAAGAAACAGAAGTTAATTGTGTACAGACTGCAGAATTGCAAGCAGAATTGATCAGTTGAAGAATAATCTGTTTAACTGTGAGCCAAGGCAACTTGGTATATGAATGAAGCTTGTCTGATGCCTTCCTGCTTTTCTAAAAAAATCTTCCAATTCAATCTTAAAAGTTACACTAGGCTGTTTTACACTAATATTCAATTTCAGTTATTTAAATCCATCAAAATCAAATTGGCTTGCCTAGGTATGAACAAGTATGTTACTTGAGGCCAGTGTTTATGTAAGATGTGATTTGTCTAGAAATATCTTTATTAGTAGTCATGATCCATGAGAAGTAAGGTCCAGGCTGACTTAGATGCTTTTGCTTACCTGTAGCTAAGCATCTCTGACAATAAGGAAAAACACCTAGGTTAAACTCTTAAGAATAACTTGTAAAAGGAGGGGAACTTTGAATTGATTTCTCTGTTAAAAGGAAAGAAACTTGAAATTTCTTTTTTAACGTGCACTATGTTTTGCTTGCAAGACTCAAAATCATTGCAATGTGGCTTTTAAACTGATGAATTTAAAACTACTGTATGTAATGTTAAAGTAGTATACCGAAGGGCAGCACTATCATCTAATTCCAGACTATGGTAGTTGATGATGAGAAAGTTAATTGGTAGCTGTTTCTCTTGTTCTCCAGATCTCTTTTGGAGGGGGTGGGAAGGAATTTGGCTCATCCCCACACATTGTGACATGTCTTAAATACTCAACTACTTGTTGATCACTGGCTCCTCTGTTCAAAGAACATACTGAACTCTGGTAAAATGTCATCCTGTGTGTGCCATGGCCTACAGAGACTGACTTGAGAAATGGAGGCAACAGAGTGTGAAATTACTCTCTGTCTTTGCATAGAAGCTCAGTTCCTTGCCATGAGGCTTAACACAGAGGTTTCCCTGTTCATCTCAGTGGGTAATTACCAAGAAATGTTTGGAAGCCATGCTAGTAGGATCCAAGTTGGACATGCTTAGGAATGAGGGGGGGTGACTGATGCCAGGAGAGTTCAACTATGGAACTCAGACTGAGGCTGCTTTAGCACAACACGAAAGCACTAGAGGTGCACCAGCAACTCATGGATTAATGCGCTCTGTGGAGTAGCATGGGATCATCTTGAGACATGCATTTGTCAGTGGGTTATGCATGAGCAAACAGTGCTCACTTAAGCTGTACTTGTTGCTTGACTGCATGCTTCTTAGCTTTGTCCGGAAATGCTAAATAGGGTTAACTGCTTTAGTAATTTGGTATTCACCTAGTCATAGTTAGGATAAGATTCTTTTGTTCTTCAGTGCCTCAGTAGTGCTTCTGTCAGCAAGACAGCTGAACTACAGTCAGCAGGGTTGCTTACGCAGTAAGAGTTTCGATATTTAATTGATATGTGCAGGAAAATTGAGGAAAAGTGAATAGACATAGGTGATAGCATAAAACGTAGATGATATACACAGACATGCCTATATGTTCAGTGGATCAAAAGCATCTGATAGAATTATGAGTGCTAGAGTGTTTTTTTTAATATTACTGCTCTTCAATACTAAGTTCTTAATCACATCTCAAGTTTGAGTGGCTGCACTTCGGTGTATCATTTTGTTACATGAAGTCTGTTCTTGGACCAACACTTCCCTGTGGAATTGTTGCTGGCTTTGGTTATCTGCAGAACAATTCTGAATCTTCTGCCCAGCTTTTACTACTAGAACAATTATTTCTCCAGATACCTAGTACTCAAACTCCTGTTCATTATCTCAATCATTATCTGGTCAAGTTATGCATGAGTAATGAGCCACTGTCCTTGACAAATGGAAAAAGTGTCTTTTACACCATGGAGTAATTAGAAATAGGTCTCCAGAGGCTGGAACTAAACAGGATATGTACTTTCTGGGATTCAAGTGTGAGATAATCCTTTGGTTTGTATTCTTTTTTGGTGTTTTAAGTGTCTTTCTACTTTACTGTGGGAGTTCAGCATTAGTCATCTGGGCAAAGGCTACTTTTCAGAGATGAAGCCATCACCTGAGTAGCTGAAAACAGCAACTAATGTATTTTCATCACAAGAGTAGTGATCATCTGTTTAAATTTAGTCAATCCCATTGTGAAGCTCCTTCTGTCGAAGGAGGGATTTTTTGAGCCTATGGGCTGTGATTCCAGAAGATAAAATTATCTATCTTCAACCCTGTGTCTTGAAGATCAGTAAAGGTTGACGGTACAGGTTACATAAATCCATTATGAGGACCAAGAGGCTAGTGAAGACTGTGGTACGGTGGCAGCAGGGTCAAGGAGAAAATTTAATCTTCACGTAACTCTGGTTTTATTTCAGGGTTTTCTAAGGTTCTTCCAAGTGAACTGGCATTCAGGGTGAGTCCAAATGATAGGACAGGAAAGGCAGGAATAATACTCTTGGCCAAACCTGAACAGAAAAGCTTGAGTAACGCTTGCTGTATGGCGAGTTCTGCTTTATCAGGATTGCTTGGCCTTGTTAGTATTTAATTATGCAATATAAGCCCTTGGAGATTGTTTGGAGATTGAATATCTGAGATTCTGACCTTTTGATCCCTGGCCAGATTTCTAACTTGATATTTTACTGCACTTGATCATCAGTACTGATTTAATTGTGATATGAGTAAAAAGATTAGGAAACACAGAAGCAGGGAATAGGATGTTCCTGTCAGAGTAGAATGATTTGGCTCTTTGGGTCTGAATGTGAATTGCTCAGTCAGGCACTGCAAAGAATTGCTTGGCAATAAAAGCAGCACAAGTGTGAATAGTGCAGCTGCTGAGATCGTGCAGGTTATAACTATGTGTTCCACTGAAGTAATATTTTTGTCAATGTGCACTTAGTCTATTGTACATGCAGTGGTCAACAGTGGTGCATACTGCCCTTAACTTTCTCCTTTATGAAAGACCAGCACATTTCCTGCTCTGTACACAGTTTTGAATCTTGTACATTGGCTGCATTAGCTTTAAGACCAATCCATGTGGGGAATGAATCGCTTTGGCCCTGGTGTGTTTGGGGAGGAGGATGCCTTATAGCCTAATGCTAAGCAACTGTCAATGCTCTTCTGTTTCCATATGTATAATCATCAACCAGATCCACCAAAGCATATTCCATATCACAAGGGTTGTGTGCTGAACAGCCACACTGCTTCCCTCAAGCATAGGACAAATTGAAATAAATGCTTGCAAGTAGAACAGGATTTTCCTAGTCCTCTTTAGTGAGAAGCCCTATACTGTCCCTCTATCCTAAAGAATACTGTGTGGAAGGATGGAAAAATGCAACAGACTACATGTTGTAGGTATATGTGTATTTTGTGTAGAAAAGCTGTACTGTGTAACTCATTAGACTAGGTGACTGAAACATTTAAGATGACAAAAATAATCACTTCTCATCTTCTGAGAAACGTGAAGATGGTTTCAAAGAAATTAGAAGCTAAATGTCGCTCTTAATCTCTAGAACAAGTGTTTCTGTCCTGTTTGAAATGCGAGGGAAGAAGCTTGGATTTTACTTGCTCATTGAGGATTAGGAGAATACAGTCTGTATTAATTAGCATAGTTAGTAAATTTGACGCCAAAGGTGGAAGCCTGAACTGGCTAATTATGGAATGTGTGATGGGTGTTTAAGTATCAATTTGCTGTTTCAGTATTGATTTAAGCACCTACTGGTAGAGTATGAATGGCTTATTAGAATATTCTTTCAAGCTTTTCATGTCCAAGGACCAAAAAACCTTCCATGCTAAAACCCACTGCGGATATTTTCAGCATAAGGGCACACCAGGGATGTGCTGCGGGATACTCAAGTTGGAGGTAAAAATATGCAAGGCTGTAGGTCTGTTGCAGAGGAAGACTTAACAGTTTGGGGAAGGCCTCACTTGGGCATCAGTATTATGTTCCTCCATAGCAAGGGTTTCCATCATTCCAGCACTGCCAAAGCATTTTAGAAAGAGTCGGCAGTTTGCAAATGCCGAAAGAAATGGTGATACCAGCTGCCTCTTCATGCACACCCCAACCCCTTTGAACTACTCAGCTTCTTCAAGTTAAACTTTCTGTTTTACTTGAGTGAAGACTGTTTGTCTTGAGCTTTTTCAAGACTAAGTTGATTACATTAGCAGGAAAATAAAGCTTAGTAGTGTTCTCTTTGTTTCTTTTTCGATGTAAAGCATTGAAGTTACTCAGACTTAAAACACTTATCTGGTACATTTAGACTCAAAACTGCCCCTTTTGATATTGCTGCTACAGTGTTCAGAGTTGGGCTACATCCCTGAATGACCTTGTGTTTTGGTATGTTTCTCAATTATAACTACTGAAACTGTTTTTCATGGCATGACTTCCATAAATTTTGATTGGAGGAAATGTTTTGGCTTTGTATACTGTGATCTGAGCAAGAACTCCTCCCTTGATGAAGTTCAACAGCAGACCATAGGGAATCATAGCATGTGAAATATAACTTGAAAGATGACCAAGTAAGAGCTCAGCTCTTTNACCATAGGGAATCATAGCATGTGAAATACCACTTGAAAAATGACCAAGTAAGAGCTCAGCTCTTTCGGTCACTCTTTATCTTTTTATTTTTTTTTTTATATTAATTAGTTTTCTGNCTTTTTTTTTTTTTTTTTTATTAGTTTTCTCTTTTAATTTGTATCTACCAAAAATCATAAGGTAATAAAATGGTAGACAGAAATCCTACATTTTACTGTGGGAAATTTGATTGCTAGTGATATGTTCTTGGTGCCTTTGGTTAATCTGTTCCTCTTTTTTTCTAAAGAGGTCTTTTCCTGTAGCATGTTTTCTAAAGGTTAGATCAAAAGTATTGAGTTATGCAAAAAGAATGTAACTTGAGGTGGTTTGAGTTGAGAAGCGATAAGCAAGCAGATCTTAATTACTGAGAATTTGCCGTTTGTTCAAAAAATATTTACCTTTTGCAGGCTATTGATTGCTCTGACTTGATTTATAGTTTGCTACTTGTACTGTGCATTTGGTCAGTAGCTGCCTGATGTTCTTGCTCTCTGAGTGGGTGTCTTCTGTGCTCAGAGCCTTAGGGAAGGGACTGTACAAATACTTCAGCAAATATGTAGCTGCACTGTATTTGAAATGTTTTTTTCATATGCATGATAATAGAATGTAAATAAAAAGAATGGTGAATGTAACTGCAATGGTTATAAGAATTGTATTTACACAAGCGTTCTGGAATATGTTCTGATGGATTAGTGTTGTAATACCTTGTACTAGATATTAAGGCAAGTGCAAAGTTTTTGAATTCCTTCTCAAGGCATCCTTGAGATGGAAGTTTATTAGCTGCTTGTGCATGATAAAGCCTGTATTTTTTTTATGCCTCTTTAAAGAAAAACATCTCTTGATGTGGAACTCCATTATAATCCCAAGCAAGTTGCATGCAGCTTGGACTGTCATAAGAATGCCCTGGTGCAATAATTTGCAAGTCTATTTTGTTTTAGCAGTAAACAATATCTTGATATAAAGAACTGCCAAAGCTGATGCTGAAAATTTGGCAAGGAAGGGAATCTGTCATTGTAGAAGCATGTTAGCTAGAGGCTTCTTTGTTAGTGAGAGTTATGGAGTTGGTTATTAGGCTGACCTTAAAACTGTTGGTTGAGTTTCACAATTAACAGCCTGAAGTGAAGGGGGGCGGTAGCATTTCTGAGCATTCTAGTCCTTCTGCTGTTTTGAATAAACAACTGTTGATTCCATTGCATTTAGTTTATATTTTGAGAATTAGCTATCAAGTGCTAGAACCAATTTTAATGGAACTTAAGAGCCAATACAGATGTAGCTTCTGGGATGTATTTCACAATTTCTGTATTTAGCAATTTTGAGATTGTTCTGGTATGGTATCTTGAGATAGCTTCTACACTTGTGTTCCTGTACAGCTGCTGGAATTAACAATTAATTTGGCCTAACTAGCGTTTGCAAATTAGTATGCTATTTTTCTCAGATAATTAAAGGAGATTTTTTTTGAAGACAATTTTAATTGGACACCTTTGAACTGAAACTCTGTCTTTTTCCTGTTTTTTTTTTTTTTTTTGGTTTTTTGGTTTTCAGNTTTTTTTTTTTTTTTTTTTTTTTTTTTTTGGTCTTTTGGTTTTTGTCATTTGACAAAACCTTGTTTTTATTCAAATCACTTTGAATCAATTTTTCAGTTAAGACTGAGCTACAGCACTAGCTACTTTATTAAATCCAAGCATTAATTTCACAATGCCCCCTTAATCCACTATTTTTGCAGTCCCATTGAAGAATCTTGTCAAGTAAGATGTGCTCTCTAGGGCCTCACATGGTACTGCTCATGATTCCGTTTTCCTTGATGCTTGGGATTTTCCAACGTGTATAATATTGGCCTAAATCTCTTCCCTGTGCAGTCAGTGGGTGATTTGCTGATCACTTCTGAGAGCAGCTCCAGTCCTAGGTGGAGTAGCTCTCAAATGCCCTCTCTACCTGTGTACTTTGTAAAGTGCCAGAGTACTGTGTGATGTAGTGCTTGTCTTTTTTTTNNTTTTTTTTTTTTTTTTTTTTTTTTTTTTTTTCCCTTCTCCTCTCCCATTGATGGTTATTTTAGAGTGCTAGTAGATCTCATAAAACATTTGCTAATAATTTTGTCAGGAGGGTGACTTGGTTTCCAGCATAACCACAGCATTTTACTTCTTTCTGTTTTTAGAAACTTTGTTCATTATTATTGTAGTTCTATAGCAAAGACAGTTGCAAATGTTATGTGTTTCTGAACTTGGAAAGAAAAACTAGAATGAGTACATATTTACCTTATCTTCCAAAACAAATCTGGTTTCCATAAAGAAAACAGAAGCAGGGAAATGAGCTTTGTCACTGGCAACATGACATACTTTTAAGGACTTCCTTGTTTAAAAAAAAAAAAAAAGAGAGAAAGAAAGATTTTTCTTACTGCAGAAAACCAAAGAAAGTGACATCATCCCCAAAACCTAGCACTGAAGAGTGTATGCAGGTTTGTCCTAATTATTCTACTCTTTTTTTTGTCATGACTGGAGTGAAGGTTATTTTCCAATGTGATGCTCTTACTATCTCTCAGACTGTGGAAGTGGAATAACATAACCCACTTTGGCTCTTCTGATGTGATTGTCTCCCATCATCTGCAGGTGTTCTGCTCACTGAAGTGGGAACCATTTCTCTGCAGTCAAGAAAGTAGTTTGAAAGTTTACTTGCACCTCATATAGTCCTCAATATTTTCAGGAAATAGATGCTTAAATTACTAGGTAACCTATTGTGCTTTACCACTGATTATTTCTGTTTTGTTCTCAGCCATAAGTGATGGCACCTTAGTGTTAAAAATCAAGACGCTGGTCAGTGTAACTGTGAGCAATAGTTAGAACTTCACCTTCAAGCCATCCCATTTGAGCTTTGAGTGCCCTCAAGTAGGTTTCTGAAAAGCCTCCAGTTTGGTTCCTCAGTGTGTTACTAGAAACTGCTCCTAAATGAACACAGGCTTGGCCACAAGGTCCAACAACAAGAATTCCTCAAGCAGGTGCTGAAAAACCCCACGTTCCACCCAAATGCATACTATAAATAAGTGACGTACTCCCACTGGGACAAAGCTAGTTGAGGAGGGGGGAAAAAAAAGAGAGAACTCAAATGTCATCTTTGTTAGCATGGAATGTGTAGAAACCTTTCCTGAAACAGAGTATTCAGCCCAGTGTGAACAGAGAAGTATGGTATGCTAAGACACCCAAAAACCAGGAAATCTCTGAATCCTGCATTATGCAGTTTGTTGTTGGGAATGCTATTTCTTGCTGTTTGTACAACATGCTGTTCCTTGAAGTACAGTGCAGCCCTGAAATTGCTTTTTTGGGAAGAAAATGAAATATGATAATTGGTTTAATTTCTCTGAGCCCTTGAGAAACTTGAGAGTTCTGTTGCTGTTTTCAAAACAAATGTGGTATAACTGAGAGAAAACAGAGAAAATGTAAGCAATTTTTTAAAGTCTCTAGTTTCATTCACTTAAATGACAAAAGGTTTCTATTTGGGAAGATTCAGAGATGAGCTGTGCCCTATGTTTGCTTATTAATTTTTCAGTATATTTACTGAGGTTATGCATCATTTATGTTTTATTTTTCCACATTAGAAATATGTGCTGATTCATAATTGGGTGAGGAAGTGTTTTTTTTTTTTTTTTTTCTCCTGTTCTTGGCAATTTATTTGAACAGTTAAGGATATATTAAGGATTCTGACTAAGAAAAAGAATCAAGAGATATAGGGAGAATGGGGAGGGACAGGTGGAAAATAAAAATAAAACTACAATGTGTCAGCATTTTTTCTCAGATATTAGTCCCACTGGAAATGGCCAGGAATTAATTTTACCATCAGAATCCGGTACAAAGTGCAGTCTCAAAGTAAGATGGATATTAATGATCCAAATGGGACATCAGTGACCTCATGAAGCTCTGTCACAGGGCTTTGCTTTGGTGGCATGCCTGCAAAATCTCCAGAAGTGGAGCCCACACATT
Source organism: Crypturellus undulatus (assembly GCA_013389825.1). Lineage (NCBI taxonomy): Eukaryota > Metazoa > Chordata > Aves > Tinamiformes > Tinamidae > Crypturellus > Crypturellus undulatus. The sequence continues at coordinate 137,494 of VWPW01026050.1, read as the reverse complement.
ACTGAGTGATGCTCTGAGCTGCACTTTAAGGAGCTTGCTTCATATTTTCTAGACAGAGAAATAATCCTACTTGGTCATTCAAAAAGCAGATGAGAATCCAAACAGTGCTGTAGCATTCTTGCCAAATTATTTTTAAGAGCAATGAGCAGAATGTAATAGTGCCCTGGATTACAGATAGCACTTCCTGCAGTGAGAAACAAGCCAAGTAATTGGTGGACTACATCTATGCTGGAAAAATCTGGGCGACGGGGCGGGCAATGAGCACTAGAGGTTGTACCCTACAGTCTGTAACAGGGAAGGTGCTGAAACAGGTCTACAGGAACTGTGGCTGAGATAGGAATGGGAGCCACATGCAGCCAGAAAGCACTCTGTGCTACTCCAAAGGAGTATGTGGAAGTGCTCAGCAAAGTATGAGTTGCAACAGGCCAAAGTAGGGACAGGCTATGAAGTGATCAGCAAAAAATCAACTGAAAACATGTTTGGATAAATCTCTTCTTACTTGAGCATTACATTCCTTTTTCCAGCTGAGGACTGCCAAGTACAGGTAGACTGCCTTCACAAAAGACAAGGTTTTAAGACCTTACAAAGGCATCTTGAGTTGATTTCAAGTTCATAAACATTGGAAAAAGTCTGCAAGTAGAAAAACTGAGAAGGCGATATCTATAGGAAAATTTGGGATGTCAACAAGAACAATAGTTATTCTGCTTTTGGGAAGCACAAGGCAGAAACATGGGCAAGAAGGCATGATAGCCTGCCTCTTCCCATTTTTCTCATGCCATTCTGGGAAGGAGCATGCAGGCTTCACTGAGAGGTCACCAACTTCTGAAGTCTGTTCCCATGTTTCAGTGGAGGCTGTTTCTATTCCTTGCTTCTGTTACTGAATTGCAAAGAAATGTTGAGCAGTTTCTATGAATTGTTGCTCTTGTGGAAATGAATTTTTGTTTAAGGGTTACTCTAAAAAACGGAGAAGTCAAGGTTGGATGTAGGAAGCGAAGCTTTTGGCAGGTCCTTCCAGGAGGAGTAAATGAAATGGCTGTTTCTATACTGAAAAATGACTGAAATCCTTTCCATGAAAAGGTATCTTAAGATGAGTGTTCATTCCTAGGTGAAATAAATGTTAATGTTTTGGCTTAAAATGCATGGGATACATTTTGACCTGTCTTGAATTTGAATCACTGGATAGAGACCACTCCAGAAGGAGGAGGAAATGCCCTGCTCTATCATAAATGCATTAAATCACTTAAGATGTTTCTAAAATTGGTTTCACTGCCTACAGAGCTCAGATTAACATTTCTGTCTTGCCTATACAGAGTTGCAAGTACTTGATAGGCTGTCCTTACAGTTTGAAGTAGCTTCAAGATTGATTGAGGTTGAAAACTGAATACATTCAGTACAATGTACAGAGCATACAGAACATGAAATATTCTATGAAAAGGGTGCTCTTAAAGGGGGCGTGTAGACTGTTTGATCTTGCTTTAACTACACTGCAAAGGTAGAATAACTCTTTCTAAAATCATTCATGTGCAAGACATTAATGCTGGATGTTTTGTGCTCTGTTATCTCTTTGCCAAATGACTGAATCAAGATGGAGTGCTGGAAAATTGCCTCTAACAGTAACTGTGGGGCTCATGAGTAGCCAAGTTGTTACCATAATTGTAATATTATAAAATAATTAAATGCTGGCAATGAGAGGAGGAACTCGTTCAAGGAATGTGTATGAAGACATCTTGTTAGCTTTGGCTTATTTACTGTTTCCTTATTGGTTCTAATTTCTTGGGAGATCTCTTTACTCATTTAGTTCACATGAATAATTCCTATGAGAAACCTTAAAGAAACAGAGCAATCAAAAATAAAGACTTAATAGTTTTATCAATGGTTTCTACCAAGAGACCTTTCCTTATACAATGGAGTTTGCATTAATAATGATACACTTTACAAGTTTACTGCTGCTTCTTCATACTGATTTTTGCACTGTAGTATCTTAAGATTGTTTACTTAATACCTGTGCATTTTGTTGAATTGTGTTATGCTGTTATGTTGTTTATATCTAAGTACTGGATAACAAAAATGGATAATAAGGTCTTCTGTATTTAATTATTCACAAGAAAAGCATTATATCTAAAAAATAAAAATCAATATACACTTATACTTTGAACAGTTGGATAGAAATGCTAGGATAACACCTTTTAAAAAAAGAGGCCAGAGGGGTAGGAGAAAAGATGGATACTTTTCTTTTTATTGTAGATGTTGCTGGGAAATGGCATTACAGTATCTATTGGAAACTATTGGAGAATAGTTTCCAATTTGAAGGCCGGAAGAACAGGACAGCTGGCTTGACTTTGGCCTCAGAAAATGTTACCACCGAGACAATAGACTATAATTTTATGGCAGAGACTCATTCTCTTTTTTTGCTGTCCCTTTTCTATAGCTGTTAGCTACTTGCAGTCTCCAGCAGTCGTGTGGTTTTCGGATCTGATTTTCAGATAGGGATAAATTTGATATTCTTTGAGGAAGAGTTTCCTAGAAGATGCTTTGTTTTGGCTAACTGAACTTTTATTTGGCCAAAAGAATTTCTTAAAAAGCAATTTTGTTTTCTTCCCCAGTGAAATGACATGTAATGGATAAGTCATAATAGTATACCTGTCTAATATTCAGACAATTGTGTTATACTGTACATATAACTTGATGGTGAAACGTATACTTGGTAACATCTAGCATCACAAGTAGACTTGGTCAAGAATTTCCCAGTGGGGCCAGTGTATTTTATACCTTTTGTTNGAGTTTCCTAGAAGATGCTTTGTTTTGGCTAACTAAACTTTTATTTGGCCAAAAGAATTTCTTAAAAAGCAATTTTGTTTTCTTCCCCAGTGAAATGACATGTAATGGATAAGTCATAATAGTATACCTGTCTAATATTCAGGCAATTGTGTTTTACTGTACATATAACTTGATGGCAAAACGTATACTTGGTAACATCTAGCATCACAAGTAGACTTCATCAAGAATTTCCCAGGGCCAGTGTATTTTATGCCTTTTGTTCTTTTTTCTTCTCATGCCATTGTAACTTAACTTACAGGGTTCATACTTTAAGCTTAAGTTGACATATCAGCTGTTTTAATTGTTATTTTACACTACTCTTGTAGCCATTTCACTTCCTAATGTGGAGAGAAAAAAAAATATCCCCCCACATGACACCTGAGGAATCTTTGTGGGGAGGAAAAAAAAAAACGATAACAAAAGTGACAGTGCTGATAGCTGTAAAACCATGCTGTGGTTTGAAAACATAAAATCAAGTAGTTAATCCACTTGGTATGTTAAAAAGGGGGGAGAAAAGGATTTTAATGGGTATTGGAGTCTCTGCAGTGAATAATAGAGGGAGGTGTAGCTTTATAGGAAACCTTCGAACATTCTGAAATACTGTATTCTTAGCTTTACTGGGGGGGGGCGGGAAGAAAAGCCTGTTATAAACAACTTCTTAAGTCACATGGAAAGAAATCCATGGTGAAGAATTCTGCAAATAGGGATAATTCATGTGCTTGATTTTAGTTTTCTAGGTAGCTACAGAAATGTAGGTGTGCATACGTGTATGTATGCACCGTATGTATGTAAAATCCAAAGCAAGATGAGGATATTGAGATGCTGATAAGTTGAGCTGGTGAGCATCATGAGTTGAAACTCCAGGTTTCTGTGCATGTGGCGTTTAAGATAATGAGAATGCAATGTGCCCTCATGGCCAAGAAGGCCAGGGGGATCCTGGCCTGCATTAGGAGGAGTGTTGCTAACGGGTCGAAGGAGGATATCCTGCCCCTCTACTCAGCTCGGGTGAGGCTGCATCTGGGGTATTGGGTGCAGTTCTCAGCTCCCCAGTATAAGAGGGATATTGAGCTTCTAGAGAGTGCAGCAGAGAGCCATGAAGACGATTAAGGGACTGGAGCATCTATTGTATGAGAAAAGACTAAGCAAGTTGGGCCTATTTAGCTAACGGGTCGAAGGAGGATATCCTGCCCCTCTACTCAGCTCGGGTGAGGCTGCATCTGGGGTATTGGGTGCAGTTCTCAGCTCCCCAGTATAAGAGGGATATTGAGCTTCTAGAGAGTGCAGCAGAGAGCCATGAAGACGATTAAGGGACTGGAGCATCTATTGTATGAGAAAAGACTAAGCAAGTTGGGCCTGTTTAGTATGGAGAAGAGAAGATTGAGGGGGGTTCTGATTAATATGTACAGCTATTAATATGTATTAGGAGTGACTGTAGGGAGGATGGGGCCAAACTCTTCTCAGTGATGGCCAGTGACAGGACAAGGGGTAACGGGTGTAAGTTGAAACACAGGGAGTTCCACCTCCATTTGAAAAAGAACTTNGACTAAGCAAGTTGGGCCTGTTTAGTATGGAGAAGAGAAGATTGAGGGGGGTTCTGATTAATATGTACAGCTATTAATATGTATTAGGAGTGAATATAGGGAGGATGGGGCCAAACTCTTCAGTGATGGCCAGTGACAGGACAAGGGGTAACGGGTGTAAGTTGAAACACAGAGAGTTCCACCTCCATTTGAAAAAACTTCTTGACTGTGAGGGTGACAGCTCTGAAACAGGCTGCTCAGGCTGTGGAGTCTCCTTCTCTGGAGATCTTCAAAACCCGCCTGGATGCCACCCTGTGCCACATGCTCTAGGTGTCCCTGCTATTGGACTAGATGATCTCTAGAGATCCCTTCTAACCTTAACCATTCTGTGAGAAGAAAGGATGTAAGTACCAAAATATCCCTGAGTATCTGAGGACTTTTTCGTTCATCTTTGTGATGTGGACATGTTGCTCACAGGAGTGTTGTTGGAATAGGCACAGTGAAAACTACTAGATTCCTTGGATGCTATGTAATGGGAGAAAGAAAAGACTTGGTAGTTGTCTGTTTTTTTGTTTTGGATTTTTTTTTCTCTTTCTTTCCTCTTGTCCTTACTCCCATGCCCAACAAGGAATTTAACCGCTGTCAAGAAGCTTGGAAGCTGCTTCAGCAAAGACTAAATTACCTGGTGTGAGGGGAGCTTCCTAGTTTTCAGGTCTTGGGTAGCCTGGCTCCATTGTAGTATGGACAAGAGGGTGCCTTAGTCCTCATTGTGCCCATCAATGTGCAGAGAAAAAAAATATCTTTTGTCTTGAGATAAAAGCAAGCTGACTAAGTATAATATGAATGATATATTTGCCTTCTAGCTGAGTACAAGGTATGCTTATTCTCTTTTGCCCTAAAATAGTGACTGATGACTTTTGTCCCAATGTAAACACTCTGCAGAAGTCACCTTATCAGCTTTGTAATTTAGCAAAAGAGGAAAATATTGGAGAACTGGAGAAACATTGCTTGAATATGAAGATGAGGCCTATTTATGTTGCTAACCTTGCATAAGAAAGGTAGGAATTATTCCACTCAACTTGGAAAACTCTTGGGAAGGATCAGGAGAAGTTTGTACCACGTCACCTCAAGCAGGACATGGCTGAAAATGTTGTTTTGAATAATGCTTTTTCCTTGGGCTACTTGAATTAGTTCTTTTTTCTCTTTATGATCCTCTTATTTTTGGTGTTCTTTCAAGACTATTTGCACCAGATATCTAGGCTTGTGCCTATTTCTTCCTTAGCACATATGGCACCAAAATGTCTTCTAAATTGAGGGAAAGTACTTTGATTTCTGACTGCAATAGATATTGTTAGTAATACAGGCCTTACGTGAGTCAGACATTAGTCACAGCATTTTACACTTCCAAAGATACAGGCTGTAATTTAGTTTGGCGAGAAGTAACTGATTGCACATAGCACAGCATACACTTTCAAGCAAGAACCTCAATCTTGTTACAAGCTGGAGCTCCAGGGCTGAGGTTTTGATCAGAACCTGTCCCAGGGTGCGATGCAGTATGGTGCTCTGTCCATCTCCTGAGTGCTAGGACAATTTGTGGCTCATGGAGCTACTACCCCTAAGGGAATCCAGATCACCTGGGGTCAGCTGAGCTGTGCTGCCTGATGGGCATGGGAGCCATTTGGGAGCAGCTCTGGTGATGCTCTCTACTCTGCCCGCATAACCTGGGCTGCATTGGCACCTCTGAAGCACAGGACCTCCCGTGCTTCTCATGAACAGCACTGTGCTGTTAGACAGCAACTGGGGCATGTTTGTTTGTTTTTTTTTTTTTTTCTTTTTTTAAGAATAGCAAAACTCTTCTTCACTTCACTTAAAAATTGTGCGAAGCAGCTGAATAGCGCGTAATCCTGTTAATGTGGAGTTTGCAGGGAAGGCAGAACACTCACAGCTTTCGTCTAGATGCTAATGCAGTCTGTTTTGAAAAGCAGGAAATGAGACTTAGCATAGACATGTGCTGTAGTGTTCAAGCACTGTCTAGTTTCCGAAGGCGAAGAGTTGAATTTAATTCCAATATAAAATTTATACCAATATATATCAATTTATACCAATTTAAAAATGGGACCTCTCTGGTCATAGGTAAGGTCAGATGTTCAAGACTCAAATGGATCTTAAAACCAGGTTTTTTTTTGGTAGCCTAACATGAGTGACTTAGGAAGATAGTATTATAGGTTTACCAGTCCAAAGCTGTTCAAAATATCTCACTGATAATAATGAGTCATGTTTGTAAGTTTGACTTCTTAAAAAGTAACAAATAGAGGGTTTAAGATGCCTTTTTGAGCTTTTGACCCTTTTGCAATAGTTATCATTTGCATCATGTGGGTTGCATTTTTTTCTTTCAAGTAAGGCACAAATGTGTAATTGCAACTGTAAGAGCTGAGATGATAAAAACACCTAATATCATGAGGACAGTGACTAATGTTGACAGTGCTGGCAATACTGATGCTTATTAGAGGTGAGCAGATGGTGTTTTACTTTGTCTTTTTTCCTTTTCATTGCTTTGCTTAAACTGCATCATTAATGTAGTCCTTTGAAGAGCTATGTTACCTGAGTTTCAGTTTGTTTTCTTTTTTGAAAAAAAAAAAAGTGAAGAGAATTTTTTCAAAGCAGAGATTGTTGTTGTCACATTTGTTAGTTGCAGCACAGGACCTCAAGTGTCACTTCATGTATATCAAGATTTGTTTGCACTTTGAAGGCATTGGCTTATACCAGCAGTGAGCATTTTATTTTAACTCTTCCCTCCAAGATTTCCTGAAGTAATGAAAATTGTAAGTGAACGTGGCATGCTTTTGACTTGAGCATTATGGCAGCCTCTGGGATGATTTGGCGATGTCAGGTTGTAGAGTTCACCACCCTTCAAATGCCCCTTAAGCAATTTGCAAAATTGGTAGGTGATGGGAGGGCCTGGCTGCTGTTGCCTGCTGTGTTGCTCTTGCTGAGGAAGCATCAGAGCATTGTGCATTTTGCAGGTGTCAAACTCGGCTCTTTGCTAACAGTCCTGTTACCCTGGGAGAAAGCAGCTGACTTTTAATGATGAATGGAGAAGGAAATAAATGTTATGGGAGAAGTGCTGGCAGTTATATGCAGTCCTAATTGTGGCAAAAGCAGGGTTACGTTTTTTCATTGAATGTATGGGAAGCTTAACAGATTCTGTGCATGTGTGAAAGTTTCATTATAGGTATATGTGGAGCTGCTTATACGTAAAAGGCTGGAACATATTGGTAAAACTAAATGAGCAACTTCACAAATGACAACATAGCTTTTGAGAGAAGAAAGGTTTAGTTCAGACTACTTTCTCAGAATATTCCATACTGGCAAAGGAGCTGTGTTATAAGAGTTACTGTTGGTTTAGACATATCAGTAATGACTGACTGGTGTGATAATTCCAGTGTATATATCACTATTGCCAGAAAACTTCCTCGTGGAAAATGAACTTGGGATTTCTCTATGGTGTGTTTACTGGTGAGCTTGGCATCCAGAGTTAATTACTTGGCCTAACCCAACTACTAAAAAGCAGTTTTGTAATTAGTTAATTGCAATTACAGGCTACTGAGCAGTGTCAAGAGTACCATGTCTGCAAGAAGTATATTGCAGAAAGGGGTTAAGAGTTATCTTCTTGAAACTGTAAAGCTCCATAGTGTTTTGGTAAGTATCCCAGTGTCATAAAAGCACTTAAACAGCTACTGGGCAGCTGGCTGAACAGATTTCAAATCTCATGGTCAATTAAAATGCAGAGCCTGGGTGATGGAGCAGACACAAGTTGCCCCGTTGTGAATCACTGAAATGTTGGGGAGTCTTCAGCTGCCTGGCTGAAGTGTGAGGAAGCTGCAACCTGAAAACAAGGTTGATTCTTGGAGCAGTTTTTGGTGCTTCTTTCAAGACTGGCTAAGTGCACCTCTCGTGTCATGGGCTGGGATATTTTTCTGTGCGCTTTGCCATGGAATTGTTCCTTGCAACAGGTCTATGCTGGCTGACAAATGCTGATATTTGTGGATTGCTCAAATCCACGTTGATTTTGGGGATTGTTCCCCAAACTGAGAATTAGCTCAGTGTGACCAGGACTGTGAGGTCCTTTCTGAAGGACCAGGCAGAAGATCAGCTGTGATTATGAGAGCAGGCAGCAAATGACTGCTGGGCTTGGGAACTGTGGTCCTAAAAGGCCTAACACACACAGGAAAAAAAAAAAAATGAAATATATTTCAGGCAGAAACGACCTGCAAGGCATGAGCTCAGCTGTACTGGTGACTTGGCAGTTGTGGGCTACCCCTCTGTGCTGTGTGCAGGTCTGAGGCTGTTGTCTGACAGCAAAATGTATCACTGCATGTTATATGAATCGAGTAGGTTATTTTCTGTGCCCAGACTCTTGTATGCCAGAAGAACAGGCAAGCAAGAGGGAGACATGAAAAGCAGGAGCATACATGCAAGATGCTTGATTTTGGCTCACTGAGGAATACAGATACTTGTCCTGCAGGAAGAAATGAAGAATAATAGTTCCAGGGCACAAGTGATTAAAAAAAAAAAAAGCTATCCACACATCTTTCCTGTCTTAATTGTCCTATAGGGTTTTGTGGGTTGACTCTGGCAGCCAGCTTCAGGAAACACGCTTTCCCTTTCTTGTGTGGAATGAGCCATGCGTCAGGATTTGTGCCTTTGACTTGGCTGAAGCTAACTTGGATGGGGCTGAATTTAACCCGTGCTGTGGGAGGTGGTGTTTGGTCCATAAATATTGAAATGAACTTCTCAATTGACATCCAGGTTTTTGTTTTGTTTTGTTTTGTTTTTCTCCTAAGGATATGTAGTCTGGAGTTTCCAAGGAAAGTGTTAGGACTGTTAAGTTCATTTTTTCCACCTCAAAGTGGAAATGGTCGCATTCAAAGGATGGGGTTGGGGAGAGAGGGAAAGAGAAGAAAAACAAAATAATTATTACTTTAAAAGAGACCTAAAACTATCATTTAAAAGTAGTTATGATGGAGTTGCACTAGAAGATAAAAACAAGGAATGGTTAGTATTCCACATGAGCCCCAAATTTAATATCCAAATGACTGGTTTAGCAATGGTTAGTGCAAAAGGGGAGCTTATGCTACTGCACTGGCACCATTTCCAGAGTAAAGCCCAGGGAATGATTAACAGTGGCAGCGTGAACCCTCCCACACTGACGCAATGAGTGCTCGTCCTTATTTAGGATCTTTCATATAATTTAAATTCTATTATTTGATGCAAGTTATTCTGCATTAACATGGCAGATGATAGCTAGCTGTATAGTAAGAAAAATACTTTTGGATTAAACTCTATCCATGTATTCATTAGTATGGACTTTTTTGTTAATAGAATTCCTGAGATTTGTGTCCTTTCCCATGATATGTTCTCTTCTAAAAACTAGCTATTAAAGGTAACTTTGTGTACCACCAACTCCATCAGCTACTGCAGAACCCCTTGCTTTGCAGTGGAACCAGTGAGATCATTCAGAATTGAGCTTTCACCACAATTACATGTCCGCAAAATGCAGTCAAACAAAGAAGTATTGAGGCCTAATTAGGCCCATCTCCAGTCGTTCAGTTTTCTGTATTCTGAGAGGGTTCTTGGCTTCTTTGTTAGTGGCAAGGATTGATCTCTCACTGAAATTGTATTACTGTTTTATGCTTTAATTCTTACACTGAAGTGCTCAATCAGAGCTGTATAGAAACCTCCTCAAAGAAATTTGTAACCTTACTGAGTTTCACATGTAGGATTGCTGCGACTTGAGATCACTTAACCTTTTGGTAGATACACAGTGATCCATCATGAGATCTCACATCAGTGGGACTATTGATGTGCACCCACTAAGCATGTGGTCCTGGATACTTAAATATCTATTTTTAAGGAAGTGATAAGTGAAAGAGCTGTTTTAGCCCTGACCTGTGACTGACATAGTCTTACGCTACTATGTCTGAGCTTTAATCTCTATCTTATACACTGATAGTAAAATGTTAGAAGGGAGAATGATTCTTTTATTCTGTGTGATAAAGGCTGTTGGGTGCTCAGCATGACTGACAAGGATTTTAGAAGTCTTAGAGAACATTGGCTTGACAATGGGTTGACAAAGACTTATATCAGTTGCACTTGACTTGATGATACTTGTTCACTTTGCCCTCTGTGAAACTGGTTTTAATATAGAGTGTGAGTCCAAATTACTTGAGGTTGAAGTTAATAAAAGTGTTTTGCCAAATGAGGAGTGGGAAGTAAAGTTGCAGAAATATCTGAGACATAATTGAAATTAAAATAGCTTTAAGGAAGGAGCTGTGCAACATAGAATGTGATTTACATGTATGTTAAGAAGGAGGATCTTGTTAGATGAAAGACTTGTGTTAGGGATAGTAGGGCTAATATTTCTTTTATGGGTGATTGCTGGCACCAGACCAGAGCTTGGAGCAGGCTCTGTAGCCAGAGCCAAGAGAAGAGTAGTGGAGGGACTGATGTGGTTCTAGGACTGTGGGAGAAGGGGCTTAGGAGTGGCAGTGCCTGACTCTGACCTGGGTTCTGGCTGTTCCCTGCTCATTTCCGTGTGCATGCTGGAACTAGTTGCTACAGGCTGTACACGCTGGCTCCTCCTCCCAGCAATCCTAAAATAAATGTTGTATGCCTGCTGAGAATATATTGAAAATTTTTTAGAGAGAGAAAGCCTCTCCTTGGAAGAAACTAATTTGTAGTACGCTGTGCTTACTGTTTGCTTTAGGATTTTCATTCACTTGAACAAACTAGTCAGCACTTGTATTCTCTGAAAAACCTAGGGTAGGCTTGGATGCACTATTAGTTATTTATGTGGCTGTACAGGACCATAGGTGTATGCCAGCAAGGATGGCTTGGGCATTGATGCAGTTGAACAACTCAAATGTAGTATTTGCTCTCATAACAAATATCAGGAGATACCCAATATTGGGTTAAAAAGGGGGCTTGACAGATATTTCTGTCAAGTCGCTGTTGAGGTACTAGGCCATGAATTCTTTCCCTGCTTCTGTTTGTAAGGCTGCAACCGAAATGATTCATAGTAGGGATTCTGAGGTTTTGAGCCTCTGAACAGTGGCAGAGCCTTGTGTGCTCTGCACGATTAGTGAAGAGTCTGAACTGTGTTTCATAATGCAGATGAGTCATTAGCATGAGAGACAAGCTAGCAAGCATGGGAAAGCATCAGTGTGGGAGGATGACAGAGCTGTTGCTCCTTAAATTGCAAACTAGAGAGAGACTGACCAACAGGCTTAGTTAAATCAGACTCCTCTTAGGGGTTTAACTGCAGCCTTTCATTTACAGCCAGATATCCTCGTGGTATGTGATTAATGTTTTGATGAAATACCATCACATATACTTCACTAGGATTAACATGCTGAAGTGCTTTCATGTATTGGTTCCAGCAGGACTTGCATCCTGTGCTTTTGAGTAAGGCAGTGTTAATTTAATATTCATTCAATAATTTGAGCCTGTCTCCAGCCACTCTTTGCATTTAAAAGGCAAAATGGTCCAAGTAATGAAAATGTATTTCACAGTAGCCCCCATGATGCATGCATTCTGTACATACAGATTGTATAGCCCATGAGGTTATGAACCCTATTTTCCACCTATACTAATTCTGCTACCCTTTTTCATTTGAGTTTATGAGAATTAGGAGAAACTGGCAAAATGTTTAGCATCCTGTTGAATGATCACAGTCCCTTATACAATCTTAAAATAATAAGATAAAAGTGAGTTTTAAGTCTAATAATTGCAGAATCTGAGGCAAATTGTTAGGATCCTTCCACTTGCTCAGACATTGTAGTGATAGCAGCCAAATTAGAATACTTACACCAACTACTCAATTGGGAAATCGGAGCATCACCCACACAATACAGAACACTGGAGTATTTCTTTTTTTTTTTTTTTTTTGCATGAGGTGATCTGCAGCCCTATATAAGAAGTAATTTTCGTGCTGAGGGTTTCTGTTTATCAAGTGAATCTTTAGATTTCAGGAATATTGTCTCATAACTGTATCCAGAAATTTTTCTTTGACTTGCATCAATCTCGAAACATGTAGTTGGAGCAGGCTTTGCTTGACTGTTCTTTTCTGTGAACCTTCACGCTCCTCTTGTAAAGAGGGTACAGCAGAAGAACACTTTGGTCAGTAATTTGTATAATTACAGATGGAGAAATACCAAGTTTGCTTATCTTGCTGGATCACAGATTTTGGCATCAGCTTTCAAAGAGCTTCTATCTTACACTAAGTGCTATTTTTTGGCTTTTTCAGGTTTCTAGAAACTGGTTCTTGATTCACTATTGAGAGCATTAAGAGCAGGCTAACTACTTGAGCAGATGCAAGTGCATAAGGGATTTAAAATGGTGTTAGTGATACTACCTTTTCCTAGATAATTCTTAGCAGATGGGCAACTGAACCAAAGGGGAAAAAAACTCTTGTTTTTGCCTGCTCTTTTATAGAGATGATGCTAATACTTGATAGGAACCATCATTTTCAGTAGTGTTTTATCACTGAATCTGTGTGTTGAACAGCACTTATGAAATAGCATAAGGCCATTTAGTATGATTGAACAATCACTGCAAAAACTATCTTACTTCCCCAGCACCCAGTGAAGCACTCTTGTGTTTGGGAGGCAAAAACCTTTATCATTGATTACCCAGTGATAACTGAAACAAAATGGAGATAAATGATTCAGAAATCATAATAGGATCACATAGCTTACTTCTAAGTGCCATTTATGCATTTGTATATGGTAAGTCCATTTACTTTTCGCCTTATACAGCTATTCTGTATTGGCCCATTGTTAAAATGGCATTTGCACCTCAGTTGAGTGCCCTGCTCATTAGTTTGATATTGTGTGAGCATTTGCGAATACTTGGGCTGTGATACCTGCAAGTGAGTTGTTTGTGTTCAGTTCTGCATTAGTGATTTTCAAGGTCTGGCTGTATCACAGCCCTGAGTCACAAGTTGATTATACATTCATTCTTGTAATAGATTTCTATCTGTCATTTAAAATTTGGGGGGCTATTGTGGGTAATAAGAAAGGAGCAGAAAGAGAAAGTGTTATTCTAACTATTAGAACAAACTTGTTTTTCTTTGATCATTTAAAGTTTTAATTTCAAGTGTTTTGGATTTTATGAATAGTAAGGCTGCAGTAACAATTCATTTTGAAAACTCTGTCTATAGATAAGCGGATCAAGAAACCGCATTAGTGAGATTGTTTTCCTATTTTAGACATTGCTGCTTGGCCTGCTTTTCCTGATGGCTTCCTAAGCAATGTCTTTGGCCTATTGGACTCTGTTTCAGAGTCCAGAGTTTCAGAGCCCATCTTGGCTTCAGTGACATTGATAGCTTTTATGTAGTTTTCATTAAAAAAAAGGACGTAAAATATGAGGTAGTAGATGTTCAACAGGTTAGGTAACTGTATTACAGGATTAACTTATGAAACACAAGGATTATGTAGTTTTTCTGATGTAGTTTGGTACTTGACTGTTTATTATCTTAATTATGTGGGTCACTGAACCATGTTGTGAAGTGGTCCTTCTTGATCCTTCCAAGTTCTTAATGAAAGTATTGAACAATATTGGACTCAAGATATTTGCGAAACTGCAGTTGATAGATTTCCCGTTTGAGAAGGAACTGCTTGGACGATTGCTTGAACAATGACTACTATGAAAATGTTTCTTCATCCATAACTAGTAACTATTGTTCCAATTAAAATACTTACTGGACTCTGTTCTGGCTTGTTGAGCAGAATGTCAAGTGAGACTCATGAAAACCTTTACTAAAACAGAAATCTGACATCTCCAAGGAGGGTTATATTGATACCAGAGAAATGGTATGTCTTGATATGACTTGTTACTAATTTTTGGCTTGGACCCATTCCCTTGTTTTCTCTTGTTAGTTTCCAACTGATGTTTGGGTTTTTCTCGAGCATTTGTACTTAGTCTGTCAGACTCCAACTCCACACTCTTCCTTTCTTGTAAAGGCAAGCACAAGTTGATCTTCTTCCAAAATACCAGTTCCTCATCTATCTCTCATAAATTATCAGGTATTATTTTCTGCAAACACACTGCCTGAGGGATCTCCTGCAGTGATATGAAATACTGTTCTATGGAGGGCAGAGCAGTTCAAGGACTTCTGACTGAATTTTCTTTATGATAGCATATATTGTTCTGAGTAAGGAAACAGTATATATTGTATATAGCATGGGAAGGAAAGCAGGGAGGACTGTTCATGGTCTGTATTCCTCCTTAGGGAAAAAACAAAGTTTTTTTCCGTGGTGAAAAAAAACAAAAAGGCTTAAAGGAAAGCTTCAGTGGTGGCACTAATTGCAGGAATAAGCAGGTTGTGGGCAAATCAAATATATCTGCCTCAGCTTTCACTATATTGAGGACTCAGCTGAAAGCCTCCAAAAATCTATGCAGCTTTTACAAACCAAGAATGACCTGGATCCTAAATGCAACTCTTTATTATGGTTTTCTACCCTTACAGCTGAAAAAGTCTGGGGCTTTATTGCGGCTATGATCAATGCCCCTTGATTTGACTATTAATTAGCATGTATCACTTCTGCTACTTTGGAAATAAAAACTACTTCTGTCTTTGTAAATGCTCACCTTGAGGTTTTCTTCCTTCCACTAACTGTGGAGTTGTCAGTGTCACCGTAGGTTTGGAAATGGAAGGTGATGAAGCTGAGATGGCTCTGTGCTCCGCGTGTGTTGACATGGATTACCAATGGTACACTGACTCAACCCCGAGGCAAGCTGTTATTTTAGGTCACCTGCAATTAATGTATCTGTAGCAGTTTAGAACTCCTCTGGCTTCCTGACCTGGGAGAAGGGGAGGTTCTCACTATAAAATAATTATATTTGGTAGTAAATAAATAGCAGCAGCTCTGACTGGGTTACTTGGGCATTTCCAACTAAGTAATTTTACCTTTGTTAATGTAAAATATAGCACTGCTTCCGAGGAAGCTCAAGAAAACATTACTTTTTTACTCTGAATGGAGTTGTTTCGTCAGTTTAAGCAACACTGTTAGAAGGGGGATTTTAAAGGATGGAAATATAAATAGTACACACATTCTACATGTTGCAACTTGTTTTTCTGGGAATTCACAGCAGTTTGTAAGCCCATGTAAACAGCAAGCTTTAATGTACCCCCTGCTGAACACCAAGATGGGCCTGTAGCCACAGGCCCTTAGGCAGTCTCTGCACTTAGTCCTTTTTGAATAGGCATCAGTCTTTATCCTCTTGACTTTTTCTGTCATTGCCAACTGAAAGGGGTAAAACTGACTCAAAATGCAGCCTGCAGCCCTTGGGGACACTGTGCTAGCCTTTCACTGGATTTGTGTTATTGCTCTGGCATTTCTTTAATTAAATGTCTCTTCTGCTTTGCTTAAACTCTGTTTACAGAGAAGAGGAGCAGTGTAGTCCCACTTACTTATTAGTGTTCTGTGTATGCGAGGCCTGGGAGCTGCTACTGTTGTCCACACTGAGGTTGTATGCAAGTGTGATGCTTTCTTGTGACTTTCTTCACTTAAGTGTTTAGCTTGGGGATAACTGAATGCGTTTACTATTTTGCAGTTAGTGCACAGGTCAGCTTCCTGCCTACATCCCACTCTATGACCAGGATAAAATCGCTAGGTTGCTGTTAAGCATTTGTCATTCACAACATGAGCTTCTGGTCATGTGCTGGGAGGAAGGCACTGACTATTGCACCTTTACTGTGTCCTCAGCTGACCTGACAGCTTGCAGCTATATCCAGTCAACTCCGTATATTGAATGCATTAGGACAAAAGCAAATGAATCGACCATTTCTGGCACTTTTGTTTTGCATCTTGGAAATTTGCTGTCTTGCCTGAAGAATTTTGCTTTTATCGGGAAAGTTGGGCTTTGTGGTGAAAACGCCAATAAATGCAAAGTTATAAAATGGAAGAATTCAGTTTAGCTCAAGCATCCAGTCCCTAGAGTATTCTGAGATCTGGAGGAGACAAATACAAGCTTTGTTTCCAGACAGAAATTTGGATCCCACTGGCCCACCAAATTGCTGTTCACCATGTTGCAAGGGATGAATTTAGACAGTAAGCACAACAGCTTCCCTGGAGATGCACAGAAGGTAATCTTTCCAGTATCTCAGTATTTTAAGTGTTGCCTAATAAGCATTTCTGAAATTCTCTCTTAGAGAATGCATAATACTAAAATGGAATGGGCTTAGACTGAAGGGACATTTAAGTTATCAGTGCACCAGTACATAGTAATATCAGTCCTGGATGTTATTTCTTACATTCTTATTTCTACCGGAAGCCTCTGTGTATGTACCAAGTACATGGAAAGCTTTTTCAGGGATCTCCAAGATCTTTCCAAAAGGAAAGTGAGAGTTATGTGTAAATGAAGCTTGTTAAAATTATCTTGTAAAACAGTTGATCCTCTTTGCTAGTTTAGTGCTTTCTCTGTAGTGCCTTTTCTCTTGGGTCACAACTACTCAATTGCGACAGTCAATAACAATTAGCCTGGTAACTCATGTGAGGTAGCTAATACTCAGTTTATGGTCATCTGCTTGGTTGATGTTAGCTATAGCTTCTTATCTTGCATTAATTTGTTAGGTGTTGCAGCAGCTCCCACCATATTTTTATGTAATTAATGACCGGGACTATGCAAGTCTGATAATCACCAAAACTTTTTTGGTGGTGTTAGCACTCCTTGGTGTTGCATACAGCTGAGAAGGGTGCTGTGGTGTGTGCTGCTCTCGCTACCAAGACTTGCTCCCTAGAATTTGAGGGTTTAGGGACATAAGGTTGGAGAATGCAGAAGTATAAATGTCACCCTAAAAGAGCCTATTTCCCTGTAGGTATGGACAGGCATTGCTAAAACTTAACTGTCATGTTCAAGAATCCGAGGGCAAGTGGAAGTGTTGTTTTTTTTTTTTTTTTTTTTTTTTTTTTTTATTCCTATGGCAGTTTATTAAACGATGTGTAAATACACAGGGAGGGGAGAGAAGGTGCTCTCACTGTAAAACTAATGCTCTCTGGGCAAAATCTTATTGCATCTCCAAGCTTTATGTATGGCTTTTCAGGTTTGCTCATACAAAGCTCTTCCTCTGGGCTTGTCCTTGGGTATAGTTTAAAAATAGAGGCGGCGGATTCGAGAGAATTTTGTTCCAAAGAAAATTTGTCTTTTGTAATATAACAAGAATTGCTCTATGAGGTGGTATTATCTTTCTCTAACTGAATGAGGATATAGAATTATTGATCATGGGAAAGTAAAATCTCATTTCTTTGTTTTAAAGGAAGTAAGTTTTGATAGAAAGCATCCTTCAGTTGGCTCTATTTTTGGAGGTCGTTGTTTACTTTTCTGAAGTCCTGACTTTAGAGGTACAGTATATGAGGCAGAAAACTGCTACTAAAACTGCTATCACATCTGCTATATTTTTTATAAGTAACAAATGTGACCTTGAGTAATGTTATTACCTGAACTGCAGTGGTATCAAAAAAAGAGGTAATGTTTGGGCTACTGTTTGCTGCAGGTTAAAGGTAAAAAGCCCTTCCCAGATAGGTTCCCTGGTGGTTTGGTATGGCTTGCACTTTGCTTTATAGCTGTTTATTATTTTGTTTGAAGCTGTAAAGAAATCTCAGTCTTCAAGTTGGGGTTGGAATTTGCTAAGGGAATTTGGAATGATAATTTCAACCCTCTTAAACATTGTGTCTCTGTGCTTCTGATGTATCTGTGATGAAGCTTCCTAGGAAACAGTGAATGTTATAAAAAGATGCTAGTAGCTTTGTCCATGACTATCCTTTGGCTTTTGGAAATTTTGAAAATTCTTCATGTTACATACCCCAAAGAGAAACACAGAATGTTAATTTAGAACAGGAATGTGTGTAGAAGACATGAGTAAATTGTGGCCAAGAGACTCTATTTTTTTCTCTTAAGAGACATCTATCTATATCTGATTGAGGTTTTGGTCTTGGTAGGAAAAAAAAATGTGCCAGGAAAGCTGCTGCCTGGTACTGCCCTCTGTCATTCTGGCTTATGATACTAGTTTCAAGTAACAGCAAGACAGAATTCACATTATGGAAATGAATTCTGCACACTACAGGCTTAGAGTACACAAGTGCCAAAAAAGAGGTTACTGAACCAAGGATTAAAAAAAAAAAGGTTCATATTTGGCAGATGAAGAGGCAATCTGTGCATGGGGAGATGGAGCAGAGGGGCAAGTAAGGACAGACCATAACGAATGGTCTGGTTAGGGCAAAGCTGGTGCCTGACAAAGGTTGAACAGCAGGAAAATGAGCCTAGAAAGGAATATTGTAAAGAGCAAAACAACAAAAGGAGGGAAAGGAATATTTGAATCAAGATGGAAGCCTGTGCTGAAAGCTATTTATAAGGGGCTGGGAGAGAAGGGTAGGGGAAATGGAAGAGATTTTATTGTTCAAAGTCATGTCTGAGGTCGGACAATATCCGGGGTGAAAAAGCATGTAAAATTGAGGACCTTGTTTGTAGTGCTGGGATTGTAGCATTCTTGGTATTGCTGGGCACATATGATGTCTATGATGTACAAAGTGATTGTATGAGAAAGTAAGACAAAAACTAAAAGGCTAAAAGAGGAGGAAGAATAAAGAACAGACTGAGGGACTCATTGCTGTTATCAATTTTTGGTCAATTTGTGTTAACAAGTTTTCAACTTCAGATGGAAGTTTCAGCTATAGTTGCATGGACCTCGATATATCTTTTAGGTTGTATGTAGCATTTGAAGTGCATTTCCCGTTTCAAATAATTTGCGGAAATTCACAAAGATAATTAATATACTCCAAATGGCTCCATTACATTCCAGAGCATTATGGAAATCATATCATATGGAGGTTTTCCATGTGTTCCCACCCAGCTCCACCCTATTGAGTACTGGCATTTTAGCTGTTAAGCTACTTCTCATGACACTGAAGATTGTGCCCATCTTTTAATTTCATTTCCCCTGGTGTTCATTCCACCTAGTTGCTTGTCATCGCAGTAATTTTTTAGCTCTAGTTCTCAGTTGGGAGGTAGAAAAGAAGGCCACCTGCTTTGCGGATCAACTTCCACTTTGTGTTGAGCTAGAAGAGATGAGTCTCAGGTTTAACTGCTACTTCCCCATTTTTATCTATATCCTAAAATTATAGCATGACTACGAATCCCAATTTTTAAAGAATTACCTCAGTCTGTTTTTGTGCCTTATTTACTTGCTTTTTAGTGTGTGTGTTTCAGTGAAGTTCTTCCTGAGTTCCTGCATTTGCTTGACTTATTAGTAGATTTCTTTTGGCTGTCACTGGTTTAAATTGACATAGCCACAATAATTGCACTGAGCTAATCAGGACTGCTTTATATCAATTTGCTAATAATTTAGGACTAATTTCAGCGGTTTTTGCTCAGGCCACTTTGTTTGAAACCTAACCTGTGAAAAGGGTCAAGTTCTAAAGAAAGTAGTGATTTATGACAACAACATTGGTATTGATTGTTACCACATTGTTTTGCATTCATGTAATGAGACTTCCCTGTCTAGTTAAACAGAAACTAATGAAGTGACCTATTTGAACATTTTTTGAGGGGGGGGTGGAAAAGTCTTTCAGAGCAAATGATAAAGCAAGGAGTTAGCCTGTCTATTTTTTCTCCCTCTTTTAATTGTAGAATGAAGACGGTATCCTGCAGGAAGGCATGGTGAATAATACAGGTGTTGCTGTGGATCCTGAGAACGAGGCGTATGAAATGCCTCCCGAGGTAAAGCTGATGGGTGTTTTCTGTGAGTGACCCAGGCACATGAGAGCAGCTGCCTGCCTGAGTCATGTTATCGTGTTGCATGGAGGAGGCCCTTGGTGGGAGTTGGGAGGATGGTTTTATGCCTCGGTACGGTTGGGCACAGACAGGATGGGTGGTGTTAGCAGCAAGGAAATAAGAGAAATGCGGTCTGCTTGACCAGGGTAGCCCAGGAGTGGGAAACGTAAAATCTGTGACACTTTGTTTATATAAGGACATTTAAGGAGATAATATTATGTGCATTTTGGAAACACTCATGCCTCAATTTCTGAGTAATTCACAGAAAGTCTGCACCTTTTACTTAACAGGGAATATAGGTAAGAGCTAATCTGTGTAGATCCTTTTAATAGCTGGCAATTTAACGTGTTTCTTGCACATTTTTTCAAGTATGGCAATCCATGATTGTACCCTTAGGTTAATGCAGTTATGGGAAGAAATTATTTGGTGGTTTTTCATGAACCAGTACTTATCCCAGTATGTAAAATATTACCCATGCATTGTAGTCCCAGACATTGCTGTAATTAAAGTGGGAGGTATACAGAAATACAAATAATTAGGTTGAAAATAAGAGGCATAAAAGACAGGCCATAATCTTAAATCCATGCTTGACTATTCACACATTCAATCTCACTGAAATTAATGGGACTGTTCACATGCATCAAGTTACACATCTGATTATTTAAATGTGTTTATCTGGAGCACTGGTATACAGTTCAGCTCAAAGGTGGTACCTTCTGTCTAAATGAACTGCAGTGTATGGTGTCACTGAACTTCTGTCAATATCAATGGGACCAAAAGAGGACTGTGTGCAACTAAAATGAGTTGGAACAGGTTCTGTAAGGATACAAATAGTATGCCTGAAGTTCGTTTGTTAGCAATTGAGTACAGAAATCATGTTTACCTGTCTCAAGTGATTGAATAAGCTATTAGAGGTATGGAAAGTTTCACAATGGATCCTTTTAAGACAGTTTTCCATCCTGATCCTTCAAGGATATGTTCATGTAATTAATTGTGGACAGACCTAATGTCTTTGCTATAATACACTGAGAAAAGTTAAAGGACTACTTATGTGTATTACGCATATAGCTGACTTGCCCCCACCTCCTTCTCTGGACCCTTCTTCCTGCCGGTCATTATCCACAAATTCATTGCTGTGAGTCATTTTAGTAACTGGCACAGAAACTGCATGGCACGTTAACTACGGTAAAAGCCTAGTTCTTCTACAAATACCATAGCTTCAAAGATGCATTGTCTGGAGAACCTGAGAAAATAATAAAAAATGCAAGATTCTGATCACATGAAAATGGGTGATATTTTGTCATTGAATACACTAGGAGTAAATAAGAACTGAAAATAGGATGTATTTATCTACGATATTATTAGCACTGATTTTTTGCTCTCCTTAATAGGAAGAGTATCAAGATTATGAACCTGAAGCATGAGAATCCTTTCCTCCTTTGTATCTCCTGAAATCTACTAACAAAGATGTCACATCCTGTACAAGTGCTGAGTTCCAATGTGCCCGGTCGTAAAATTTTTTTACAGTTTTTACAGTGTATTTTGAAGTCTTCCATCAGCAATGATTGGAGTATCTGTGACTGCATCCACTTTATTTTCAGCATTTCCCTCCTGCTGAAATGAAAGCTGGTTGACAAGGCCATTGTTGTGCTGTGGATATTGTGGCTTCAAGTTTAAAAGTTAAGAAAATATTAAATAAAAACACCTAAGTGTCTACTGCTTATTTCTAATTCTGTACATGTTTTGTTGAGAGATTGTTGGTAATTTGGTATTGTTTATGATGAAGGATTTTGTTTCCTATGATTATTCTTTCTGTGCAGAAATGACTTATTGTGAGAGCTTTATATATGTCTATGTATTATATATAAATATATAAGTATTTGAGCATGAACTATGCACATATAAATATTAACTGTTGAAATTTATTGTTCTGTGGTGTGTTTTATTCAGTTGTGTCTGTAAATAATGGTGTTCAACTGGGGCAAATAAAAAGTAACCCATTAAAAATGAACTTATAAATTAGTGATGATTTATAATACCATATTTTCTTTCTAAGAGCACAGGTTTAAATAACTCAAGGTGTGTTGCTTCCAGTGAAGGAACCAGGACAACAAACGAAACAGTAACTCAGTTTATACCAAAAGCAGCATGAAGGATTGGTATATCAGCATTAGTTCCTCAGCTTGAATAAACTGTTAAGGAAAATAGATGTATTGGTAGAGCTAATAGGTTTAAGACTTAATGAATAGATTAAGACTTAATGAATTCATTAATAATGGATGCAGCAGATGATCAGGAATTTGTAAGGCTCCTAGAAGAATTAGTTTCAGGGTGGTTAAAATACTGGGATATGGGAGTGTTAGTGTGATAGATGAATTGCAGTGAATGTCTAGTATAAAGTCTTGTTTATTTGGAAAAAGTAAGTCTACTGCCTGTTTTTAGAGACAGTAATTTTATTTTATTATTGACTGGAACTTTTACCATACTACAAAATGAATCAAACATAAGGAGAAAATTTTATTTTCCATGTTTTATTATCTGCAATTCATTTTGGGTAAAATGCTGCCTCTAACCTGAATGATTTACTACTGTCTTAAGGGCTTTCTATCCATTCATTTCAGGTAGACTGAGGACTGTTGCATTGCATTTCCTGCTGTGTGCTGAACACCGAAATGTGAGCTGCTCATGTCAGAACTGTTAGATGCCACAGCTGAGCTAGACAGGAATTGCTGGATTCAGAAGTGAAACGTGTGTGCTGTGGGTATTAAAAATACTGCTCTGCTAATGTTTGCTTCAGCGGTTCCTGCCAGGAGGGAATATACCTAGAGCTCTCTTCCTTAGGAGTCCAGCTTTCAAATCAAACTGAAAATCATCATCTGTCCTCATTATAATGAGTTAATAATGAGTCTCTCTGCATCCCAGGGCTCCAGGGAAAAATCGGCTGTTGCTTTTCTTTTCCATTTTGACAGCTTTAATTGGTCCTATAATGGTTTCTAATTAAACATACTGTAATACTGTTTTTATTACTGTAAATCATAGTGTTAATACTTGTTGAGTGTTTTTAGTATAATGGCTTTGAAGTTATTGCGCATGTCAAAGGCATTTGGTGAGAAATGCGCTCCTCCCCTCACTGAAGACTTGGTTCCCTTAAGACTTTAGTAGAACAGGATGAAATTGTCATCCTAAAATTCCAGGAAAAAAAATCTCTCTACAGCTATCCTTAGGAAGTGCCTGTTGTACTCTGTGTGATGTGCCCTCTTGTTGATTAGAACATTATTATTCATTAAAAATATGCATGCTCCCTTTACAGCTATTGCAGAAGTCGTTCCTGATATGTTCTCTGCAGACCAAATTATCTGATACTCTTTGACCTCATTTAGTGGCTTTCACTTTTAATGGAGAAGATGCTAGTATTGGTCATCACAGATTATCCTTCTGCTGGGATGCTTATGGGATATACACAGCATCTGTTTTCACATAACCCATCCTCTGAGTTTTGGTACCAAAAAAAAAAAAAAATTACCTTTAGTGTCTCCATGTTGTATTTTAATGGGAAATATTTCAAAGCAGACATAAACAACCTTTCTCTAGCCTGCTTGACATTTAGTGTTTAACTCAGGAGGTTTCTCTTATCTAAAAAAGTCTAGCAGATGGAGAAACAGCAGGTGGGATCTTAGATGAGACTGCTAGAAGGTAGAAAACAGGATGGGAAACTAGGTCAGAAGAGACTTTTGTGTTGGAAGAAATGTTTTGCAAAATGTTTCCCCAGTGGATTTTTCAAGTAGGTTTTGGATATGTTCAATTAATACTTGAATCTCTACAGGTCATAGTTGTGAACTGCCTGGTCCATCTGTAGGATATGTTTTTGTGAAAAAGGTGGAAGTTTAAGATGGATGATTGTGTGCTCATTTGAGCTGTGTACAGGAGATTTATAGGAAAGAGGCAAGAGGGCTCCTGTGTTTCTGACTAACCTAAGAGATTTAGCAAGGAGAATGTGTGCCCAGGGACCTTCTTGCCTGCGTTGCTATTTTCGCTACTCACCATTTCTTCCTACTTTTTAATCTTCTTTCATTTGTTTTTTCAGACAGCACTATGTTTTACTCCATCCCCACTGCTAAGTGTCATTTTCACCAGGGATTCTTATTCTTAGTGCTGTTTCTAGTATCGTGGGATGAAGCTTTAGAGCCTGGTCTAGAAATCCAGAATTTACTCTTTGACCCACACTGAATTGAGGAAAGACTATAGCTTGTGTCTTTCCGCTACTCCCATCATTTTTGTATCCTGAGATAGGGCAAGAGGGAGGAACTATGCAAAAGCCGTGAAGCACGAGGTTGTATTTTGTTGCAGAAAAGCACTGTGTCTGCTTAAGGAAGACAGAGGTGCAAGTCACAGAAGCAAGAATAGATGTGAAAGTCTAATAGAGAAATCTGGCCTTTGATCTCCTCTGCCCTGACTTTCTCCCCTAGACACTTCTTGTTTCAGTAACTAATGATATTTAAAAAAAAAAAAAGTAGGGTTTTACAATGCTCCAAGGGCACTTCCAGTAAATTCCAAATAGGATTGCTTTACTCGCTACAAAATAAAATTCCCTTGTTTTCTGGGGAGACCCAGCTTTTCGCAAGTGAAGTTGCCTTTTCTGTTTTTCTGAAGTTCTCCACACAAAATTGTGATTGACAAAGAGATTGTTCTAGATGGATAAATATCATGCCAAGAATGAAAGCTGATTTTAGCTGTCTGCTTTATAGAAAACAGAATTCTGAAATACTGAAAAGGGAGTTGTGCAGTGGTGATCTTTATGCTCTATTGTGTGCTCCCTATTTTTTTATATGGATTTTAGTTCTCGAATTCTATAAAGCTTTGTGAAAACATCAGAGACGGTAAGATAGCTTTGTGCTGATTCAGCTCCATAGCCCATTTTCCAAAGCCCCCAAAATTTTTACAAGTAACAGTGATAAGAAAACAAGACACTGCTGCTGAGGGGAACAGAATGAACCTGCTAATGGGGAAAATATAAAGGCCAATAATTTACAAATGGTGCATTAGGTTGCTAAAAATAAATGAATCTGTTATCTCAGTCGACGAAGTGACTGGCAAATGGAGGTGACAGCTGCTCCCATGAAACACTTTGCATCTAGGGTAACTAATCACATTGTGCTGAAATTTTGTAACAAAACTTATACTAAAAAAAAAAAAAGCCCTTCCTCCCATTTATTCAACTTCCTCACTCTAAAATTCATTCTTGGTCCAGAACTACAGCAAAGCAGAGAGTTTGTTTGAATAACTCCTCTTAGGTGTGAAATAAATGAAGCTGCATTCAAAGGCTTTAATTTTCTTTTCCATTCTCATTTTTATGAAAGCTCAACAAATTCCAAAATGATAATTCCAGTCTGCTACTCTGTGAATAAGAGTTGCTGTGCGCTAAAAGAACAGATCTTCATTAATGCATTTCACGGACAGATGTTTTTTTCTTTAAGTAGTTATTTAATGTCTGCATGTTTATAGTTTGTGGTTTGTTGACTGCGCCTGATGGAGAGCTGCAGGGAACTCTGTTTGAAGAATGCCTGAAGAAATTAAAGGAGTCTGTGGAAGCTGTATTGTAGCATCTCTTTTCAAATGTCCTACATTTTAGAACACATCTAAAATATGATTTTACATATCTTTATGGAAACCATCGTGAATAATGCTGTAGATATTTTTTTCTCTTTGCCCATACTGTTTTCTGGGTGCCTTTCAAAGCTCCCTTAGAAAAGCATCCTTAAGTGTGCTTTTAGATANCTGTAGATATTTTTTTCTCTTTGCCCATGCTGTTTTCTGGGTGCTTTTCAAAGCTCCCTTAGAAAAGCATCTTTAATTGTGCTATTAGATATGTCTTATATATATATGCATATATATAATGGAGGGATACTGTGCGCATGTGCATGCATGTTTATGTGCTCGCATTACTATCAAGTACAATCAAGTANTCTATATATATATATATGTACATATATAATGGAGGGATACTGTGCCCATGTGCATGCATGTTTATGTGCTTGCCTTACTATCAAGTACATCTGCGTTGCAATTGTAGTAATGGCCTTCCTTAGAGGGAAGGAGATCATCCCAAGTTCAAGGAGTGCATTTTTAAGAGTATTTAATATCAGCACTGAGTAGTGTATTTAAAAGATTCTCCATTCTAGTCTTGCAATTTATGGGCCAAGTCTTCACTGGGAAAACTTTGCAGATAACTACCCGAACTCCAGAGTGGCTGATGCTCGCAGAAGTGTGGGGTTACCAATGTAGTTCAGTCCATATACTCATTATAGTGAAATTGGCTATCTTAATAAAAATGCACTGTTGCTGTTATGCTTCGAGACTAGGTACTCTTGATACAGCTGTATCAGTCAAGAACCAAATTTATTCACTCCCAATGGGGCTTAGTGCTCTGTAAGGACTTAAACAGGCTTGTTACAGTGCCAGCTCCACCTGACTAAGCATGATAATGCATCCTGGGATGCATTAAGAGGAGCATCTCCAGCAGGGCGAGGGAGGTGATCTTATCCCTCTACTCAGCCCTGGTAAGGCCACATCTGGAGCACTGTGTTCAGTTCTGGGCCCTCCAGTGCCAGAGGGATGTGAAGCTGCTGGAGAGAGTCCAGCGCAGGGCCACGAGGATGATCAGGGGCCTGGAACATCTGCCCTATGAGGAGAGGCTGAGGGAGCTGGGCTTGTTCAGCCTGGAGAAGAGAAGGCTGAGAGGGGACCTGATCAGTGTCTATAAGTGCCTCAAGGGAGGCAATGAGGAAGATGGGGCTGGCCTCTTTTCACTGGTGGTCACTGACAGAACCAGAGGAAATGGCCACAAATTGAAGCATAAAAAGTTCCACGGGAACTTAAGGAAGAACTTCTTGCCAGTGAGGGTGACAGAGCCCTGGCACAGGCTGCCCAGAGAGGTTGTGGAGTCTCCTTCTCTGGAGATCTTCAAGACCCGCTTGGATGCAGCCCTGTGCCACGTGCTCTAGGTGGCCCTGCGAGTGCAGGGGGGTTGGACTAGATGACCTCTAGAGGTGCCTTCCAACCTTAGGCATTCTGTGATAATAAAAGCACCCTACCTGGAACCCTACTAAAAGGCAAAACAGCAGACAACTGTTGTCCATGTGATGTTGGCTCCTGTGTGAGCATGACTAAGCTTGTCACGTTAACTGCCTATATTCAATCTCATGTTAAATAGTCCCTGTTTCTCCTTTATGAAGAGCTAAGCTCTTGGTGCTTAAACAGAGAGAACTATTTTCAAGTTGAAAATGCATCTGACTAGGTACATATTAGCAGAGCACCTGTGTCCCAGCTGTGTCAGCTTTGCTCACAGTTTGCACCAAATCTGCCCTAAAATTTCTGCCATAGTTGATACGCCACCTGTGAGAGTATTAGATCCATTACAGCTCTTGGAGCTGTTGGCCAGCTGACACAAGTCAGTTTTGGTGGAATCAACTGCACAAGAGCGTGGGTAGATTTAAAATGAAACCTGGAGACTCTGAAGGGAGCTGCCAGAAGGCTAGAGTGAAAAAGAGTTGGCTGTGAAAGGATTGCATTTCAGCAAAGAAATTGCCTTGAACGTATTGATAAATCACCTGTCTATTTTTCTCTTTAATTACTTTGTCTCATCTTAAATGTTACAAAATTGATGGAGAAAGGTCACTGTCTATTTTACAGCTGTGTACCGTTTAGCAAAATGGGACCCCAGATATTACTGAGATGTCAGGATAATACTGTTAAATTGAAGGTTTGTGAGCCAAGTACGTTGCCTCTAGAGACCGTTTTGAAAACTCTGCGAGGATACTGGTGGAGTTTGGTCAGAGTTCAGCACTCTCAACCCCTGCAGGCCACTTCAGTTCTTCATAAGCCGCTTTCTGACAGCCTGCTAATTACTGCTGAACACAGAGCACAAGTACTGCCATATATAATTGTGTTTAGTAAATTGTAGCAAACGTTGGTGTGTTTAATATGAATTGCTTGTGCTTGTNTCAACCCCTGCAGGCCACTTCAGTTCTTTATAAGCTGCTCTCTGACTTTCTGACAGCCTGCTAATTTCTGCTGAATACAGAAGACAAGTACTGCCATATAAAATTGTTTGTGTTTAGTAAATCGTAGCAAACCTTGGTGTGTTTAACATGAATTGCTTGTGCTTGCGCAGCTCCCATTGCTGAGTATCTAAAGGCAGATCTTTCTCCACCTGACTGACAGGGACATAGTTTCTGGAAAGGTGCTGACCGAAGTGAGATTTACCATGTCATCAGGGAGACAAAGAGGGAAAGCAGGCATGGAGAAGAGCATGCAGCTGCACTGTTTCTAAAAGTAGATGCCCCTCCTAGAAATCTGGGGTGGGCACAGCAGGTCTGCTGCTTCTGCAGTACCTGCAGAGGTAGCGCATCTAACAGACGTTTGTCTTCTGCTTACATCTGCGGTGGGGTTGAAGGGTCGTCACTGGAAAATTAAAATGAAAGTGCAGGTCCTGCAACGTGGTAGCTCGCATCTCAGTGGATGCAGAGCAAGGGTATCCCTGGTAATGTAAAGTATAATGAAGGCTTTAATTCACATCTACTAATTGTTTCTAGTGTCATTGTAGGAAAATCATCCAGCTATTTCTCTTCACTATGTGTAAAACAGAAGTAGTCCTACCCTTCACAGATCAGACTTCCACTGAGGTGTTACTGCTAATTCTGAGGGTAGGGTGATGCCTTTGATGAGTATGGACATAACACAGTAGAGAGAAATGCAGAACTGGGAATTTTCTAGCTAATTTCTACAGTTGCTTTTTTGTTTGTTTGTTTACTGCTTCAGATGTCTTTGTCCTTTACCAGAACTGAACAGTTACCTTAACTTC
This sequence comes from Crypturellus undulatus, assembly GCA_013389825.1. Taxonomy (NCBI): domain Eukaryota; kingdom Metazoa; phylum Chordata; class Aves; order Tinamiformes; family Tinamidae; genus Crypturellus; species Crypturellus undulatus. The sequence continues at coordinate 108,466 of VWPW01026050.1, read as the reverse complement.
AAGGAACACACAAAATCAGGACGTTAAATCACAGCCTGATGTCAAGACAACTGAGCTTGAAAATGCCAAAGAAGGAGAGAGTAGACTGTCAAGCAGGTATTGCTGTAAGTTATCCTAACCATACTGCTCCCAGAAGGCTGACTTCAAAAAAGTAAAAATTTTCTTGAATATAATTACTAACTTTCTTGATTATAACTTATAGCTAATAAGAGCAATTATCCTTCTGCTGGTGGCAAAAATCAAAGAGATCTTTTCATCCAGCTTCTTAATTGAAACCAAAACCTAAGAATGACTTCAGATGATTGCAAAATGGAGGACTTGACCAATTTTCTCACTAAACAAATTGCAACAGGAGTGTTTAATTTACTCGTTATGAATTTGCACAGCATCAGCTTGCATGTGAAAAATGGTTCCGGAAGATTAATGCAAGCTGAGTTTTTATAGTCTTTAGCTCAGTGCTTCCAACCCACCAGCTGTGCAGGCACACCAGGTTCTGGCCCTTTATATTAAGCTGAGACCTGGATCTCCACTGCAAAGCCCCCTGGCCTCTTCAGGTAGGGGAAAGCTGTCTCTCAAGGCTGTGGTCAGGTTCAAGCTCAGTAACTGGGTCAGCAGGACTCTTTTGTGCTTTGGTACTGCTGTCTGAGTGTTAGGAATACTGTGCATCCTTCCTAGCCTTGTTGTTTTTTCTTCCACGGTGGATTATTTTATGGATCATGTAATTCTCCAGGGTATGGGAAGAAGTCCACTTAGACATAAATTTTGTTTTCCAGAACTGTTCCCAAAGTACTCTTATCACAGAAATGATGCCTTTTTATCTTTTAATGTCTGTCCTTACCTTTTGCTGGTCTTTTTCTTCTCCACTAAAATCAAAAATGTGTTCGCTATTCTAAGGTCATAACCTCGCACATCCCCTGGTCCTAGTGGAATCTCTTTAGATACATGACATTTAAAAAAGCACAGGGTCAGGACAGTTGTTCAAGAGAAAATGAACATTGTCATTTTTTTACTTCACCTAGTATTTCCGTAATAAATGCTTCTGAAGGTATTTATTTTGTAGGTATATTTCAGGTTGAGTAGGTAGCTTGGACATCTGAAGAGAAATGGAGCAACATAGCTAAAGAACAGGAAGCAGCACTGTTATGGCTTCTCTGTAATATTCTTTCTCTGTAATTGATTCTAGTTACATCTCACAGCATAGTGAGTTTGGCCTTGCTGAGCCAAGAGGGAACCTGGGAACAAGAGCTCTAGGCAAGAACCAGGTGAGAACAGGCACTAGGGAGGCAAGGTCACTTTTCAGCTATAGGGACAGTTAAATACTAGGTGACCTCAAAGTCCGGATTTAATTACTCTGTTTACTGTGCTCTAAGTTTATTTTCATGCCTGTATATCTGATTTCCTCCTCCACAGAGGATTCTGTGAGCATCTTAAAGTTGATTAAAACCCATTCTGTGCACTACTTGCCTATTCAAAATTCCAAAAGAAGCCATGCATTCTTAGTGTCACTGAGAACATCCTGACTTGAGATTTCTACCTCCTCTTTGCAGAAGTGCAGCATATTTATTTTCTCCCAAAGTGATTTGCTACTAACTTTGTGTATGTGCAAGGCTTTATCTCTCAGTTGAGAACAGATTACTGAAGTACAGAGAGTGCTATCCGTTACCCAAGTTCACACAGCGTTAGACCTTCACTGCCACTTTTAATGATACTGGTTGCAAGAAAATCAGTATTTGTGTCTGTATTGTACAGTTTACTGGCCAACTCATTGGTATCATATTTCTGTTTTCTGATGAGATGGTGAATTCCCTTGACAGGATCACAGCTTAATTCAGATCTTACTTTCACAGTAATCATATATTTATTAAATCCCAGGTGTTCCAGGTATTAGTATTGTCTGTGTTAGCAGAGCATCCCCAGGTCCCAGACATGATTGGGGCAGGAGATTTACAGTGGCAGGTTGAAGAAACAGATCTGACAAAGTGTAAATGGATTTGCTGCTATTTACAAAACTGAAAGGGAGATGAGTTGGTTTTGTGACTTTTTAGAATATTTGGCATGCACCCAGTGTCACGCAAATAAGCAACACCATTGCAAGGAAAAACAGTGAAATTCTTCTGTTTTATATATGAGAAGTTCTCCAGTCACCTCAAATTACCTGGGCCTGAGCGTCAGGGAGACGCTTTTGCGAATAAATTGAAAAATAGCTAGATTATAGACTGTGTACTGACCCTTGAATACAGTGTTTTCAAAGCCTAAACTTTTCACGCACATTTGCCTACCTTGTGTTTTGCGTTGTTAAAGGTGACTAACCAGTAGGTAAACTTGAGAGTAAGTGTGGTGCTTGAGCATGAAATAACAGGGTATTCTGCTCTTGCTGCGCTCATCTTTGTGTTGGGATGGCACAGCAAGGTCAGGGCCAAACACGTTCTCTACTGTAAATAATGAATGCGCCTTTACCTTGAATGCAGGAACTGGAGTCCTCAGAAGGGCACCTGTGATTCATTGCTGAAGCAGTGCTGTTGGAAAAAAAAGCAAAACAAAAGTATTCTCAATCTGCAGTGCAGGCAACAAGCAAAGATTCGTTTCAGGGCACCCCAATGGCATGGAGTTACACATTATTTAAGAACCAATAATCTAATCTATTAGTGGAAGCCTTGGAATATGTGGAGTATGAGTGCTAGTGATCAATGGGATTTAATAATGTGCCTGAATAATCAGTCTTTAAAGATTTCCCTTGTGCTTTTATAGCTAATGAAAAGTTTGCTATGCTCCCTTAAATGGCTTGAGCATAGGGCAGAAAACTGCGCTGGTTAAAGTGATGATTAAAAATGTATATGATTCTACTAGTCCTGAATAAACACTGTGTCAACCCTTTGACATATGAGCTGTATTTTATTATGTTATAGTTTTAGTTTATAAATTGGAAGATTTCAGAGCAAAAAAGAAATCTACAGTTACATTTCCAAAAATACTTAGGAACTTCAACTTTTTCTGCTAAATGAGTTTTTCATTCAGCAATTTCACTTTGCTTCATGAGGGCCTTAAGTTCGGACGAGAATTTGTAAATATTTATTATGGTACTTGCAGCACCGTATATTCTACCACAAACTTTCCAGTATTTTGATTATCTCTATTAGCAGCAGGACAGAAATATCATGGGCTAGTCTTTCACCTGCAGCCATTTCTGATTCTGTAGATTTGTTGTTCCTCTTATTTTAAATGAGTTATCTCCCACCTTTGAGACTAACAGCACCACCCTGATTGTGGAGTATCTTGAAAAGCAACCTCACCTTTTGGGCTTTAAATCTGAAAATGCTTTTAAAAGACAACAAAAAAATGGACCTTTTCTCCCACCCTTTTGAATCATTATTTGTCATTTAGGCCATGAAAGGAGGATCTGAGAAACAGAGAATCAAATTAGATGAGACTATTGAAGTAATGATTCATTAAATTATAGTGTTGCTGTTCATGCTTAAATTAATCCAGTGATAAAATGGTGCTAAATTAATTGTAAGCAGATCAGGCTCTCAACGGAAACAAAGCATCACATTTGAGTTCTGCTTATTCATCACGGTCTCCCTGCTGCTTCTCCTGCTCCATGTTTCCTGCTTTCTTTGAGACACATCCATATGCAGTCTGAAATGCTAAGGGAAGTTGAAGATCTTGATCAAGCAGCTCTGGTGAATTTCCAGGTTAAATCCTTAGATTATTTGCTGGTGGACACACGCAAATACACGAACAGGATTGCAAACAAATATAACCTTTTGTCTAAGCACGTTTCTGGGACTCTCGGTTACCACCCAAGACACCTTACCTGGGTACTTAAATAGGAACCTTTTTGACCGTACAGTTCATTTAAAAAAAAATTCTTCTCAAAATTTTAATCCTAGGGTATGTCAGGACAGAAGCCTCTGTGATGGAGACTGCTGGTAAGATTTTGTTGTTTTCCTTTTCCATGTAGGAGGAGGTTACTCTTTCTGAAGCCTGCACAGTATTTCTGGCCAAATGCTCACACTGAAAAGATTGCTCTCAATTTCTCTAAATTCCTATTGATTAGAAGTTACGATCCTTTTGTTGCATGTAGTTTGTAACTCAGATGAAAAACAACATCTGTTCAAATGGAAGAAAGCAGGCTTGCTCTATTTAAGTGTTTCTAAAACCACCCATTTAACTCTGCACTAAATGGATATAAAGTTTTTATTAGTGAATTCATATTTCTTGAATCAGCTCTTGAATTTCACCCAGTCTCGTCTCCCACATCGCACACGTGCACTGACTTACTTGACTGACAAGTGCCATTTCAAAAGAAAAATAGGATTTGGGGGGGGCTGATTTTGAATCTTAGTTTTGAATTTCTTTTCTTTTTTTTTCAAAGGAGAAAAAAAAAGGGAAAAGAGCCAGTTCTTCCACCCCCAACCTGAGAGAAAAATAAAAGCTATAGAAACCCTCCAAAAAGGCAAGTCTACCCGTCCGTCCTTTCCACCCGAGAAGCCTTCTTTCCTTTTTCACCGCTTTCCCACCATCACCTTTGATTTTCTCAGCTTACCTGCTGAGCACAAGGACATCTCAGGTATTTTGGGAACTTTCAGAATCTTGGGACACTTGGCAGTGTCCAGCTGTGGCTTTTAGGAAACAGCTGGCCAGCTCTTGCAGCAGCTAAAGGCTGGGGCAGAGGAGACATGTAGTGAGGAGGGAGTGAAGCTGAGTAAGAGGAACAGATATATACAGCAGTTATGCCATGTCATTCTTTGCTAGTCTACCTGCTGTCTTTTTAATCTATTTGTTTAATATTTCTTTATTTGTACATTGTGCCTCACTTTTGTGTCCTTTGGCCAAATGATATTGCAAGCGGTTAACTGCATGTGGCATTCCTGAAGCATGATCAACATCAGATTATATCATGCAGTGCCACAGCGAAGAAGCAAGTAAGAAAATTCAAGCCTGAGAAAGAAATAATTTATTGGACTAGATGAGTGCTGAGCAAGTCCTGCTGCTGACAGGTTCTGACACGTAACTGCTCTAATAGAGATTTTCTTTTCAGGCTTTGAATTTTCCGTTCCAGAGGTACTGCTCTTAAAGTCTGCATGGACAAATATTGTCTTGAAATTCTTTTTGTTCATCTCTAGCAAAAAAAAGCCCTTGAAAAGGGACCCCAAGCCTGAAAATCAGTAAGTGTATGTATGTGTAGCAGGGCTTTTATTTCCCTGTCATTTGGTCCCTTGATACTATCAGTAGATGATGAATGTTAACAGCAGATACTTTGGGACTGTGAAATATAGTCTTGATGCTGATAACTACCTAGTAAGTGATAAAATATTTATACCAGCCAGGTTTCTTATCTGCAAAGAGACCTGCATGATGGACAGTCTCCTTGGGCTTTCAGGTAGTTGCTCAGTGCTAAGATTTGAAAACTTAGGTTAAGGCGATACTTTGAGGTGCAGCTGTATTCCCAGCTGATCATTATAAACTCTATATCATAAGGCAAGTGCGTAAAAACTTTGTCTCCAAGCAAAGACATGAGCATGGTGCCTAGGAAGGGGGTGCCTGCACTGGAGCAGACTCTGCACCTTCCATCTGCTGCAGGGACTTGTTTGTCAGTGAGATCATGGGAGGAAGCATGAGAAATGGGAAGAGGCAAAGGTGAAGCCTGGTAAAAATGCTACAGAAAGTAGATTTGAGGCAGATAGAAGAGCTATAGTGAACGGAGTAGCAACAGAAAAATGAACACAGCAGAAAAAGCCAGGGAACAGCAGGTTGAGGCTTGGAGAGCTCTTTCAACAGAGTGAGGAGGGCAGAGACGTGACTGAAGAGGCTCCGCAGTGGCAAAAAGGGAGCTGTGGACATGTGCCGTGCGCTGCCCATCAGGTAAGCGCAGAGATGGCAGCGGGACGGGTGATGGCACGGAGGTGGATCCTGGCACCGAGTCCCACGTATGGAGGATCACAGCAACGAGGGGTAGAACCCGAAGGCTTAGCTGTAAAGCTCCCCACCTTTTGAAAGTGCTCAGCCTGTTTATTAAAAAGGGATATGTGGGAATTACCACTTTTACAGAGCTGTTAATAGCCTGATTGTGTTTTCTTTCTTTCAACATGTTCTGAGAAGACTTGTCTCCTCGCCAGCACCACCTTAATTGTCTCGAGAGGGAGTTATTTAAGGTAACAGCCACTGTATCAGACACAGACGGTATTTCAGGCAGTGCTACAGAAAATGAAGTTGTTGGGTAGTTAAAAGGATTAATCTGCAGAGACTTCACCTCTCACCTGAGACCTTGTGTGTAACATTTAAATCTTAAAGTGCATTATTACCAATAACAGAATATAAAAGAAAAGCAAGAAACTTTTCTGTGTACGTAGTAACAATTCACTGGCATGCATAGCTGTAATGCACCTGTTCTCTTAAACTGCCCTTCAGTGCTCGGTCAGCTCTGAGGAAGCGTCCTGCTCCTTGGGCGTCGAGCCCTGTGGCGGGGAGCCTGGTGGTGGAAAGTAACGGGCTGTGTCAGCCCTTCACCCACGCTGGGTACCAACCATTAGGTGTTTGCCTCCTCGCTGACCAAAGGCTTGTATCTGATCCCGGCTGTTCTTTCTGCAACAGGACCAGTTCTGTAAAAATCTGTGCAAATCTCCAGCTAAAATCCTGGCTCCTTTCTGAAGATGGAGTCTATTTATGGGTGTACTATCGTTCTCTTCACCCTCTCCTTATTTTTATCACTATTTCCAGTTTTGACTAATGAGTTCATTTTCTCTCTGGGTAGGGGACAAGCCTGAAGGGCTGCAATAAAATCCTGACTTCTACCGGTAGCACAATTACAAATAATGCTGATGCAGCACTTGGTGTCTCAGGAGATCTAGAGTGGCTTTTTTTACCCGGAGGTCTGAATGTGTCGCAGATCAGTAAAAGAAGTTATTGGCTTGTCAATATAGCATAGGTCTCTAAATGTTGTCCAGTTCCCAGCAGGAACTTGGATGGAATTTGGAAAACTTGGAAACAAATGGCTTCTGTCCCTTCAGCTCGGGTTTATAGCCTTCTCACAAGGTTGCTGTGTTACATTCACACTGGGTTACCAGAGCAGAGGATTTTACTCAGTGCCTCGTGTCAGTCTAGTTCTTCTCAAGCCCCCTCAGGTGGTTCCGCTAATGTTTTCATTCCTGCTCGAATGAGGAGTTAAATATAAACCTGTGCACGGTCTGGTCCTCAGGCAATTGCCGGTCCAGCTTCTCACGCACAGACGTTCCCTGCACAGTCTGAGGACGCACAGAAGGTCCTGGCTACGTGGCCGAGCAGCTTTCAAGCTGCCTAAGGTTTCCCTGTCACTGTGCGTGGGTGATAGGGAAACTGCTGTCGCTTCTCATTCCTGCTACTCTGCTGACCCAGACAAATGGACGGCTGTGATGCCTGAGTAGTGGAGGAGTTCGGAAAAATGTGAACCAACTGTGACAAGTTTCTGCGCGTGGGCTCCAAATTGAGTACCTGCAATCTCTCTGCGTGACATCCTGAAAATATTAGCAACATAGTTACATGATGGACCTAGCTACTGTAAAACTGCGTGTCAGGTTTATGCTGTAAATAAGGTTCCCAAACAGGGCCCGTACTGAGTACACCTTGCCGTACAAATCCCTGGCTTGACACTGACTTCTATCTCAATTTGAGATCAAGTATTCTGTCTTCATTGATGATACTTTTTCTCTACAAATCTGTTTTTCACCAGCCATGTTTTCCAATAAATCATCACAATATTTCGATTGATGGTAATGGCTGGAACACTGCCACTGTCAAGCTCTCCTTGCTGGTTGTTTTATTTTTTTTGGCTTTTTTTTTTTGTGGGATGGGTGGGAGAAGAGGATGGACAAGTTGCATAGGCTGAAACTCTGGTTTTGCTGGAAAATATGGAGAATATGTATGGCCCTAAAAAGGAATAACACTGAACAAAACACAGTGTTCACTGCAATGGTCTTGTGTTGAGAAAAAGCTGCAAACTGCAGTCTGTAAATATATTTATATTCAGTTAATCTGGTTTTAATACACTCATATTCTCTGCTTGTTAACTTAGTGTACTGTCATTGCAAACGATGCTGTTTTGCTGTGCACTCAGTAATCACCATGAGGTGTAAGGTGTAGTTGATTGGTAGGTCCGGGGTGAAAAATATCCCCAGCCAATGGCCCTTTCGTGCATCACTTGAAATTGGGAGCAATAAAATTAAAAGCCGGCTTCCCTGTCACTGCTTTAATATAGCAAGGGATTTTTTTCAAAGAAGCCTATGGGATTTAAATGTGTGCAAGGTTTCAAATATAAAGTAAACTCTAAATAAACGGGTCTGTTGAAGTAATCCTTCCACCTATTTTATTGCTAAAACTCCAAAGACAAGAGGATAAAATGATGGAGTATTCCTATAGGGCAAACTTACAGGCAGGGCGAAGAATGGATTTTTTTTTTGTGGTTGTGTTTTTAATTGAGAAATGAAATGCTGCTTTTCATCTATTTATCTGTATAGAATATTTTTTCTACTTGTGAAGATTGCTGTCAAGCTCTAGTTTACTAGCACAGTTATCCCAACCTCCATGATTTAAACTAGTTATTTCCATGTACTGTCTACAAGGAAGGAAGAGTGAGACACACAACTGAGATGTGAATTCAGCTCCGTCTCACCGGGGACCTGCAGCGCTCTTGACTGGATGCACTGGGTTTCCACACAGGTAAGACTGAGGGGTGGTAGATGAGAGTTATTTATACGTGTATTTTCTTCCTTTACTGCTTAGACCTCTGTATGAGCAAACTGCACCCTGGATGTGTTCTGTTCCTTTGAATGCTGAGTGGGGCAATGCATAGATAAAGAAACTGGGGACATGAGCAGATCGTGGGCATCATCTCATGCAAATGCCTAGGCAGTGCAGCGAGCCACTGCTCTGGGTGGGTGCTTGAGGACGAGGGAATATCTTCACTCCTCGTATTCAGAAAACAGCTTTTTAAGAAACTATTTCAAAAGGTGATGTAATGCGTTAGACTCGGATATCGCAGCAATGGCTCTAAAAAGATGTGACACACCAGAAAAATGCTAGAGGAATATCCTTAACTATAATGCTGAGGGAAGATCAACACCAGAGCATCCCAGCACAACAGCAAAAAATGTTTTATTCAGGAAACATTATGGTGTTTTGAAAGCATTAATCACTTCTGTTGGGTGATAACTCCCAGGCCATCTGATGAAATTTCCACTAGCTGTGAGACTAGTACAAAACAAACCAACAAAGACTTTTTATGTACAAGTACAACTGAAAGGACTATAGGGAAAGTAATCCCAGGAGAAACTGCACTGCTTTCTGGGAAAAGGAAAATGAATGTATTTCTGTTCACTTCAACTCATTTCCTTCCTGAAATACGTCTTTTTCCTGGCTCTCTCCATTGCCTTTCTGTAAAGTTCATCTGCAAATTGTTTAATTCTGCTTTTATTCTGGTCCGCAGGGGCAGGCAGTATATGACTACTTTTATTTACCCCGTCAACTCAAGTGGTAAAAGATCTTGCAATTAATCAAAAGATTGAACTTATAATGAAATCTCACAGAATCTCAGGAGTTGCTGAGGAGTTGATAGTTAGCCATCCCTGAAGAGCAGAAAAATAATGGGGTTTCTGAAATGTTGTTTGTTCCTAAGTCAATAAAATAAATATATAGGAGCATGTACCAAAATGTATATAAAGCAAACGGCAGCAGAAGAAAGGCCGACTGCCTCCAATTTTTAGCACTGGGCTTGGAACATCTCCTCTATGAAAACTCCCCTACTCCTTCCTCCTTTGGGTGCTGTCAGGGATGGGGGGTCAGTGCTCAGTGTGCGTGGCTGTAGTTCAGCATGTGGGCTGGATCTGCCTGGTGTCCTGGCTTCATCTGATGCTCTGGTTGCTGCACGAAGAGCCGTGAGCAGCTGTCTGCGCCTGTGAGTGGCCGGAGAGGGCCGGGTGTCCAACAGAGTGCAGGGTGCTGCCCCCGGGACACCCGTCCCTGCAGAGAACCGGGCAGGGACTCACTCCCAACATTTTGTTTCGGTGCGGCAAGGGTAAAATGATACGACAGCTCCATCACGCTGTCCTGCACAAAATCCTATTTCCTTTTCACCCTATTCTGCCAGCTTCTCCTGGAATGTAACTGAGGCCTGAAGGCAGCTCAGCTGCTGCAGTGTTGGTGTTAAATGCGGAAAAAATGATTGCAATGTCAATGCCGATTGATGTCCTAGACTGCCTGACAAAAAATGTATGTCTCAAAGCCGGTACTTTCATATTTTCTCCTAACTCTAACAGATATGGTCAGTCCGGTTAGCCTGGATCCTTTCATGAAAAAGAAAAACAAATCTTTAGGAGTAAGGTAAAACAATCTTTAGGAGTAAGCAGTAAAGTAAACTTCACTTCTTAAATATTTCAGGGTTTGTTCCAAAATCCATTGAAACCCGGGACAGGATTCCCATTGGCTCCAGCTGGGTTTGGGATAGGCAGCATCACAGAAAGCTGGATCCAGCCCCAGGGCCTGGGAAGAGCCTGGCAGGGGCTGCCCCTTGCGCTGAGCCCCTGCAGGGCACCCGCAGCCTCGGGCACCGTCGGGTTCAATGTCACCGCGCGAGGCGGGCTCCGCAGGTCATCTTGCCCTTTTAGACGTGTCTCTGTCTGTCTGGTATATAAATTTTCAGTGAAGGATGGTGGCTCTTTTCTATTCTTTTGGACCTTGAACTGTTTATCTTGATGTATTATATAGTGTCTTTTTTTTTTTTTTTTCCAACCAGAAATGGAAGAGATGTGGTTTATGTCAAGACAGCAAGTTTCTGCTTTTGAAAGATTTGGAATTAATAACCGCATTTACTCCTCTTCTGTTTGTTTGCTCTATTTTTCTTCTTCCTATCTTGTTCAGTTATACAATGGGAAATGTTATTAGCTGAGAAAAAGATGAGGGCCAACATTCATGTAGCCCTACTTCCTGCTGCATGAGAACGGACATTAATTTTTTTTCCTTTTTGAAATAAATCCTATTTATTTTTGTCATTAATTTTATGCTCATTTCCTTTCTGTCCATTCCCAGTTATTGGCTGCTATTCAGAGGGGAACACGCGTGTGTCTTGAGGCTCCATGAGGCTTGACAGCTCCATGCATTTCAAGAGCCCAAATATCCTCTTAAACACATGCAAATGCTTGGGGGAAATGGTTATGCTCAGGCAGATGCCTTACAGGTAGGAATTCTCTAAGGGAAAAGCTAAAGAGCCCATTTAATTCAGGGTCAGCTGAAGATTAAAATACCTGCCTGCACTGCTTCCCAAAGGCTGTGGTTTGAGGGCTTCCTATTCTGCTTTTTGATGCTGTGAGCTCATCTTTTTCACTAGATTACCCGCTTTGAAATATATCATGGCCTGTCCTCTGAGGTGCCCCCGCGGGCTGTGAAAGCTGCATTCCCGCAGCTGTGCTGTGTGGCTCGAAGCCTCACTTGAAGAACAGAACATGGAAAAAGCCTTAAGCCTGCTCCAGAGCCACTGATGTTACCCATGTGAGACAGTCCTGCCTGCCAGAAATGTAGTTTTTAATGCAACAGGGATCTCTCGGATCAACGGGAACTTTAGACTTTAGGCCTTAAGCAAGGTGACAGGGATCAGGGTGGAGCGAACAAGTAACATTTTTTGCCCTTGCATTTGGTGTTGATCTCACTGCACTGGGGTTTGAGGGATGGATTCATGTCTGCTCAGCTGCTGCACGTTTGCTCAGCGCAAAGCAATTCCCATAGCGGAATTTTCCATTTCACGATGAGCTTGGATTTTAATTATTAACGATAATGCTGTTGTTAATTGCAGGGTGGCAGCACCTACAAGCTTCAGCCTAATAACGATTCATAACTCGTGTGCTAGGTGTTATACAATTTTAGCAGCCTATTTCATGATCCAAATGCTTTCTAACAGCTACTTTGTGTTGATAAGCAACACATATTTAACAATTGCTTTTATTTTGTATGGAATTTGGAGAAAGCCAGGGGTTAGCCGCTTATCATGAATCAAGGAATGACAGAGACCGACTTTTCATGAGTTTTTAAGTAATTCTGCCTTAACAAATACTGTTATAATGATGGAAAAAGGAAGGTATATGTTGTACCAGACATTGATGCTGTCTCTTTACAGAACCATTGCTGATTCTGGGTGTTTAGATAATTGCAGACTCCTTAAAAATTTTCCTACTTCAGATTATGAAAAATGTTGTAATGTGGCATTTATGTAAAGGCCTCCAATCAACTTGACACTTCAGTTTTGTCATAGATCTTGTTTGTGCTGGTGAACATGGTTAATTTTGATGGAGGGGAGAAATCAGACATCAATATTAATATCCTTTTCTGCTTGCACTTCAGAGATGATGAGATGCAGATGAATGAGATCTTTATTGTCGTTCTGTAACATGTCACATCTGGGGCTCTTGGAATCACTTATAACCAGGGGAATGGACACTTCCTCCTGCGGAGATCGGGAAACAAAGAGCTTCCATCCTACATCTTGGACCAGGAGCGTGCGAGGGTGGAAGACTCTGCTTGGCCCCAAGGGGCTGTCACAGGTGGAGAGATGCCAAAAGGTACCTCCAAGCGCTATTCTACACAAGCTTGTTACAACGCTGCTCCTCTTAGCCTTGTTACTAGGGGTAGAGCAGGGTATTTAGGAGACACGTAACATCTTTTCTACATTATAGCAGCCCTTTCTTTTGCTATCAGCAGGTTTTCTTTTATGGTATTATGCCAGAATTTCATGGTATTGTGGTGTTTTGTGAAACAAATAATATGTTAGAAAACTTTAGAGATTAAAAATTAATGCACTAATATCCAAATCTCTTTGGATAAAGAGTTGGTTCCCCCAAAATTTTTCATTGGCTTTTTCAGTAGTATAAGATGGTTAAGAGGGATTTTTTTCCCCTATTTTCCTGCTTGCATATAGGCTACAAAATTCCAGTATTGTGCATGGCACGATAGCAACAACTGCTGCTTTAGTGAGATACAGCTGACCAAAGATGGAATTTGTAAGAGCAGAAGGTCTGTTATATGGGTTGGAGATGGCAGCTTTCCCAATCTCTTCTTGTGCTGAGGATAAATTTTAGCAGCTCGATCTGTCTGTGGAGAAAGAAAGAGGCCATTGCTGCCTTCCACTACCGAGGCAGAATTTCTAAAAAAGCCAAACGCATTTGCATCTGATTCTTCTGTGCTCTACAGAGGCACCCTGGTATTCGTTTTAGGTCACTGCTTGTCCCAGCTGTCCCTCCCACCATGCAGAAGGTGTCTCCCCAGACTTCAAAATGTCCAAAAGAATTGACACATGAGGCCAGTTCCTCCTCTGTAACCTGGCTCTTTGGAGCTGCCTGTGCAGAAAAAAAGACTGTGCCTACAGCTACCTAGAGCAAGTAAGGGGAGCCCTTAGAGGACCATCAGCATAACCCTAATGGCATAGGTCTCCAAGGAGGAGACCTCTTGCTAGATGAGTGCGTGGGCAAGGTAAGAGTTTCAAACAGATGCCAAATTTCTGATGGTTATTCGTGCTTTCATGGTCCGATCTGGTCATCAGAGATTAGAATAGGCTGCTCTGATTTATGACCAGGGACAGGATTGGAGATGCTGTGGCTGAAAGCTGACCCTTGAAACTCTCACTTTGCCTCCCACTAAAATAGCCTTTATTGAAGATCAGATCATAGCCTGGAGAGCCATGCACAGAAACCTTGTTAAGAAGGTTTTAGTCAAGGAAGGGTGAGAGGAAGAAGAAATTTGAAACAATACAGGTTAATTTAAGCACATTAAACCCCTGAACCTCCTTTCGGCATTAATCACTTCCATCTGTAGCACATGTCCTTGCTGCTGTAGCTGTTAGGGTTATTGATCTGTGTCCTGCTGTCACATCCAGATGCCACATCTCCCCGGGAGGCAGGATCATGAATGCTGCATCACGCAGCCTCCCTTGCCGTGGTTGCAGGGCTTTGTTTTGGAGACCTTTGCGTCCAGTTTCTCTTTCTCTGCTCACCTTGAGAAATACAGTAAGATTTTTCCCATGTGTTGTTTATTCTTATGTTCTGACACATTTGCTATGGTAGCTGATGTGCTGGTTTGTCATCTAAAGCAAAGTCACATGTAGAGTGCAGAAACATGGGAACTGTGGTTTCCAGTTGGTAACTCTGCTTCTGCTCTGTCCACGCTGTTTGATTTCTAGCGGTACCAGATGCAACATTTTCCTGTGTGTTTGTGAAGCGTTAGTGTGATCTCAAGGTGTGCAGCCCCTCAAGGGAATATGCAGCTCCGAGTTGCTCCTGGCCCTGTGCCACCAGAGCGGGACCGATGCTCCCGGGAGCAGCTGTGCCCAGCTGAGCACCCGGTGTCCTCCTTTTCCCACTTGTTCGTATCAGAGAGTCCAAGAGCTGCCAGGCAGGGGGAATGTGTGCACATTCCATAGTTTATGGGGGATCATGACCCTCTTCTCCAAAGCTCTTTCCCAGAGGGAATACTGCTGGTAGGGATCTGGGGGCAGAGTGTGGGCTACAGGGGAATAAACTGGGCTGCTGACCTCAACCCTCAGCCTCCTTCAAGCAACCTAGTCTGTCCACCAGCAGGCTTTGGGATGGCCACTACTCCTTGAGCTACACCTGGCCCCAGCTTCCCAGAGCCCAGACCATGGGGAGAACCCTCCTACTGTCCTGGCCACAGCTCAGCCTATGTCACTAAGCTAGACCTTGCTCGAGTTTAACACTGCGGCTTTTGTGTTTGCTCCAGAAGAGCACCAGGTCTTCATTAAGATATCCAAAGCTGGAAAACACATCGCTTTCCTTCATGATTTGGTTCAGTGGTTAAGCACTCCCATAATTAAAAGCTGCCCTCTTCCCCCAGTTTGAATTTCTCTTGGTTTAGCTTCTATTAATTAATTCAGGCTACGTCTTGCCTTGTGGGATTAAAGAGAGCACTTGAGGACCGGCTTGTTTCCCTCCAGGGAAAGGCTCATACATTGCAGTTCTCATCACCCTCCCAATCTTTGTTTTGATACTAATTAAACAGATTGGCCTCTTTAAGGCATTTAAGTGTAAGGCATATTCTACATCTCTTAGATCAGTGGTAAAAAAAAAAACTCTTTTCTGCGTCTTTCTCAAACCTTTGCAGACGAACACTTCTCAGATTATCAGAGCTCAGATACTCTCTATGACGGCTTGTCCACCTCAGTATTTTTATTATGTCAGTCTTTGCCATCTATAACTTTGATGATCAAAATTCTAAAAAAATATTTTGGGATCATTTCTGAAAACATTTAGGCGTCATACTTAATATAGTTCCATACAAAAACTCATTAGAAACAATGTGATTTCTATGAAGTGTTACTTAATAAAACTGTGTTCTTGAAACCTGCCAGCTTGTCAGGTCAAATCCACTTATGGGAGCTAGTTTTTATCAAACATCCTGCAAAGCTAGGCTGGGTACTTGAACAAGGCCTACATATACTACACATTCACAATGTTTCTCCAGCTAGCTAACCATAGATCCTCAAGGAATAAAATGAGATTATCAGGATGATAAAGCTGTCTAGATGGCGTTAATTACATCTTTTAATTGTCTATCAGTTGAATCTTGTATCAGTTTCTCTGTGGCTTGACTTGGTACTGATGTCACAACCTAATTGGTCTGTTCTTTTCTGGGTCATCTTCCTTCTTGAAAGCTGAGGTTGCAAAATTAGTTATGTATGTCAAAATTAGTGGCATATAGTCTGTCATATAGTCTGCATATAGTCATATAGTTGTATAGTAGGTCTCCTGAATTTCTGTCCCATGCTGTAGTATGCACA
This sequence comes from Crypturellus undulatus, assembly GCA_013389825.1. NCBI lineage: Eukaryota > Metazoa > Chordata > Aves > Tinamiformes > Tinamidae > Crypturellus > Crypturellus undulatus. The sequence continues at coordinate 92,658 of VWPW01026050.1, read as the reverse complement.
GAAATAACCTCCTTTGCTGTTCAGGTGGCAGTTACAGCCGACAGATGACTGCTTGTTCACTTTTGAGAACAGACACAAATAACCACTGCTGCTTGATACTATTATTTTTTAACACTTGAGAACATTCGCTCCATTTAGGAGCAATAATAAAAACCATATCAGCATCATCAGCTAAAGGTTCGATTACGGCAATTTTTCCTAACTTTGTATTGCTTTATTCAGTAATTCTTTGGCAGCACTTGGCAGGAAGTAGACCCTCATTTAAAAGTTCTGGCTTTGATGTGCACAAAAAGCTGTATTGCTCTCCCTTTAAATAAAGGATAATTTGAAATAAAGAGAGAAAAGAATTAAAGTTTATTTTAGCAATTTTCTCTGATTTTTGGTCATTGAAAAAGATCTTTTTATTCACTTTTAAGAGCACGTAGCATTAAGATATACATAGTTTTGCACTGCCATCAAAAGTTTTAGATTTCTGTTGCTTTTGGACCGCTCTTGATTTTAGCCCATATAATAGGTGGAAAGACACAGGGTAATTGGACCCCTGCTCACTGGACACTGACCTGAGGTTCCAAGTTCCTTTTCCTCAAGGCTTCCTTTTGTTGTTTAATTGTGAAAAAGTGCTAGTACTTAAACCATTTGCTCTGCTTGAGCTCTTCACTTTGAGCAGCTGTAATTGCATTGGCAAATGAAGTTGCTCATGTTGTTGTTGCAATTTTTTCTCATTTTAGTCTCTTAATCCCAGCAGCCTGTTACATGCAAAGAAGAAACAAGGAAAGGCTGCAGAGATCACAGCGCTGAAAGCATACTCTGAAATTTACAGCAATGGGGTGTTGTAATTCACAAACAATCTAAATTTTTACTCCCTAATGGTAACTATAAAGCTCGAATGCCACAGACATACAGGCTGCTGTATGTATGTATGTGATAGACTTTTCAAATCTTTTGGACAGTTCGTTTTAAAAATATGCTGGAGGTACAAACTTGGTGTCCAGAATTCAATCCCTGTGTTTTTTTTGCTAATGCAAATGAGCCCAGGTTCACATACAGTGATGTTTTTCTTACTCCCAGCCCAAGCGCACTGAGGTTGACTCTTGAGCTCTCAGGGGTCCTCAGCAGGGTACTCTGGTTAAGGAGCAGATTTTGCTGTACCTGTTGTCTGCAAGAGCTGTGTTTGGTTGTTCTCCTCTGTCCCACCAACAAATCAGTCAAGCAGTGAGTCAGTCAGCAATCTGCTAAAAAGATTCGTGGGAAGTTGGGTTAGCATCACTCCAAAACTCCTTGAGGTCCAACATATCCTGATATGTCAAGAATGTCTTTACTGTAACTCTGTTCTCTAGATTAATCTCCTATTGTTGTGCAATTCTTGAGTGATCAAATTTACTGCAAATCTGAGCAAGTGTGTATTGCTGCTTAATGCTTGGCAATAAAAACACTCATGAGGTAGGTAGTTAGGAAAAAAAGCAAAAAAGCTGTTGCCTTGGCTTGTACTTTATCAAAACGCTACCAGCTTTTTTAATGCTCCAATTAGGCATGCAGCATGTTGGCACAGATGGGAAAGCATGTTCCTACGTGGAAAAGCAATGCTTTTTTAATTAAACCTGCTCTCCTCACCTCTTTTTTTTTTTTCTTTAAAGACACAAATCTGTTGCAATTTGCTATGCATTCTCTTTTAAAATGATTTTTTTCCCAACCCAGAACTTCCTTCTCACATGCACCATTTTCTATATATCCAGTATTTTTCCTCTAATTCTGGTTGACAGGATCAGAGTCTCATGAGATTTTTTTGTTTTTCTTCACAAATATTGTTTTTTGATTAGACCTCCTATCAATACCCTGCTCATCTTTCATTTCCACTAATGCAACAAGGAGTAGGATCAAGACGGGATTCAACTGCAGCCCACTAGCACTGACATGTGCCAAACCTTTCTGATTGTAGTTGGTTCTTCTCAGTCAAAGGCAAAATAACAGTAATATTTGGCTGGAAGCCAAAGGAAGTCATATTACAGTTTGGTTTGAGTTGTTTAGAATGATATCACTGATTTTGTTTCCTCTAATGGAGAAACATTTCTAGGAGACCTATTGCAGAAAGATTTTCCTTTATCTGATTTTTTGTTTCTCTAATCAAAACTCTGCCCTCCTGGTACCATATATACGCACAGATTCTCATCTCATTTGCAGGATCTCATCTGTTCAGTTGCCTAAATACTCTTAGATGTTTCCCCTCTCTCTTCTAAAGTAGATCATGGTACACCATGGAGATTTCTAATACCTAAAACATTAATGAGGATGCATTTTAAGGTGTAGTGTAGCACATCCAGGAGCCATGGAACAAACCTAGGAAATGTTTGAGTCATATGCTTCATTTTTCAGTATTTATAATCTACTAATCTTTTTCCTCAACCCTCTATTTCACTTATGCCTACCTGTTACTGCACCTCTGCCTCAAACATCCTATTTGCTCCTCTGTTTTTCTCATCCTCCAGGGGCTCTTCTGTGATGCCATTGTGTGGAAACTGGAATCTTCTCCTTCCTGGGAGAGATTAATTTGCTGTAGCTTTACTTTTTTTTTCTGTTTAATTTATGAAGATGTTATTAAAAAAAGCATCTTTCTGCTGTTGACACTCAGTCATAACAGTGTATTTCAGTGTACTAATTATTGTGTACCAGGTTTTTATTTGTTCTCTTTCCTGTCACAGATGAACAGTTTCACAGTAGTCAGACATAAAGCAGTTGGATTTTTATGGCGATATTCTCAGTAAATCCTCTTCCTAGCTCCATTGCTTAAATAGTTTAAAAGAAGAAATTGGTGATGAGTACCACTCTTATTCACCTGCTTTCATCCTTCTTCTGAACAGCTATGTTATTTCTTTCTTCTGCAAATACAATGCACTTGAAATTTGGTCTTGGCTCACTGCAAATTCTGATACCTCTTTCTCCTTGCTGAACCCCTTTGCCAAACAGGGGCCCTTCTGATGATAGGAGTTACCTCACACTAGTTCAGATACGCAGGTGAGATCAGATTTCTGATAACTTCAGATTAGAGTTATAATCAAGGATTTTTTTTCCACAATTACCTAACTAAAATGAATCCCTGTATATCACTTTATAGGCCCTTATAGTCCCTCCAGTCTACCTGGGTTTGCTGACTGCCAATATTTTTTAAGTGAAAAGATGTTCTTTTTGCTAATCAAAAAAGGCAGTAAGTAGGAGGTTTATTAACTGCAAAACAGCACGAGTTCATAGGCTGCTAAATGATAAACACCCTTTAACAGCTAAACATACTGTGTATTTTATTTTAATAGCAGAGGCAGCTGGATATCTAATTTAGCAGAACTAGAATAGGTATTTTTGAAATAGAATAGACATTGTTGAACTTTATTTTCATATGTGCTTATAAAATTGATTTTTTTTAAATTGCTTACATTTCTGCTTATGTTCTTGAGAAATAACTTTTCAACCCAAGGTAGAGAATCTCCTCTGAATGTCTGCTCTTGCTTGTAGCCTTGACAGCATAACACTTTGGGCTGCCCGGAGCTCTCAGGGGATTTTAGTCAGTCTGCACCATAACTTGTGAATTCACTTAATGGCTGGAATATTTTCAACATTGAAAATTTTCAAGCAAATTTTTGCTAACTAATGGAAAGTCAGCTCAGCAATTACATATTATAATGAAGGCAGGCAATAATTCTGAAGATTCTGAAATCAAACCATCTCTGAGTAGGAATGTGACTGCTCAAAGTGAACTACAAAGTGAAGCTACAGGGAATTCCTGCAGATAGCATTTATTACATAATGCCCAATTAAAACCGATGCAGGAAATAAACAATATGCTTTTCCCCTACCTGCAGTCTGAAATAGAGTTAGAATTTGTCAGGTACCTTCTGAGGTATTCCTCGAATTCAGGACTCTACCTTTACACCTGTAACAAAACTCCTACCTACAAAATACAGTGGAGAAACATGAAGTCTCTATTCAGGATGGTGTGAGAAGAGCATCCTGACCATTTTATTAAACATGTTGAAAGCTACTGCCAGAGTGGGATTCGGTGGCTGTTGAGCAGCATCAGGAAGCTTCAGGGACACCTTTGCTAGTCCTGAGTGAGTATCATCATTTGGCTGCTGAGTGCAAAGGGACTTGCTCTGCTAAATGAAACACTGGACATTTCATTTGCTGAGGATCAATGTGAGCTAAAATGTACCTGGTCTAGCTGCAAAATAATCCTATAGTAAAAACATGATCCAAAATATGAATTTAAAAAATCTGCTAGTGATTGGAATGGTTTTAGTGATGCCAGTTTTGACATTTTTTTCCTTTCTAGATCTACATTGGATACAGGCATCTCAAGGGGGCTAGGTGAGATACATATTGCAGCAGAGCCAGTCATTACTTTATCTCCAATGACAGTCTCAAAGTAAGTACTAGTAAAGATAAAAGAGAAAAACTGCAGAGGATGTTTCCAGGTTGCAAGCTCTTTTCATCACTGCATTGTATTTGCATCAGATGTTTTTAATCATCTTGTTAAAGGAATATTTGTTCTCAGTTTATTTTTGGCATGTGTGCAATGCTGGGTGAGGTTGAAAATGCTCATGTCTTTGTTAGCTGCAAGACTTCTCTGAACAGTTCTCTGTGCTACCAGCATTAAAAATCTCCAAGGCCCTCCAAGACAGAAACCTCTCCACTGTATTCCTTATTCTCTAGGGGGTTTGTGCCCAGAGCTCCAAGTCAGACCTGGAAATAGGTTTTTTTGTAAAGAATTCATCTTTTTAAATTCATCTCCCAAATTATTACAAATGTTTTCATGATAGTGTGTAGCACTTACTTAGATACGAGGGTTCATCTTCAGAGTAATGTATCCATGTTATCTAATGAATTTAACCAATTAGCTAGTATCAAAACATTGCAAATTACAAACTTGTTAGCAAAGACTATTATGATTTAATTGGAGGCAGATGTGTGATTAAAGTATTAATAGACTCCTTAATGAGTTTTTATACCTTCCTGAAATGGAATCACTCTCCCTTCCTCCCACCCCCCAAATTAGAACCTCTTCAGTATCCCCCGGTGTTAATAAGTAAAGAGGATTTAAGAAGCAAGTTGAAATGGAGACAGAATGCCTTTGCTCTTTGGTAAATTCAAGATTATTAGCTACAGCTTGAGGATTAATATGCAAGAGTTGCATCATTGTCATTTTCATTCATTTTCTTTTAATTATATTAAGCATTTCTAGGAAGCATCTTAATACGAGTGATACTATCGGTTTCTCCCTCTGCCCTTCATAATGACAAACCCAAAGGTCACTTCAGGCAATGCAACAGAAAAACATATTGCAGGTCATCCGACAGCCAGGTTAACGTGAACTGCCAGGACCCATTTTTCTCAGAACATCCCTAATAGATGTATCATAAGGTTGTTTGTTTAATGCAAGTTTACCTCTGGGCTTAAAAGCAAATCCAACCTGAAAAAAAGTATTCATGAATCATAGTCCACAGACATGTCTGCCAACAGCGAGGCAAAGACAGGCAATAATACACTCACAAGCTCTTCCCTTCCCTCTAATTCATATAATTTAATTAATGTTTACTAGAGTTCTAATGGATATAGTAAATCATCTTCAAAGATGCATACAGAACTAATTTTCTAAAACAATTAGAGCTGAATATTTCATTCAGTATATTCTGCTGTGTCATTTCTCCAAATACTGTCTCGTATTTGTCAAGGAAATGTGGAGTGCAGGATCTGCGATGGCTACAGGTGTAAGTTAATGCTGGAATCAGTTTCTTCTTTCTGTTCCACAGCCAGTGTCTAAGGGCAAATGATGCAAGTCAGACTAAGAACATGTTGCAATGTTCAGTCACTCAGAAGCTGAATTTTGGTACTGCTTAAAAGAGGGAAAATATCTGCTACAATAAGAAACTGTTATCTGAGGAAGAACCATTACTGAGTTCTTATCTGATGGTATATGAAAGCCTAGATGTTACCTATCTAACAGCATGCTCTCCTACAGAGGCCAACCAAATTAGCCTCTTGGTAAGGGGTAACTAACAGCCTTTGGTTGATCTGAGCTCAGTGCTGTCCCCTCCTCTTGCTCTGCTGGAGGTGGCTGCAGGTGACGCAGCGATGGACCAGAGCCAGAGCGGCTCTTTTCACATTTCACACATTGTTTTAAAGATTCTTGACCGATGCTGGCAAAATCCTGTGTGATTGTGTGGTGTAATACCTTATGCTATTAGTGTCACTAAAGCAAGCTGCAATATGGCTATACCCCGGGTCCAGGTGAGTGTTTGATCTACCAAGAGACAAGCAATGCCAGGTGGCCTCAAGTCTGCTTTGGTTCTGCAGAGCAGTGCCATCCAGAGATGGCAGCGCAGCCAGGGCCGCTGTTTGAGGTGTTATTTGATGTGTGCTATTTTAAGCAGACATTTGTGACCCAGAAATCAAAGAAAATCTGATTTCCAAAGTACTTGGACACAATAAATCTGAGTCAAAATATTTCCTTCACTTGGCAGCTGTTTTGGGGAACCTTAATCTTCTTGTTGACAGCAAGGTGAGGTCACGGAGCAGGGGATGATTCCTCAGGACCTGTCTCCTGGGCATCCCTGGGACACACATCGGCTCCGGCAGCCCAAACCTTCCAGTTCCCTCATCCCGGCTCTCCCATGCGTAGACTGGAGTTTCTGTGAGCCTCACATCCAGCTCTGGTTTAGGGAATTCAGGATCTTTCTGCAGGGGAAGGAGCAGAATCCTCTAGACTGTCTATACTTGGGGTGCTTCTAATGATATATCTTCAGCTTGCTGAAATGCTTATTTTCTTGGAGAATTTTCAAGCACCTTCAACTCATTAATTCAGTATCCAGAAACACAGATGAGTGGTTCAAGAAATCAAAATCTTAAAATACCTGCTCAGGAGTGAAACATCAGATTCTCTCATGTTTTTGCATTATTTGCTGTGAGTTTTCTGTATGCAGCATTTTAAATTATTTACTTGAGCACAGCATGTTTCACAAACTGGCAATGTTTATGCATCTTACATATACCAGGCATAGTTTTTCTTTTCAATGAGATTTACAAAACCAACCAATTATCCTGGACCCTGGCACAGCAGCACTCATTCCTGTTCTGTGAATAATTCTAACTCATCTCTAGCAGGGTTAACTTTGATCTTAAGGATAATTCTGAAGAGTGAATTTTCCTTTCCAGTGCACAGACTGCAGGTGTCTGATGAAAATCTGAGCAGTACCATTTTCCTGGTGAATGGTCCCTGTGTTCGCACTGCAAATTAATCACTTTTGGGTACTGTGGAGAATGATTACAAAATACAGGGAGGAATCTGTACTGTGTTCTCGTAGATATTGCTGAACACCCTCTTGAAGCCAAAGCTTGGAGCTGACCAGGAAATTGAACGGAGTCTTTATCGCCCTTCTGAGAGCCAAGATATACTAGCCCACATCTGGCGCCACACTAATGATCTGTTTCGAGACATCCTGAGCAGAGATAAATCCACCCATTTTGATGTTCAACACAAAAAATGGTAGTGCGTGGGGAGGGAAGTTTATCCATCATGCTGGTGTCCTTTCGGTCCAGGCCTGCTCTGGGTTTCTCACAGGCTCCGTTGCATAAAGTGCGTAGGAAGCTGGACTAGGAGTGTGTATCTGAGGGAGGGTAGAGATTGAGCTGTGACTGCAGGTTCTTGGAAAGGATGGGGCCATCCGTCGCAGAAGATTGTGCAGTTGGCAGCAGAAGGGATTAGAAGGGCAGAAGCCTTCGCAGAGCTGTCCACGCTGGAGAGAGGCTGCAAGGGAGCGAGCCAGGGAGCAGCTTCCCCTGCCACGGTGTGCCGAGCTGGGCAAGGGAGAAGGGGAGGGAGACCTGGGATCGTGAAAGAGTAAAGTCCTGCTATGGGGCTCACTGCAGTGGGATCCACAGCTGTGTAATGGAACAGCAAAAGCACAGCTCATCCCTTCACCTGACCCATGGCAAAGGCAGAGTCAAACTAGGCTTAAAATTGGAGAACACGTATTAGTAAGAGCATTGTACACCTAATTTCTCCCTCATTTACAACACTGTCAGACTTGTAAAGTTGCTGGATCTTCTCCAGGCCTTTCTGCACAGCTCACAGAAGCCCTTCCAGCAGCTCGTTTCCGACTTGCAAGAGATATGGTAGGGTGATTGGACTATCTAATACTTATGTTGGATTATGACTCAAAGGCTTTCCCACCTTAACTTAGAAGCACACAACATAGATTGTAATTTTACACAGATCCTTTCTTGGAAATTGCCCAGCAGGGATGGATGATCCGCATTCAAATTTTCTGTTGCAAATTACATGTATGAGCAGAGCTGCAGTTTCAGCTTCTAATTTTTGCACAGCTGAGGAATATACCTCATATAAGCTTCAGGATACCTGGTTGTATCTCTGGATTTGCATCCTTTGTTGTTGTTGTTGAGAATTTGGCCATAGAGGTTTACGATGTGAGAAAGGACAGACACTAAGAAGTACACAAATACAGTAGATTCAATGACTTGGCTTGAAAACAACTGAGTTGGCTAACTACACTTAACTACCGAAAACTTCTAACTGTAGATAGTTACTCCAAACTGACTGAACCCAGCAGCTATGTTTCAAAGTTAGTCCCATACAAAGATGTTCCCGCTGTCTTGTTTTTACTGGCGTGAAAGACTACCCAGTGAATGCAAATACTCGGGCAGGCTGAATGCAGGTAAAATCGATGCTTTTTAAATACTGCTTTTGACTGGGTATGTTGTAAACAGAAAAATAACGCTTCTGTAGACAGAAAAACAAGGCTAGGAGCATGCATCATGAATAAATCCTGCATCCCTCTGAGCAGGATTTGCAAGGAGTTCCCACAACAAGAAGTACTGATTTACACACTGCGCAGGCTTGTAGGGAGAGAAGGAACCGAGTGAGGAAGTATCTGTAACCAAGTATTTCACCTTAAAACGTGTTTGGATGAGGATGGTGCCCGTGCTGGCAGACGCAGCACAGACAGCGTCAGCAGCAGTTAGTTTTACCAACATCACATCGCCATCTGGTGCCTCGCCAGGCAGGACACCCCGAAACCTGACATTTTTCACTTGCCTGGAGAAAAGGCCAAGCCGTCATCTCCAGATTTTACAACGGTGGCAGAGCTAGCATCAAACAGTACAACCATACACAAAGTCCAGCATGTGGACCAGCATGCTGCTGATACTTTAAATTCCTTTTGGAATGGTATTTGGCTTGTCTTAAAGGGTGAAGAGTGTCTTTAAGTCCCTGTTACCTGAGAGAGATCTTCCTTGTGGTATGTTATCAAAGCTGGTGCTGTGTTTGCTGTGTGTTCTCCTAATTTCAGGATGTTTTTTCTCTTGTGTATAGCCTTGGATATGGTCTTCTTTTTGTGTGTCACTAAGCCTATTTTTTCCCCTAAATTTCTGGTGAAAAGTGGAGCTGGTGATCTGACATCTTTATAAGCAGATTAAGATTTCTTACTCCCATCTGTATGAGATGGTATACAGTAAATAAATACATGAGACATTAGGTGAATAAATGATATACTATGTCCAGCTCCTGCAACACAGATGATGGCAAATTATACCATCAGAAAGAGAGAGAGAGCCTGTATGGATTGTAAAGATTAGCTTAATCATGCTGAATTTTTAGCAAGGCAGGTGACTCATTCGAACTATGAAGAAGACTCAGGATATTTTTGGTCTGCTCAGAAATAGCAAAAAAAAAAGGCACAGCCCAGGACTCTAGCATGAAGCTGAACATGAGTCAAAACTGTAGAATGCTTATACAAACCACTAGACCCAGCAAATACTCTGATTTAGAGATCCAGGCAAGGCACTAAGAACTGAGCTACAAGAGTGTAATGGTTATTTCTGCTAAAGGCATTGTTTTATCTTTGTGAATTAAGGAGAATTCTTTGAGTGGGAAAAATTAATTAACTGTTAGACTAAATACAGCTGTAGCTGTAAACTGTATTTATACCTCTACTAAGGATTTTGTATAGGTAAAGAGTAGTACTGAAGTTCCCCACGTTAATGGTATTTCATTTTGAGGACATTCATTACAGTAACCAGAAAGCTGGTACGATGAGTCTTATCAACACCTAGTACTCTGCCTTACTACAGCATTATAACAAAAACTCATCTGAGCACCAGCGAGCTTAATTTTCTATGACTGCTGGTGTCATAGAGCTATGAAATGCAGCTAGAAAGATTTATTGCATGTCTGTCTTGGGCACACTCGCTTTGTGCTGACCTGTCTAGAGTTTCTGTAAACACCTATTAATACAACGCTCTGACGTGTGGCTGAGCAATAATGGTAAGTGTTTAACATGACCCTTGGGAATTGACCCTTTGGGCTGACTGTATAAACACAAGACTACACCAGAAGAGGCTCCTATTGTGAAGAAAGAAAACAGAGCAAAACAATCTTGGAAGAAGTTAGTTCTAGACTTGAATGAACTAAGAAGAGACCCTCATTTGTGACCATTATTTATTTTGGCTCAAAAGAGAGCTACATCTGTTCACAGACCATGGGCACAAAACAGTCATGCAGGAAAATTAAAATCTGGTGTATAAATAGAAATAATCATGGGTGCATTTTTGAGGGGAGAGCCTTGCCTGTTTAGGAAATCTACACAGTGCCACTTGCTGGTAACACAGAATGAGTAATTTTTTAAGTTTCTATGTTATTTTGATGCCAGATAATTAACTTAATTTTCTCTATAAAAGTAACAGAAAGGAAAAATATACTGCATACTATAACCTTCAAATCCTTAAGGCTCCCTTAGAAAGAATTCAAAATATATAGGATATAAATGCACATGGTTTGACTGATAAGCAATCACAGTATTATGTTTCAAAAAAATAAAATTGCAAAACGTGGTTTCCTGAGGAAATGGCCTTTTATTATTTGCAAATATGCCATCCTAGGTATCTACTTACAAATCTATTTTCTTATAGTCTCTTACTGCAGACTAGATTTTGCTCCCTACTGAAGGAGCAAGGAAAATTGGCTTCTGTAAGACACTTTATGATTAAAGCTGGGTGGGATGTGCCCTGTCCATGTCGAACAATGAATGGGCTCAGTGATCACACAGACTCCAGACAGAATATTTAACCGAGGTTCCAGGAAATTCATTTAACATCAGTGGGCCAGGTGAAGGTCATGGCACATCATAATTTGTTCTGGACTGTGTCACTTTTGTCAAGATGCGTCCTTAAAAGTGATAAGAGACTTCTTTAAGAGCAGAGGCCAGTCATAAAGGTGAAAACCTCCTCTATACAGTTTACTTAACAGTGTACGTTATTTATATTTTGACCATTAAACCCAGCAAAACAACATTGCCTTCCTTTATACTCATCTTAAGCTTGCAGAGTTACTGGCTACTGCATGTTTTATACAACCCAGTGCTGTTTTGTATTAAGACAACACGAAGATCAGGGCATGAGATGTGTGATCTGGTCCTTAACACTGGATCAGTCCGCGAGGGTCCTACTCAATCGATGCTCATCCTGTTTCTCAGTTTTACGGACACTCCAACTGCGTCTGGAGTGCAATGCACACCCCACTCTGCCTTACCCGAGGGAAGACTCACAGCGATTTCCCACACAAAGTCAACTCTTCGCCCCAACTCCAGCAGCACTCTGTCATTTTCAGGTGCTTTGGCTGCTCAATTGCCCGAGCTGGAGGCTGTTCCTCATGAGCCTAATAGAGGGATGGCAGGAATGAGCCTAACAGATGGATGGCAGGAGAAGCAGACGTGCTCTTTGCGCAGAGCTGGAAGACTTTTCCTAGGTGGCTTGCTGTGCTCTGTGTTTTATTCACAACTTTCTCTCTTTCACAGATTTACTTAAGTACAGTTGGTTTTGCTCTCTTGCTGCTGTAATGCCAAGAGATGAAAAAGAGGTATCGAAGCCAGAACAAAATTACCGTTCAGAAGTGAGGTTAGAAAACCCCTTTTCTTTTTTCGATTGCCTCCTAATAATGGCTCCCTCTAGGCAAAGTTTCAAAAGCTGAATCACTAGGCCTGTACAAAAAGCGATTAGGACTATTCTGGGGAAATACGCACATACAAAAAAAATTGAATTTTATGGGATGAGAATGTCTTGTCATTCCAGCTACTTATAGACCACTGCCTCTCTCTATCTTGCCGTCATCACGTTGTTTACTAGTGCTAATGTGCAGTCTCATTTCCCTTTGCAAAGCCTGAACGTGAATCACTGTGTGCCACACGCGGCACAGCCCTTGCAAGGGACCGCAACCCTCCCTGGGGGAGAGGGGTGCTCACAGGGAACACCTGCCAGGGCACTGACCGGCCTTAAAACGCATCGTTAGCAGAGGCGAAGGCAGCACCTTCCTCTGCGCTTGGAGCTGGATCGGTGCTTCCATGGAATAAGGGATCCTACCCACCGCCAGGCTGAAGGGAAGGGCACGACGGCTTCTTTCGATGGCCACACTTGCTTATGCAGCCTGAATCTGCTGTACGAAATACAGCCAAAAAGTGTATCTAAAAGTGTCTAAATCATTGAGTAGTGTAGTAAGATTTCCTTTTCTTTGCAAAATGCAACTCGGGCTGTTACGTCTCCTGGAGAGTTAAAAAAAAATGACAGCTCCTCCCATGTAGATGATTACAAGTATTCTCAGGTGAAGTTTGGAAAAAAGGGACATACATTCACCGAACACCCTGCTGATTATATTCTACTTGTGTCAGTTAAAGGTGCACAGAGAAAGTAACGGGGTCCAGCAAGGCAGGGCTCGGCTTTGCTACAGTACAGCTGAAACGGGAGGGCGACGTTACACCTCGTACTGCGCATTCCTCTTGCTCGAAAATGACAGGACGAGGAGCACAAGGATATATCCACATTGCACGCGACGAAATGGACACCCCAGGACAGTGTCTGCTGCTCTGGTGTCAAGGACTAAGAACGATTTGTAAGACAACTGTGATCTTAACTGGGTTCTTAACACGAAGTTAATGTAAATTTAAATGAGTCGATATCTATTCCCTGGAATCACTTTTACTTTAAATGCCCTGATAGGATAAAGGCTTCCTTTAAATTAGCATGTCATTTATCTTGCTTCAATTACAAAGCTGCGTGTTTACACACAGGTCTCTGGAATCCTCCCCAGAGCGCCACCTTTAATAAGTCCCAGTCATTTCATCCGTCAGGCTTGGGAGATTACAAATATGAAAGGGAAAAAAGAGCGGATAGCAAGGTTTTACTCTTTTACTCTGTTATTAGAAAGAACGGTTTTGTCTCAAGTGAATCTGTGATATTTTGTAATAATTTTGCTATGAAGCAGCGAACCAACCAAAAGTGACCGAAATTAACGAGACCGATTCCAATCTGATGCTTAGCCAGAGGCAGGAGTACGCTGAAGACGGATTCCCGGGCAGGGAGGATGTGAAACAACTGCCTGAAATGTAGCTGACTGCTGCAACAGCAGCCACAGACCAACACCACAGACCAACAGTAGATATTTATGATGAATGAGTCGGGAATGAAGAGATAAAAAGGACCTTGTTAAATCACCAAAGTCAGAACAGTTCAAAGGAAAGTGTTACCCGAAAGCTCCATCTTGACAGTGCTCGCTTCCAATCCCCTTTGATGGCTTTCAAGAGCAAAATTGCTAAAAAAAAAAAGCCAAAAAAGCCACAGATGCCCATTGAGAGCAAGAGGTACAGAGGGCTCCTGGCAGGCACCAATACCCTTGGCACTTGCTGTATGGATCCCTTAAGGAGGTATGGAAATCCACAGGGCTCAAGCGTAACCTTACTGAGGGAATCTATGTCATTTAACGCTGCAGCAAAGAGGCACCTCTTGTAAAAATGCAATCAAGTTCTTTGTGTGTGAATCATGTCAGTAGCATTTTCAGAACCAATGTGAAGGCTAAGGAATATTTAAATTGGTGAGTAGGGATAGGGTTTAGGAGATCAATCTTCATTAGTCACCATTACCAAAGGCAAAATACGATCAAAAATGACTGATGTGTATGATTTGTCATTGCCCATCACTGGAACCAGGGTCATTTAACATATGGACTCTTCGAGCAGTTTTTAGTCATCAGATAAGATGTGATCTTCACATGCCTTCAACACAAGCTGTTTAGGAAAGCTGCACATTTGCATAGGTAACAAATTAATGTGATAGTGTATATATACGTATTAATTCACTGCTAGCTAAAATGTTGGGTAAAGAAGCGTGAAAATGGTTCCTTCTTTCTCCCAAACATTTGGAGGAGTTGTATTTTATACATGCTTTCTACTGCCTCAAGTGAGTGAGCCAGAAAAGCGCTGAAATGGTGAATGGGGAAGGAAAGAGAAAAGTTCTTCAGATGCTTATAGACAAAGCTGTACACTCATACATCATTTTCCCAACTGTTTTATGCACCATTAAGTACTTCAGCAGCCTCAGGCATGCTCAGTCAGGCATCTCTTGCATCCTAGACTTACCTTGTGGGTTGCTCTTGCATTAACTTGAATTTAATGTAAAATAAATTAGAAAAGGTAGGCATGTTTTGTGTGTGTACATGAGAAAATATAACCCAAGCAGAAACATCCTAATATCCCAAGCAATGCAACAAGATACAGAATCCTAGCAAACAAACTGTGCCAAAGCATCAGTATTCAACATCGCACCTCACAGACACTTCTTGACAGGATTTTATTTTTCTGTTTGACAGTTTAATACTACTCAAGACAGAACTTGATAGTAGGAAAGAGTAGGAAAGCTGTTCTTGCGTTACACAATGAATTAAAACAGGATAAATTGGGAAAACCATAAAATGTAAAATGCTATAAAATATATGTGCACAAATTGCATGTGATAGGTGTGTTAATTAGAAGTTAATTATTTTTGTGAGCAGCTGACTCGCACATGTTCTAAGTTTTAGAAAGAGGCCGGGATTTACAAGGTAATGATAACAGTGTCTGAGTCTCATGGGCAGAAATGCTAACGCAGCTTTGGATGGAAATAAATCATGCCTGTTTCGCCATAAGTCTAAACTAAGAGTCTCTGAAATTTCTGTTTCTAACATAGATGTTAACTGCATCTTAAGAAAATCACATTTCCAGCCAAAGGTATAAGTCACATGCATAGAATTAAGTCCTACTTATGCTTTGAACTGATAACAGGAGACAGATAAGTTTATTTCAAAGGCTTAGTCAACCCCTGTCCGATCCTCCGTCTCCAGACAAAATCAATTTATTGTGCACCATTATTTTCCTTAAATATGTTATTTTCCTACCCTGTTATTATGCAGAGTTTACCAGAGAACAACCACATGGTCTGAACGTGCCTCTTGCAGACAGTGGTTTGTTGCAACATGATAGTGCTCCCTGAATATAGATGGGAAGTGGGCATTTTCCTCACAGTGTATGTTCGGTTGCTGTGCTTCTCCAGGAACAACTCCAAGTTTCTTGTTTGATACACAAATATATGTCAGGCAGAGCAAGGAAAGTCATATGAAGTATTTTGGGAATCCGCTTTGAGGAACAATTGCAAAAGCTTTGACCATCTGTAGGCAGGAAGAGGGTCCCTAGCCTGAGATGGATGGAAGGAGATCAGCACTGTGAAAAAAAATAGGCTGATGCCAGCAGCCATTTCACAATGATCCGCTTGAAAAATTGCATTTACATTTGATTTCAGTCATATTTCTCTGCATCCTCTTTTCTTATATTAAAATGTGATAATAATAATCTGATTGCTGTTTATCTTAGTAAAAGAGAGAAAAAAAGCTTGCAGTAGGGGGATACAAAAGAGGATATTAGGAGATCACAGAGTAACGATAAAGCAAAAAGTGCTGCTGCTGAGGCTGATATCGACATGCAAAGGAAATTAGAACAAAGCACTCTGGAGCCAAAAAAAAAAGAAAAGGGAATGGGTAGCATTGTAGAAAGAATAGGATTCAGTTGAGTACAGTTTACCTCAGTTTTCCTTGAAGATTGCAGCTGAAGGAACCTAGCCTGCAGAATAGTTTAAACCAAAGAACACTTGACATGATAAAATATATATATACAGTGGTAAATGTGCTCAATAAAGGAAAGCAGTGGGCAACTTGGAGACAGCTGACTGTGGGGAGGTGACAAGGAAGAGATGCTGGGCTGATCTTTGCTAATATTTGCACAGAAATTTTGATGGAATGTGAATGTTGAGGAACGTATTAGTAAAATGTGCTCGTATATAGTGAGACCAAAAAGCTGTACAGGAGAAACCTAAATAGTTTTAAGCACTGCAGCAGCAATTGAATAAAATGTGCTAATAGCACTTGTGTGGGCCAGAAATTCTGCTGGAGGCATGACATCTGTAAGCTGAAATGAGAGACAAGAGAGACCTGTGTGTGTGAGTTGATCACAGGAGGACTGTGAACTGCCACCAGTGGCTTGAAAAAGAGCAATGATGTGAACTCAGGATAGAACAAGCCCGGTGTTTCCAGTAGAGAAGGGTAAAGCCATTCTCAAGAGCCAGCAGACAGGTTTCATCTGAAATGCTCTGTACAGGCGGAGCTGAAAGACGATCATATTAGAAAAGGTGACAGACAAGGGAGCAAAGGGAATGCCAGTAAAAATCTTACCATAGGAGATTTGTGAATGATTTCACTTTGCTCAGCCCATTACATAGGAACCCTGACTACAGATATCACAAAGGATATTATCAGCAAAAAAAGAAGCACATTAGAAGATGATGCTGGCTCAAGGGTAAACAGGTTCGAGTGCAGTTCTGCTTGGCTTTGTGTAGGAAGAAACTAGTTTAAGTGACTGAAGATGGAACTTGATAATCATAAAAGATTTCCCTTGTGCTTGCTTGCCAATGGAGGGAATTCCGTGACATGTCGTGTTCTTATGTGAGAGGGACACCTGAATGCTTAGCACGGCCTTTGAACGGGAGATCTCCCTCTGCTTGGGTTATTCGTAAGCTAGCTGTGTTCCAGAAGGATAAATAGAAATTGAGAGTGTACACAAATGATTATCTATAGAAGGGATGATCTTGAAATTATTATATTTGCAGCCAGTTGTATTTCCTTTCCTTGACTGTACTTGTGTTTAATTCTGAACTGATTACTACTCTGTATTTGACACAGAGTATCGAGTGAATCCCATCCAAAACTGAGAGTCATTAAAGAAGCTCAGGTTCTCTCTAAAGAAGCTGGGGAAGGAGAACAGCCTCTGCCTCAAGGCACATAAGGCAGTGGTGATGCTGAAAACAGGGGAACTGGCACTATCATAACACTACGATGTGGACACGTTGCTGAGTCCAAAACCCAGTCCAAAAACTGAGTTCAGTGCTCAGCTACTGGCATCTTTGCGGCACTGCTGCTCCTAAGCAAACAGGCATGCACCTCTCCATGCCTCGTGAGTGGAAAATAAACAGCTAGAATATGACAAAGATGGCAGAAATCTACTGCCATGAAGCTTCATTTTTAAGAAATGTAAAAATGAGGAGAGACGGGCTGTTAATTCCATCTAAACGACTACTCTTATTTCTATTCTAATCATCTATTCTAATTCCATGTAATCACAATATTGCATTGATTAGCTCACTGAAATGTAATCTGATTAGTGTTTCACAAGGTTGCATTTAACTTGACTGATTATGCTAGTGCACAGCCTCTCTGAGCTGCTGGTTTTGGATTGTTGCTCCTCTTAATGAATTGTCTGTGCATAAAAATTCACTGAATAAAACCGATTATCCAGCTCGTTCTGCCCTTCTCTGGTGCTCTGCACACTGGTCGTTTTTCCTGTATTTGAAGTTGTATGTGAAGCTTCTATTGCTAACTCAAGCCATCAAAATGCTTGCAAAATATGCTTTATGTATGTCATTATCTATCTGCAGCCTCTATTAAAAAAAAGTCTTCCCACGAATACAAGCACAGCTTGTTCCTACATTTGCAGTCCAAATGTGACTCCTTTCCGTGAAGACTGTCTCACTCGATTTGCAGCACCACAACTCTATTTGCAGGAAAAAAATTACAGCTGCAAGACAGGCTTTGCCGCGGTTCCAGTTTCATTCAATAATAGATTGGTTCTTAAATTAATCCCTATTAAGACAAGTAATTGTTTATAAAGAGCCACTTTAATAGCAATGCTAAGGTTTTCACTCTGCTTTTGTCTGTGTATTGAAAGTCGTTCAGCTGTATAGGATTACACTTCCATCTGGGGACCTGTGCCAAGGGAAAAGGAAGGTCACCCCTTGCAAATGGACAACAAAAGCATTTTACAGAGCAATTGTTGTCATAATACAAGAGCTAAAAGCCAGGACAATGGATCTAGGGCTGGTCAAAAGTAAAAAAGGAAACATGGAATGAAAGAACAATTTTAGCTTGGTCATAAAGAGGTTACAACCCCATTGAAACTACTGAAATCACACCAAGATTGAATTGACCCATGCTGTCCTTAAAGAAATAAGATATATCTTGAAAGAAGAAATCATATAGGCATTTGCTATAAACTACCGCAAGTGCTGAGCAAGGACATTTTTAGCCATCCTGCTCTTCAGCGTGTAGTACCACAGGAAAAACTAGCTAACAAGTAAGGCATATTTTATGCACAAGTGTCTGCTATCGGAGTGCTCTCCAGCTGCTCACACCTCTCTCCTCCAGCCAGCTGAGTTTGACCCCACGCCAACAAACCTCACAACTGCTGCTGAACACTATAAACCTACAAGTGAAACTAAAAGACAGGACATTTTTGAGTGCTTGTGGCTATCTCATAATTATTATAAAAGAAGGTGTGTTATACTGAAACGTGGATGACTAATTTTTATAATCAGCATATGCTACCTCAAGGTATTTTTACTTTTCGCTCATAGCTGCTTCATGGCATCTCAACCACCAGCTCTATTTTGTGATGATCACATGGGCTCATGTGTACTTTGGTGATTTGGTTTTTCCATTTCCATAGGCTGCCCGGAGAGGTTGTGGAATCTCCTTCTCTGGAGATCTTCAAGACCCGCTTGGATGCAGTCCTGTGCCACGTGCTCTAGGTGGCCCTGCGTGTGCAGGGGGGTTGGACTAGATGACCTCTAGAGGTCCCGTCCAACCTTAGGCATTCTGTGATTCTATGATTCTATGATTTGTGTTATGTGGCTAGATTTACAGTTTTAGATACTTCTGGGTGCTACAGCTTGAACAGTTCGATCCAAAGCAACATTGCAGTAGAAATGTCTTATAATCATGATTTCAGAAAACACGTCTATTAAATTCTACTTTCTGTGCTCCAAATTCCATCAACACCGGCAATATCATACTAACATTCTTGCAGGCCTAAACAGCATATATTTATTTTTAAATGACATCCACTAAAACATCCAGAGGATTATTTTCTGTGATTAACCATGACTATGTGTTCTACACTTTACCACCAATTCTTTATTCTCTTGTGACAGGACATTGTATTTTTAACATGGTCAGTGTACGGATTGCTACTAATCCCTTATAATAAAGTGAAAAGGTGAAACACAGTGTTAAGCATGCTTAGAAAATTTAGAAATGGACTAAATAGCTTAACGAAACGTGTCATTTTGGAGCTGCAATGATAGCATTTGAGAGTCGATCTGTGAGGTTAGAGATGAGAGTAGACAAAAGTGACCTAATGTGGTTTCATTAGAAAATCCAGCACTTACCTGGTTGAGTTTAGGATTCAAATAGTCACAGGGTCAGAAAAGATGGGGCAGTGGTTGTTGCACTGTGTACAAACTCGTCTATCCGAAAAATCCTGCAAAACAAACGTGCTTATTTTAGTCAGGGCTTCCAGTGCACACAAAGCATTTTGTTGGCATTTAGACGTGAGTGTGCTATTCCTTGTTGTCCTACGCGCTGCCGCTCACTGAAAGGATGTCGGATGTTTTCAGAGCAGAAGAAGACTTTAATGCTTTTTTTTCCCCCCTTCTCTATATATGTTGTTGAAAACTGCCCTGAAAATAACGATTCAAACCCTGAGACACTGTGGTGCTGCCTGGGGAAATAAATTTGCCCAAAATTCAGTTTCATGTTAAGTCGCAGGTGAGCCATCAAGCCGTAAGAATAATAGTTTATGATCCTATTC
This sequence comes from Crypturellus undulatus, assembly GCA_013389825.1. Lineage (NCBI taxonomy): Eukaryota > Metazoa > Chordata > Aves > Tinamiformes > Tinamidae > Crypturellus > Crypturellus undulatus. Next base: position 72,607 of record VWPW01026050.1, on the reverse strand, counting down.
CAGCTACCAGGTTCTTTTTGGGAGCACATTCCACAAGGGCACAGGGTACATCCGGGGATATTCCTCTGCTCCTGACATTGATTAAGTGCCCGCTTTTTATTCACGGCTCCTTCCACTCTGGTAAACCTCAAGAACAGCAGAATTACGCATTTCTCAGTGCTAAACTTGCATTTGTTAATGTTATATCTCTGCACATCTCCACACTACCCCACAGAGACCTGCAGTCAGATTCTCAGACTTTTTAGCACCTTATTTACAACAGTTTCAATGGACTATGACAAGAATAATTTCTATAAATTTGCATGTTCACCAATAAAAAATAAGGAAAGCTGGTAGCTCAGAAAACATTTCACAATGATCTGAGTTTCAAGTGAAGCAGAGAATGAAAATTCCCATTGGTCTGGGTTTTGAGATCTCCAAATTAAGTTTCACAGTAGACAGAAACATAACTCTCAAACAGTCAATTTAAGTATTTTGTTTTCCATTATATAATAAGAAATTTTTAAATAAAAAAAAGTATTTTGCAAGGTGGGTAATCATTTAAAATGACATATTCAATACAGTCAGGATTCTTTTGCTGGTATTTTTCTCTGATAGTCTGTTTTAGCAGATCAATATAATTTCATTAAGTTCATTTTCAAATAGGGGACATTTTTAAGGGAAATTATGTTCCCTCGCTACTGCCTGAACTGCTGTTTTGTATAAGCTCTTACATACCTGTGTTCTCAATATTTTCTCTGGGTTGTAATGAAAATATGAATTAATTCCTCTCTCTGGGACTGTTTGAAATAGTCTCAGCGGCAGACCTACAACCATTCATATACTGATACATTCCCTCTGTGATATGGGCATATATCAACAAGTACCTGTCTTTCAAAAAAATTGCATCTCCGAATAAAACAGGAAGAAAGACATTGTTTGGTTTTTCAGTGGAACAGCCATCCTGCTAAAAGCGTCCGTCAGCTCCATGAAGCTGAAATATCCTGGGAGCTTCAGGGTGCCGAAATGTCGCTGCAAGGAGCAGTGTGTATGTTAGCAAGTCACTGGCCATAGGTCTTGAAGTCACAGAGCCAACTTGGGCCTGTGACAACGTGCGGCAGGCGGAAGTTTTGGTACTGATGTTAACCAGGGGTGTTTGGCACTGAATCACTCAGAAGCATCTAGAAGGGTGGGGGAAAAAGAGCAAATCTTCCACCAAAGACATGGTGGAAGGCATAAAAGAACTGCTTGGTCGGGTGTTTTCGGAGCCTCTAGTGAGATACAGCAGTTAAGCCTGACTAGTCAGTGGCCAAAATGTGCCTGTAAGGCTGCAAGCTGCACGGTCAGTTGAAGTATAACCCTCTAATTGTCCTCATGCGGACAAAGAACGGCATGAATGTGACTTCTGATAACACGCAGCACTGAGGAGTGTTTCTTTTTAACTCATGCTCCTCTTCCAGCTTTTACTGCCCGGTCTCTTGTTTTTGTGTGGTGGAACGGGGTAATTAAAGTTTTATGGAAATAGTGTTTCTATATGTAGTTATTATGCCTCCTCTTTCTCACCTTCTTCCTTCCATAACTTCTAATACATTATTTTTTTTTTTTTTCCCTTCACACAAGAGCTTTTCCAGATCCTTGGTCATTTGCTGTATTCCTTTAAAACTTGCTAGTTCCACAGCTTCACTGGGAGGCAGAATCACCCAAGCTGCAGTCATGATTCCACTTGCCCCACGTAACATAAATATCGTCATAAATACCGTTATATATTGCTCAGTAAGTTCCCTATCAGCAGCTTCTCTGGGTTATTTCCATTGAGGATGTACAGTGAAGAATGATCTTCCTTGAGCTGTTTGCCACTCATATTTTCTTTATTTTATTTTTTTAATTCCCAAGCATCTGTAACTGATTATGTACGACAAGCATGCTCAGCAGCTAATAAAAGGTCACATAATTTTTATTTAACCTGACAGTATCCTGCAGAGACATGGAATATCTTCGGATAGTGTCTAGGCAAGGTTTATACTCTGAGAGATATTTTAGATCTGAAAAAATAGAAAAGTAGAGTTTCTGTTACCAGATTTCAGTTCAATTATCTATATTTTGCTATTCTGCTGGATGTCTACGTCTTTGTGTGGATTAATGAAAGCATGTCTGTAAGTAACTGAGGACAGAGTACTATTTTTGCACAGGTCTCAAAAGTACAGACGTATTTTTTCTGTAATGTTCTTGTTCTTGCTCACATTTTTATGACTTGGACTACAAAACACCATGTCAAAACACAACACTGAATCATTTCAAACTACTTATGTCTATTATCTATGCATTTTAACTCAGAAAATGTAGGCTCAGAAAATATTTTAAAAAAAGCAGGCTTGTGAATGGCGTGATTTCTTCAGAGGAGGTAGAAATAATTATATATCCCAACAGACACTGAGACACTGTGTTGGTGTGAGGCAGTGACAAGGGAAGAACTTCCCGTTTTCCAGTTGTCTACTTTGCATCAGCCTATGTGATACAGAGATATTGCTGCATTTCTGCTAGGAGGAAAAAGAAAACTTAAACATACTGTATCTTCCTTTATATCCATCACTGAATTATAAAGTATCTAAGATGCTTATCAAATTTGAAACATACTCCAAGTAATCTTTATTTTACACAACTGCTTTATGTTTCTTTTGTTTGTTTGTTTTATATTATTTAAAGTTCATCTATCAGCAAAGCCCCAAGGCCGTGTTTCTGATGTTGGTGTTTCCATTCATGATTCTTGCCCACTGTGCTTAAAACACAGCCTGCATCTGACGGTTATTTCTACTGTTACAGGAAAACATAGTGTTGAATAAAATAAAAGTATCCATTTGATGGACATATTTTTCTGTTGTTCAGGAAGCTATAACTTAGTAAAATGATGCATTCCAGCCATCCACTGAATCTTTATGTAAAACACAGAGTGCTGGGGCAGCGAGGGTTAAGTTTTAAAATTTATGTTATAATTAGCACTGTAGCTGCTACTTTATAGTTGTGTGCAGTTGATGCAAGTTACAACAGCTGGTTGGGTAAAATCCCAAACCAAAGCAAACAGACTTTCATGGTAGTGGGAAAGTGCTGTAGACATATTTAGCACACGTTTCATTCACCATGATCCTGACTGGATAATAGGCAACAAAACAGAATCGTTACGGCTTTTTAAATTCCTGATTTAGTCCAAATAAATGAAAACTACTTGCTCTCCATTTGCTTGTTTATAAATTTAGGAAAGCTCTTCACCTACTCCGTGCAGTCTGTGTGTCACTCCAGAAGAACAAACGGGACTGCCGGCAGAGAGGGATAACAGAGAGGATGGGTTCGGACAGATCGTTAGTTTGTTCACTTAACAGCAAAGGCCTCTTTCTAAATAGTGTTCAAGTCTTCATGCTCAATGCGCTAACATAAAGCAAGCAGATCTCTTCCCCTGCAGTAAAGCGGGTTGTGCTTTTTCCTGAAGAGCCAGAACTCAAACTGCCATGGGATGGGAAGGGGAACCACACGGGATATAACGTGATAGTGATGTCCTTAAACTGAGAAGAGGGAACCATGAGGAGACAAAAGAAAGAAGCGAGGAGGTTTTGAAAGCAACTGGAGGGACTGCAGTAAGAGTTAAAGTAAAACCCAACCAAACCAACCAAACAAAACCAACAGAAAAGCCACAACCTCAGTAAAATCAGCAACGACAAAATGACAGGACCAGTAATGGAAAACAGACATTGAAAAGTCTGAAGTGTAGGTAAGGAGAGAAGATGTGGCACAGGAATTGATTTATTCCTTAATGTATTCCAGCCATTAAGTTAGGACATGATCATTATCTAGTCATACAGTCCCTCTTAGTTTTACCTCACTTTCTGTATGACTACTTGCTTGCTAAGGCAGATTGCCTTTATTACAAGACTTATTTGTATGCCATAAAATTACTGACGAGTTTTTTTTTTCATGTTAATTATGCCCTTGAATGAACTATTGCGTTACATAGACATTTGAGAGCTTGGTACATCACACAGGTGACTAAAAGCAGGATAAAGCCAAGAAATTCTTAGGAACGCAATGAAATTTCTGACATGATTAATTCAGACACTTTTCATGCAAAATGTCTGGCCTGATACATCCCTCAAATAAATCACTGTAAATCCAGTAGTATCTCCAATAGTGTGTTTGGAGGCACACCATTAGCCACCTCATGCACATGGAGAATATGGGTCATTACTTACCTCATTTACCAGTGTGGCTCTTCAAGAAGGTAGAATTGCCATGATTTTACTGAAAGTACTAACAAGCTACATTCCTGCTTGGCTAAAATAGTTTCACAGATGGCATCTCCCACAAGCAGGTCTAAATGTAATAAACTCAAAATATTTAAAAGACAAGCAATTTTCTAAAAACAATATGCAGAGGAAGTCAGAGAGTAAACACTCACGAAATAGTGCAATGATATATATATATATATTGCAAGGTTTACTATTATTCTGCTCTATTTCTCACCTTTAAGAATACTGCTCTGCCAGAACTAATGGAGCTCAGTGGGGTTTTTTGTAAGCATTCCAGTATTTTCTACAAATATGTCTTATAAAAAGCTCTAGTTCTTATCAAGATTTAGTATTAACTAACTCAGCAGTTTTTACAGCACCAACTTTTATAGCACCATACAGCATTCAAAAACATCGTGAGCTTACCTGAAATATGTTGCAGTTGCTGAGATCACTATCTTCTGCAAAAAAAAGGTACCCAAATCCAAAGAGAAAGAAAAAAATAAATAAACAGACTGTAATTAAACCTTTCTGAACCAAATTAACCAAAAACCAGTGGGAAACTGTTAGATCCAAACTCTGAACTGTAACTTGCCTGAAATCTCAATCCTGTCTTCTGACAATCCTATCTTATATAAAAAAAGAATGGGAATTATAGACTGAGGACATTCTGTAAAAGCGAACTAATAATTCTAAAATCTCTTCCTCACCTGAGAAGTCACTAAGGCTCTAGATTGAACTTCTTAATTCTTTAACAATACAATGTATTTACTAACTTCTATGATACCAGTATGAGTTCTTCGAAACCCTTGTAAATATATTTATTGTAAATGTCCTCTTTAAAAATGTGGAAAATACAATACTTTCTCTACTGCAACACACAAGAGAAGTGTGGTCACCTACTCATTCATGAGTAGGTATTTTCTCTACTACGTAGGTATTTTTTTTATATATTTCTAGGTATTATTCTGAGTACACATCCAAGGATCACACTCACTGCCTTTGCCAAAGCATAGGTCAGACAGCAAATGTTTCACTATCAGTTCTGAATTCTAGCCAGTATCTGTGGAGGCTAATTTTTGATTTGATTTGGTTTGAGGTAAATAACCCATTCCCAAGGCCAATGGCTGTTAAGGCAAATAACCCATGAGAGAGAGCTATTACTTTAGGACAGAGACCCCTAATTGGTCATACGATTCCAAGTCTTCAGGAAATTAGTCCCTCTGAAACACTATATATCAATATATGTGTTTAATGCATTGGACTAACCTCCCACAATGAATGCAACTCAGCCTTGAAAAATGATCCCCAAGAAACCATCAGTTTCCCATTCAGTAACCATAATGCAGACTAAACTCTGTTATACTGTGTTGCATGCAATATTGATGTCTTAAGGTTAACACCTATAAATTCTGGGTAATTATATTGAGGTCATATTCAAAGTATTACTGTATAAAATTGGAACTAATAGAATATACTTGAGTTGTTGCTGATTTAGAGCGCTGCACGTGTACTTAAAAAGAAAGAAAAGAAGAAGAAGATAAAACAACTCTACTAAAACATCGTCTCATGGAAGAAAAACAGCTCATAAAAACGATTTTTCAACAATTTTACTGTTTTTTCACATTGTACTTTTTTTTTTTCTTCTAACGGCAAAACATAGGCCTGTTGAAGTATGAAGTAGCACCTCAACTCCTGAAGTTTGAGAGTCATCATGTTGTCTCGTGAAATCATAAAATACAACTCAAGGAGGAAAAGAAACCAATACAGAGAGCGACAGAAAAAAGCGAACATGAACACCTTAGGGAGTGCTGGGAAGGAACCGCTGCCACTGTCACCCAGCCAAGGACTCTGGTTAATTAGTTTCTTTAAGAGTGTTATGCAGGGTGAGGGCTGTTTATTTAAGTTCATTAGCTCTTCCGTTTGGCTGAGACAATGTGTACACAAAAGCGACCGAAAGAACCGCTTTCAGCATCTCCACATAATTGTGCTGATAGGAGAAGACAGAGCTGCATGAGGTCACCGTCTGCACTGAGATCAAGGCGGGACAAATCCTGCAGTTACCAACTTAGAATCCTCTTTTTTTTTTTTTGCCTTTTCACATCGAGGAACATTTATGNTTTTTTTTTTTTTTTTTTCCTTTTCACATCAAGGAACATTTATGACACCGTTGCTTTGACAGCTCTAGTATTTCAAAGCTTAAGCCTCAGAGCATCCTTCATCAGCAAGATGGACTGATAACAGGTTCCAAGACTCCATGAGGTATTCGTTCAACACTCTGAAATGAGGATGTGACACACATGTCTGCATGGTCTCCTGCTCAGCACCTTTTACTCCCCTACCTAAATTAAGGCTCGGATCACGATACAGATAGTCATGAGACATCATTTCCTCTTGCCAGGTCAGTGTTTCTGAGGCTTCGGTTTTAGACTGAGGTTGTGAACTGACAGAAATCTTAGAAATATGTTTGCAGATGCGTGCGGCTTAACAGGAATTGATTTTCTGACTTAAGCAAAAATGAGTCTGAATTGTACTAGAAGCTTGTTGGAGCCACATGGATAAAACATAGCCTAGGAGTTGCCGCTATTAGAAAACAAGCCATTACCTGAGGCAATCAAGAAATTGCAGAAATGCTCTGATCTTGTCAAGATGGACAGAAAGGTAAATTGCTCCTTTTAAAATTCCTCTGATAATTAGAAACGTAACCTGAAATGTTGTATTATGCCAGGCATTTTGATGGCACTCAAAAGGGCAAAAAGAAAAGGACAAAGGGCAAAAAGAAAAAAAAGAAGCAGGCACATACTTCATAGGTATGCTCATAGTGCAACAGTGAGATAAAACACAGGCCACGTTTTGACGATTATGTAAAATTACATAAACTAGGAATGATAACAGCAATTTCCTGAAAATTTTACACAACAGTGGGTGTAAATCAGATTAATAAGTTCTTCTGTCTTTCTCCTGAATATAAACATTTGAAAAATATGTAGCTATAAGCCTGTATATGCCACCTTTCCTAACTACAGACAACAGTTCTTAACTGATGCTGGGATGCACCACCTCCAGCAGACTACTGTAAGCCTCAGGATGGTACTACCCAATGAGTTAACTACTTTGTACCAAAAGACCTTTAAACATTTCCTCTAAGATCACAGAGTCACAGAATGGTTGAGGTTGGAAGGAATGTCTAGAGGTCACCTAGTCCAACCCCCCTGCTCCAGCAGGGACACCCAGAGCACGGGGCACAGGACTGCATCCAAGCGGGTCTTGAAGATCTCCAGAGAAGGAGACTCCACAGCCTCTCTGGGCAGCCTGTGCCAGGGCTCTGGCACCCTCACCGTCAAGAAGTTCTTCCTCCCATAGAGGTGGAACTTCCTGTGTTTCAACTTAGGCCTGGTCCCCCTCATCCTGTCCCTGGCCACCAGGGAGAAGAGCCTGGCCCCATCCTCCCTACAGTCACCCCTCAGGTACTTGAACATGTTGATCTAGTCTCCTCTCAGCCTTCTTTTCTCCAGACTAAACAGGCCCAGCTCGCTTATTCTTTCCTCATATGACAAATGCTCCAGTCCCTTAATCATCTTCGTGGCGCTCTGCTGGACCTTCTCCAGCAGCTCAATGTCCCTGTCCTGGGGAGTCCAGAACTGCACCCAGTACTCCAGGTGCGGCCTCACCGGAGCTGAAGATGATTTTTTACTGTCATTATACTCGGACCTTTACAAGCCAAGACACCTCCCCAAATACATATTAAGGTAACATAATCTCCAGGACACCCATATCATTTTTACATAGATTTAGGGCCAAGTTTGCACACATGCCCTCGAACAACTCTATATAACCGACCTCTTAATGGCGGCAGTGCTGTGGAAGCGATCTGGGGTGTGCTTTTTTTTTTTTTTTTCCCCTCTTTCACCTGTAATGTGAGAAGCATTCATCATGCAAGTATGTTATGGTAGCTATTTACTGTTTTGGGTATCTGTAGTTGATGTGTTATCCTTCTCTTTTGGCAACTTTATTTCCTTTAGTTAACTCTATAGTATCATTAAGCATCTGGTTTAAGATACATTCCTGTTTTTATGAGTGAATTATTCAAACAGCTAAAACCACATGGGTCTTTCTGTTTGTTTTTGTTTATTTTCTCCTTCCTCTTCTTTCTCTCCCTTCCAGCACTTAAATGCTGAGTGAGCTCATAACTTATACTCCTCAAGTCTCTTAGGTCTTTATATATTGTATTTGAGAAATCCAAATTGGAAACTGGGCTTGGCCAGAAAGCTGATACCAAACTTTCTGGTGTCCTTAGTCCTGTTTCAGTTCAGAATAACCTGGAAGAAGGCCAGCTTAGCTGTATGTCAGGAGCACGTGGGCTCCAATGTTTAGGTTCTCTAAATAATTCCAAATTATGGTTAACCTGATTGTTTTGAGCAGAAGGTCTTCTGTGACTCAAAAAAACAAAAAATTTGTGACATCAAACAAAAATAATGTGGGTTTTTGGCCTATGAGGGAAGAATTTCATGAAAAAAAACTAGGGTTATGTTGAGGATGAAGTGCTCGTTACTGCTTTGCTCAGCTTGCATGATGCTGTTAATAACCAGCTTTGGCCAAGCACTGGGGTGTAAGTTACCCCAGCTGCATATAGGTTGCAAATTGTCACTTCAGTAAATAACTATACCATTATAGCTACAACTGAGAGCAGAATTTAGCTCACGTAGTTTACAGTAGAGAAAAGAGGGGAAAGGGAGATATATGTGAGCAAATAAAGCCTCTCGAAGGCTGATGAATGTAGATTTGTCATTGCTATTGATTTAGGTCTAAGGCTATGAAATGGAGTGAAAAAGCCAGTGAGATGGTTAAGTGTCTTTTCTAGCCTCCAGCATCATTCTCCTTGATAAAAAGAAATCCTATTTGGTCTATAGATGCACCTTGATGAGAAGTAGAAACAAAAATCTGTCTTCTCACTGCTTGTGAGAACGGAGAGAAGTTTGTTATTTTGTATCTCCCTTGTTGATACCCATAAAAATGGGTGCTTAATTCTTCCATTATGGTCAAATAAATTTCCATTTATGCTGTTCTGGCATTATTTCTAACATTATCAACAAACGCAGAGTTAACACACCACACCTTGGGAGTGTAAAGAGAAGACAGTATCAGGCATTTGCATTCCTTTTTGGCAAAATTAATTCAAAACATAAGTTTTCTGGCGCCGTAACCAGCTGTCAACAGGTAATTCTTGTGTCTCACCTACTGTGTGACTAATGATGGGGGTAAATTTTCCTCTCTGATGTGTATAATGACCATCTGTACAAATGCAGCATCAAGAGAAGTCAGGAGAATTCTGCTGTAGACTGCAATAGGGAAGTACATGGGAAAAAGCGGCCTCAAGAGGGAAAAATGATGTATTTGAACTTTTGGCGTCTTGGAGTATTAAGTCAGTAGCTAAAAGAGTAAGGTACAGTAAGGTGAGATCATCTTATTGCATTAATAAAATGCCTCTTTAGAATACCTAGAACTTGGTCCTCTAAAGACCCGTGCAATGGAAACTTGATGTACTCTGAAAGGCACGGGGCAAATGAGCAGGAGAACAAAGAGTTATGTTTTCAACTTACTACTGTATTTTAGGGCAGTACTTAGACTTATATATTTTTGTAGATATAATCTTTATTAACTGTTATTAGTACATTCGTTTTTTATATAATTTAGAGACATGTTAGTTAATAATATTTGCTGTCTCACACTGTGTGTGCCCTTCAACTCTTTGCACTGGTTCCCTGCCACTAACTACTTTCTTGGTAATGACTACTAACTAGTGCTCTAGATAAAACCTGAGAGAAAAAATTAATTTAAAAATGTAGTTTAGTGTACATCTCCTATACAAGGAACTTAATTTTTGACCCAAATACCATACTCGCATTTCACCATAAAAGACTGGATCAAAGGTAACTAAGTATGCACCTTGAGTGTGATGAGTTTCTGTAAAAATAAGGAAAGGGACTTAATCGGATATTCTTAAAGGAAAGTTACCAAATAAGGAAAGGAAATGCAGGTATTTCCCGATGAATGAAGTAAGGCAACCCTACTACATTTAAAAACAAAACAAAACAAAACAAAAAAAAGGAATACCTGACAGTGAATAATTCTCTCTGGAAGAAGAGAGGCAGAGGTGAGTATGACATCCTGTTGGTACATGTCTGTGTATATGAATGAGAATGTCATCTCATAATGAAATTGCACAGAATTCAATATTTTTATATACAGTAGAAGAAAAACAGAAACCAGATAAGTCCTTGTTTTTCAGCTATATTTTCTATGACAGTAAATCAGTGCATTTGTAAATAGTCTTACTACTTTTCTCTGGTTTCCTCTCTATAATAATTTTTTAATATTTTATGTAATATATATAAAATATAATAATTTTCCTGTTAACTTCTCATATACATTGTTTGTGCATTTTTTGAGAATACCCTGACTCTTCTCAGTGCTTCAGGCCATGACTGGATAATTATTTTGAAGGGTATCACTCTAAGATATAGTGTCTGTGAATTCTCTTCTACTATTTTCCAGTTTTCAGCTTTTCAAATAGCTATGCGTTGAATTTCAATCTAGGGACAAAAGTTCATAGCGCAGGGTGCTTGACCTGAGCGTGTACCAGTTTGCTGCGCAGGCAACGTTTGGAACGGGGCTTCTGCAGGAGCCCGTCAGAGCGCAGATTGCGCTGGAGACGCCGGCGACCTTGTCGGGCTGCTTGGAGTGCTCGGTCACTTTAGTCTTACTATTCTGCAGTTCTGTTGCGATTCAAAGCTTAAAAAGAAAAATAACGTTCTGGTTTTATGTAAGATGCCCACAGGGCTCGAGACCAGTGAGTTACTCTCCTCTGTGGTGCCAGTGGACCACCAGGAGTGGTGGTGATTCATTACCTGATGATAACCAAGGGGGGCTCTTCAGATGATCCATCAAAGTATGGATCTGATGCATGTCCTATGTGGCTCTGACACTGATCATAATTACCCCACACTTCCTCTTTGGTTCGTGTTTGACCCTTATTGTCCTTCTTGTTGATCTTTCCCAGAACAGTGTGAATTTAGTACTGTGTTACTGAAAGATGAGGAAAAGGGCTGAGTTCAATTTGCTCTGCTTAGCTTTGCCAGACACTCTTCTTTCAGTAGGCTGCTCATAACCAGGGCTAAACAGAAAACACCTGCAGCTGGGGCTCACTCCTAGAGTCAAGTGTGCTTGTATTTCATTGTCTTTCCACTGTCTGTTTCCTTCCTGTGCAAGGAAACAAAAGAACATATTTTCCCTGTTGCTGGCCTGCTTAAAAGAATTTTGTTTTCTGAGTTTCTCATGGAATATTACAAAACCTTGGGTGATTGATCTGAAAACTGCTGAACATAGTCTCTACTGCAGCAGGATACAAACACAGATAGCTAAACTTAAGCATGCATTAATGCTGCTCGGCAGGACCAGGGTGGTTACCAGCCTTTTGCTGTACAAAGGACAAAAGTCCTCAGCGAGAGCAGCTTCAGGCCACTGGCTTGAGAGCCGTCAGAGTAATCACATGCCGTCCAGATGACACAACACACTGTGATGCAGAAGATCTAAGTGTTTTTGCATGTTTCAGAAATTTGCCTTTGTGAAATCACAGCAAAGAAAACTTCTTGAGTTTTACTCTCCTTTCTACAGCTTGCCACGTGTTCCTGGCGTGGTGCAGTACTGAAGCCTCTGGGTATCTGGTTTCATTTCAAAAAGCTGTGGATTTCCCAGGCAGATGAGGATCTGCAGAAGAGATGAGAGAGACTTGAATTTACCCTCTGTGCTGTAAAATGATTTCAGCTGCCTTGGCTTTTCATGTTTTTTCCTCATTTGTTTTTCTGACCCACCTGATGCCATTGACAGTGTTAATATGAACGCAGAATAGGAGTGTCTGCCACAAAAGGTAAAAGCCTAGTAATGTTTTTTTGTACATTTTTTTCTCCAACTCTGCCTTTTGCTGAAATAAGGGACTGATGGGAATAACTTATAACTTTTGTCTTCCCATTGCAGACAACGGTGTCAGCCCATTGATGTCAATGGCAGAAGTTCAGTGTGTCAGGATTTTAGTACTGTGCACTACGAGCTTATGCTCATATTCAGTTAAACGCACGAAGGCTGCCTTTCATTTGTTAGGAGCGTGCTCTGGATGGACAGTGTGTTATTGTCCTAAAGTTCTGCACCGAGGAAACAAGTTTTAATTAAATTAATGGCAAGTGCACGGTCCTGCACCTGGGGAGAAATAACCCCAGACACCAGTACAGGCTGGGGACTGACCTGCTGGAGAGCAGCTCTGCCGAGAAGCACCTGGGCGTCATGGTGGACGACAGGTTGACCATGAGGCAGCAGGGTGCCCTCGGGGCCAAGAAGGCCAATGGCACCTGGGGTGCATTAAGAGGAGCGTCTCCAGCAGGTCGAGGGAGGGGATCCTGCCCCTCTACTCAGCCCTGGTGAGGCCACATCTGGAGCACTGTGTCCAGTTCTGGGCCCCGCAGTACCAGAGGGATGTGGAGCTGCTGGAGAGAGTCCAGCGCAGGGCCACGAGGATGGTCAGGGGCCTGGAACATCTGCCCTGTGAGGAGAGGCTGAGGGAGCTGGGCCTGTTCAGCCTGGAGAAGAGGAGGCTGAGAGGGGAAAAGATCCACACTCTCCAAATCTAATTCTAAATTAAAATGGAGAACAGATTCTGATCTACTATGAGAGGAACAAAACCTCAAATACAATTTTGCAGTCAAGTTATTATAAATCCTGGTTGTGCAAATGCCACTGCAAGGCAGCTAGAAGAGAACATCCTGTGGACAGATTTTCTATTTTGTAGTGACACCTGCAGTGTTAAGAGGAAAGTGCCACTGGCAATAGCAATTTTGTTTAGCTCCTTTTCATTAGGGTACATGCTGATTAGCTTTGAGGGCAGACTGAATCAGCGCAATATGTGAGCATTATTAGCCTTGAAAAACACTTTCCAAATAGCCCTGATTTGCCACAGTGTTTACAATTGTTTACATCACCTATAGTTTTGATTAAGAGTTAACACTGATTGCACTGTACAAGCAGGAGTTTCCCTTCTCTACTTCCTGTGGTGGAGCAAAAAAGCATCTTTAAAACCTGTGTGGCTCTCGAGGCTTCCTTTTAGCCTGGATTTCACCCTTCAGCTAATTAATAATGCCTGTGTGTAATTTGTGTGTGTTTAAACAAGATGGTGTTTGAAGGGTGATGATGAAAATAAGCAGGTGTTGTCCATCTTGTTTGTTAGGAAGCTCGAACTAAGGGGCCTGACTCGATGGTCTAAATCCCAGGCATACAGTGTTGGGTATTCCCCACGCTATCTTGATATCCTGTGTGATCTTTCTGTAAGTTCTAACATTAAAAAAGTAGTAATTTTGTTTTTCTGTTTTATGTGGATTTTCCTGACCAAATTGAACCCTGTCTTTTAACAAACCCTGATGGCTTTTGCAGCAGAGTGAACCTGAGTTTGTACCTGACAGAAGACCTGTTGCCAGATCTGTAAAGAAATCTCCCTTTTTGCAGACAGGTATGTTTAAGACTGTTTACATGTTGTCCCCAGCTGTAACTTTGCTGTTCAGGTTACAACTGCTGCGTTGTTGTAGATGTGTAATCTAATAAGCTATTTCAGCTGCAAATAAAAGTGGTGTATGCTATACTCCCATCAGCAATACATTTGGGTTTATTTACTAGTCCTTTGGGCAAATTTAATGTTAGATGTAAACACTGCAACATGTAACTTGAAAAGAGCTTTAGGAGTATCCCATAGTATTAAGACTTCTGTAGCCTCTAATTTGCAAAGCAGCGTAAATGGGGAAAAAAAAAAAAAAACGTTATTTTTTGGCATTTGTGGGCCAATCTAACTTTTTCTTTTAAAAGTGTCTTAAGGTAATCATGAATTGGTGCATATCAAAACAAAGTGATGGTGAGGGTTTGTTTTTTCACATGTCCTCATTGGAACACGCCTAAATGCAACGTGTTCTGGTCACGCTAGGAATGCTAGTGCCGACCTGTGCAGCTGCATCCTGTGTTCTTGGCACTCCGGTGGGTTAAGTGGGCAAAAGTACCTGGGCTTTTAGTTCAGGGTGCAGGGAGAAGTTTGTTCTAATGTGCTATATGGAAAAGGCAGTGTTGTTCTTTGTTGTTGCGTGTCCCAAAGTACACCAGAGAGAGAGAAGGGAAATGACTTCTTTAAGGGTTACCCTGCAAGCTGGTGACATCCAGAAACGAGTATCAGGTGCCCGGAGCACTTGGGTACATCAGGACCTTTTGACTATCCAAGTGCAGCTCTGTGAGAGCTTAACTGGTTTTACCAGAAAACTAAGGAGGGGGAAAAGAAGTCACAGAAGCAGCCAGAGCAGCTGTCTCGTTGATGAAATAAGTAAAGTAAACAACAATGGAACAAAGATCAAGCTGCATTTTTCTTCAGTAAATATCAAACCAAACATAATCTCTGAAAATCTTTGCTGACATATTTAACTGTGTTTTTTAGTAGGTGGAGGAAACCTACCTGAAATGTGTTCTTCAGGGTCAGGCATTTAGTGTAATAAATACAATTGCCACTTAACTAAAAATGTCATGACTGATCCTTAGTTGACACAGATCAGCGCAGGGTAATTGCAGCTTCTGCAGTTCATGGCAGGAAGGAAAATACTCTGCTGCTCCTGGTTCCCTGTGAACCGGGAATGCATCCCAAACCTGTAACAGAGTTGTGGTTTCTAAGCTGTTGCAGGAGACCAGGCAGTGAGTAATGACTTGGAGCTGCTATTAGTTTTTCCTGTGAAGTCTAGACCTGTTTAGTAATATTTGCCATGTTTTTTAACTGTTGGAGACACCACGTTCTAAGTTTAGGGCCTAAACCATCTGAAAAACCAAGTATGAGAATTTCCCATGTTATTTTAATGTTTTCATTCTCAGTCTTCAACAGAGTTAAGTGCAGAGCAAGTATTTTCAACACCAGGAGCAGGGAAGGCTTAAAGTTTCCACTAAAGCCCAAATCAAATCACAGATCAAGCTTTACATTTCTTGATTTGTCCATACCAATTTAGTTCTCCATCAGCCAGAACTTGTAGCTGGTATTCTTTGACTCCTCAGAGTAAAGCCAAGTGTTTTTTTTTTTTTTTTTTTTTTTNTTTTTTTTTTTTTTTTTTTTTTTTTTTTTTAACAAATGCTAATTTAGAAGTGCAGAATGAAACAATGCTAATGGCTTATTGTAGCAATAACACTTCATTTTGCATTTGTTGATTGTACCTGGATTCCAAAGAGTGTGAGGTGACAGCTCCAATAATAAACATTATGCTCTGGTAGTTACTTGGTAACAGTCAACTCCTACCAGAAAAGGGTTGTGTTTTTTTTTTTTTTTTTTTTTCTTTTTTTCCCCCCTCTGTGAGCTGCTCCCTTTTAACACACAGCAGGGCTGCCCAGGTCAGGAGCAGGAAATAAGGAATGGGGAAAATCTAATTGGAAAACAAAGCAGAAGGGAAGTAGGTTGCAGATGTGAAGTATTTCAAAGCATTTAGACCCTGGGAATTCCTGCTTTTTTTTTTTTTCTTATGAAATGTAAGGTTGAGTCATTTTTTAATTTTTTTTCTTCTTTTCTTTTTCTTCCCCCTGTTCATCAATTGTTGCTTTCTCTGTTTGTGAGGGGTTTGGGTGTGACCTTAAGATATTTAAAGGAATTGTGAAGGGCTGAGAGCACAGGAATAGGGAAGGAAAAAAGCAAAGCCATAGGCAGCTGGTAAATCTGAATGACTCTCAGGGCAGATGTGGGCCAGAGCAGGCAGAGAAGACAAAAGCTCAGGGGGCATCGGGCTGAGCTGCCTGGTGGTCAGTAATAGAGGGCAAATGAAGTGTTAGGCGCTGCTGAGCAGACCAGAAAGGCAAGGTTTTTGCAATGGCTTAATGTTGTTGAAAGTATTTGAAGATAAATAAATAAAAATAAAACTTAAAGCAGCATTCATTCTGAGACGGAGTTTAGCAGAGCATCAATATTAGTGTTCCATGATTACCTCACTACAAAAAAAAAAAAAAAAAAAAAAAAAAGCAACTGTGCCTTTGATCATGATTAGAAATATTCAGTTACTGTTAAACTGTTAAGCCAGTGTATTTGAGAAGCATTTATTATAACCACTATAAATATATACGGTGCTGTGCCTTCTTCCTGTGGTGGATCTGGGCCCTGATCCTCCCCGAGGAGCAGGTTTAATGCTCAGCGCAGGTCTGACCGCAGGGCTGTGCCATTGGCAGCTCTCTGGAGAGCTCAGGAAAATTGTGCGGAATTCCTCTAGATGGCACAGCACCTTGAGAAATCCGAGGAGCAGCAGCCTTGGCTGGTGGGCAGCAGCAGACCAGCCCCTGCTTGTGCCCTGAGACTACTTTTCCTGCCTATTTACGGGTCATGGTTTTAATGTTTAGGTTTTAAAACAAGTAAGCACGCGCCTAGGATTCTGTAGTGAGTTGCAACTCACTTCTTGCTTTCTAACAGAACCAAGCTTTTCATATAGAGAACAGCTTGCATGAAGCCACAGAGTAGCATTGCTTTTGTTTGATGGAGGTCCTGGAAAAGTTAGGGAGAGAGCTGGTAGCCAAGTTCTTCCTTGACTTAGTAGTTAACTGCATCTGGCTTTGAGTATGTGATCTCCTCAGGGCCAAATTCACTTGCAGTGAATTGATTGTAATTTACTCATACCCCCAATTTCCTATCAAGAACAGAGGAAATGGTATATTTCCCACTTCCTCTGAAGGCAGATCCTGAGACTAAAATTTCTAGGGCTCATTGCTAACTTCTGCTGTCACTTAATAGCACTGCAGGTACATGGCCAAGCTTCTCCTTTCCTGTCCTAGAGATATCCTGGGATTGGTCCCAAGTTCACAACTGGCAGCTAGACTTGTTTGCCCTCAGCAAACTTCACTGCGCTCTGTGCTTCTCCCAGCACACTGTTTGCACTTAAAAACCCAGGGGGAAGCACCTAATTTGTGCTTTTGTAGTACAGCACATGGATCACTGACATAGCTCAATCTTCAGTCAATCTCCTGTGTTCTATCTGGTATATTTTGGTACGTTTCCTTTGACCATGGTTTATGAAGAAATAATAAATAGGCAAACTACTTGTGAATTGCATAGAAAGTTGTGGGTCCAGATTGTGCCAGCTGTGTGTGAGCAGTGTTTTCCCTCAAAGTCACCTTGGCTGCTTTACGAGGCTGGGAGTGTATATAAATACAAATGAGCAAACTGGTCTTCACCAAAGCTGCTGCTCTTTTTTTAACATGAAATATTACAGATCGATTCTGGATTCTCCAAGCATGTTAGTGATCTTAACACAGTATTTTTAGATGTAATATTTTTCAGGGCACAATGGATTTGGAATCAAAAGCAAGCTGAGATCATTGATTTGTGACTCGTGTTGGCTTCAGCGTGAGTAGCAGCTTGTTAAGCTAGAGAGACTGTTGATGCACGAGCTGAAGTGTGAACCAGGATCATCATGATGATTTTTCTGGTTTAGGCTTTTTGTTCTTTTTTTTGTGCTATATGTGGTACTCGGAATTGTAAGAGATGCACGATAGGAAGGGGGTGACAAATGGAAGACTGTCTGCTTTTAGTAATTGCCATCTTTGAAGATTACTAAGACTTCCTGTATATATTTTGGGTCAAAAATCAGTTTCAGTTTGTGCTTACCAGCTTGTAGCAGAGTTATGCATTTTTCTGTGTGACTATTGCTCTCGGATCTTATAGATCTGCTTCTGCTGTAGCTTTTTCCCTTATGCCACAAATAGGGAGATAGCCAGCAGGCATCCAGGAACAGGGATACTTTGGATAAAGGGAATCCTTCAAGCGCCCAGCTTGTCTGTGCTCTGCAGCCACTGAAATCTCTGCTCTTTAAACCTTTTCCTTAGAGTGGCTAAAAAAAATCTCTATACCAAGACTTTCAGCAAAACTGCATCAGCCTCAGCAACAGCAGGGAATATTTTCAGGGAAAAGCATGTGTTTTTGCAAAGCTTAACAACGTCATGCTCTGGCTGTGCATGTCCCTGCTTTCTGTGCATTCTTCCTAGCAGTTCTGAGAACCGTGGGGCAGTGTGACTTGCTTGGCTTTGCGTCTGTAATTGCCCAGGCTGCATGTGCAGAACCAGTCTATGGCTTTGGAGAGCTCAGTTTCCTGGCACTCTGGATATCCCTGAGGTTCAGGGGTTTAAAAGCAGTGCTTTTATCAGGAAGTTTTACACCTGTTACTGCCATGAGTTGCAGCGTGGGTGACTTGGGCTGTCCAGCATCCCCTCCAGCAGCCACGTCCTGTGGACTGAGGCAGCCCACGCTGGGCTCCAGGTGCTGCCGAGTAAACAGATGGCTTGGGAGCTTCGTCTGGCCCTGCCTGCTCGTCTACCACTGTGCACAGCTCAGACCATACGGCCCAGACTTGCTTTATTTGTAGAGGAGCTCAGCACAGGGTGGCAGCACTGGCCGCTCAGGCTGAAAGCGGTGCACGTCGAGAGAGCTCTGCACCCGCTAGCCTTGAGTCATTAATGTAGGTAAATGTGGCAGCAGAAAGGAAAAAGCGATGGAGAGAAGCACGTTGCTTTGGCCTAACTTGTACTAGAAAGGGAACAAACCCAAGGTCTGCAGAAAGTTACCCCTGTGCAACGTGGTTGCGACAGGCAGTGTCTATTTTGTATGTTGCTTCAATCTTGTTTGGTCTCTAGCACTGCCGTAATAAAACGGATGAATAATAACAACTCAGCCCTAATGCACATTTATAGTTTAAATCCTAGGCTAATCCAAGCAGTGCTGTCTGTTGTGCCTGAGAAGGAAGGGGGGAGGAAAAAAAATGACTCCTAGCTAAACGAGCCTTTGCTCCACAAAGGTAATTAGCAGCTTGTCTCCATGGTACCTTTATCTCAAAATCAATAGTAGCCATTTCTCATTTGCCTGGTCCTTCTTTACTTTGTGCGGCTTTCACTGTTCATAAAAATGTTTGGGGATTTGGCTCTTGGATTCCCATTGGAAAAATGGGCCTGAGTGAGCTGCATCGCTGACGGGCAAAAATCTGGTAGGCTTGCTCTGTCCAGAGAGTTTGGCAAATCCCCATTTCAGAATTTTACCTCACCTTTAGCTTTTAGCGTTTCCCTTTATGTTCCCATTGCTACTTCATGTTCCTTGTGCTGTTACAGAGATCGTACAGGCATTATGACTGTGTTATTTTTTTTGACCTCAACAGTAGAACAACAAGAACTTTTGTGTTTGTTTAGTTTTAATCTTCTATCTGCTGTGATAGGAGCTGAGCTAAGCTCTAAAGATTTAGGGATAAAATCAATGGCGGCGTGTAAGGTGCAGATATTTCTGTAGCTGTGCACACAGAATTGCTGAGGCTTCTCTTAAGACTTTCTGAAAGGGGTTACAATATCAAAGGGGATGCAGAGAAGAGTGACAGATAATGGGACCTAGGAATCATGTTGTTAAATGTACCTATATTATCAAAAACAGAAGAACAAAACTTTCCACGCTGTTTGGCTTTTCCAGTTTTCCTTCACCCTTGTCTCCGGGCTGGGATAATAAGGGATATTATCCCTTGTTAGCAGAATATGTTTCTTGATCTGCTGTCTGCATCCCAAGACAGCAGAACTGCCTGGGAATATTTACTTGATGGGGTTCCAAGGTGTTTCTATTCATCTCTTGGTGACTGCCTTGCACCTTCAGCCAGTTTCTCTGTTCACCTTTCTGAGAAGGCAATATGGGCAGGGGATGTTTATTATATAATGTGTAGCATACAAGTCATAAAGTCCTCTTATTACTGTTTTCCTTTCCACCTTTGTTTTTTCCCTCCTAATAAACTTGCTAGGTGATAAATAGGAAAAAGAACTTAAAAAGCCTTGTTTTTATTGCCAACAGTACTGACAAGGATCAAACAGCTGTCACTAGCAAAGCAGAAGGGTATGAAGAAGGCCTTTTTCTCTCATATGTAGTATGCACTGCTTAGGATTTTTTCCTATGGATTCTGTATTTTTTTTCCTTTTACTGTTTGCAACAAAACAGGGAAATGAGATTAAAAATTCAATACTGAATGCAAACAGACCATTTAGGTTATGCTTTGTCCGGTAGTTTTTTGTTGACTTTACTGATATAACCTTTCCAGACATTGGTCACTTGTGGTGTGATAAATAAATATTATCTTTAAAATAGAAGGCTTACATCACTGCATACGTAATAGAGTTGAAAACATGGACACTTAATAATCATGGTAAATAACAAATAGCCGTTTATAGGTCCTGAGCTGCTCGAGAGCTTTTTGTACAGGAATAGTGCATATGCAGATGAATAGTGAAATGAATAATTAGAATGTTTTAACCCTAAATGGCATATGTAAAAGCATACTAGGCAAAGGTATACTAGATAATTGATTTTTTTTGAAGTAAATATCAGATATTTCTCTGAAGCTTTGCTAATTCTGTATGTTCTCTATAGCTTAAAAACTAACTCCATGAATAGAGAAAACCAATGGACCTGTATCTAGACACGTTTTTAGTTTTTGGAGGAAGAAATAGTAGCTAAGTCAAGTAATTCTACTGAAGTCATGGGGCTTCTTTTCTCTCATGTTTAGAGGAATGATCTGTGGCTTTCATGTGTCATTCAGAAGTAAAAGCACAGTGAAATAGCTGGATTTTGACCCATCCTAGCTGAGCCCATGGGTTAATCTTGGTGACTGTTAACGGGCAAGCGCCTAGTTGCGCAGAGCGGAGTGGGCAGTGTGGGGCAGCAGAGCCCTATCTGTGGGGTGGCAGTGGCCGTGTCGGCCTAGAGCCGAGGGAGCGGACGTGCTGGGGACGGCTAGCGCATAGGGAGAATTACGGTGGTCTAACGTGGTTGGGCTGCTGATTTATTCATTGGGATAGATTCCTGTATGCTAGTGGGGTGAAGAATTGTGAAAGCCCTGTAGTCTCTCACCTGTCTTTCCACTTCCTACATGCCCAAATTGGCCTGATTTGGGGCCAGAGCAGTATCATAGCAGTAATTGAGGGAAGCAGTGATTCCTCTTAAATGTGCCAACAGTGTAGACACAGCTTAGGTGTTACCTGGGCTGCTGGCAAATTGGTCTAAATACCATGTAAGAATATCTACTGCCCGGCACAAACCCTCTCTGAAGCAAGGGAATGCGAGAGGGGAATGGGCTGCGGAAGCAGATTGCTTCTCAGGCCACCACAGAAAGAGGTTTCATCTCTGTGTCTCTGGAAATCCCTCTGGGTTCTCTCTCCATAGCAAGTCAAGAGGAGCTGTAGTGACTACACCCCCTTCCTGACCCATGACAGGTTGTTAGCGCTGCTGAAGTCTGATTGATAAAGCCCGAGGGCACCTCTCCCCCTTCTTCATTTTTGTCTTTCCTTTCCTTTCCTCCACCGAAGGCACACAGAGGTTGAGGGCCCCGTGCATCATTGCTGTGTCTGGTTCCACTCGCACCTTCCCACTCACTTTGCTCTAGCATTTCCGTGACTTTCCCAGCTTTCTGCAAACCTGCCTCGGCACTACAGACCAAGCACGGGTAATGCCAGGATGGGCCAGGGATATCGGCAGGAAGTCTCGAATCCTGCACCAGATGGCCGAGAGCGCCGAGCAGCTCTGATAGTGGGGGTGGCAGCGGAGGAGTGACAGACCGATGCGACACTGAGGAAACTGTTGGGCTTTTTTTATTTTATTTTATTTTATTTTATTTTTTTTCCCTGCTGCACAGTGCACTCGTCTTGCCACTTGCAAAGTCATTAAGGCATCTGGTGTGCTGGGAAGGAACAAGCCTGGGGAGGGAGGAGAGCTCCATTTCTGATGATGGCTTCCATAAGCTTTATTTATTTATTTAAAACTTTTTCTATTTTCCTGCTTCCTCGCTTAAAAGCAATCTGTTTGCAAAGTGGATGGATTCTTTAGAGAACACTTCTGTGACCTTTCTTTTTCTTCCTTTCTTTTTCTTTTTTCTTTTTTTTTTTTTTTTTTTAATCTAGCTCTCTGAAATCGAGTGGCAGAATTAGATCATTAAAAACGAACTTGATTACCTTTGAGGTTTCTTCATTCTGAGCTCAATGAGAGTCGGGACATGTTTCTGAATGCTGGGAAAGAGGAATTACAACAGTAGTTAGTTTTTTTTTGTTTGTTTGTTTTGTTTTGGTTTTTTTTTTTTGCCTGTAACACAACAGCTCCCTTAAGTGGTGGTATGATAGCCAGGAGTATTTGCATCATGTGCTGTATTCTTCAGCCTTTTTACAAAAGAAAAAAAAAAAATACTTTTATGTTGATATAGCAGGCATATACATATATGTGTGTGTATATCTTCTCTATATTGCTCAAACTGCAGCTCACATGAAAACCATCTGTGACCTTCTGGGTTAACTTACTCCCCGTGCCACATGACTGCTATGAGTAAGCCACTCTAAAATACAAGCCCTTTGTCATACTGGGCTGCAGAAGCATAGGAAAGGGTGTGTGTATGTGTGTGTATATGTGTACATACTACATAAAGTGTAGATAAGGGAGCTAGATGAGGTGCTTGTCCATAAGGAGTTGGCGGTGGAAGCTGGCACTGCTGCTGCCCACAGGGCAGCGAGCAGGGTATGGGGCTCGGCACCGTCTCGGCTGCTTGGCCCAGGGTTTGTTCGGGACGGTCCGACTGCCCCTCTTCCCGCCCTGGCACAGGGCTGCTGTGCAGAGGGACCTGTAGAGATTTTTCCACACCTCCGAGTATTTGAGGGCCTGCCGGATAAGCAGGAGGGAAAGGGAAGTGTCCCTTGTCCCCTTCTGCAGACAGTATGGCAGAAATTGCCTGGAGTTGTGCAAGGAGCCTGCTGCAAAGCTGAAAATGGAAGCTCGGTCTCCCAGGGCCTCTGTGCTTGACTAGAAAGGTGAAGAACATTGGGAATGTCAAGGCCTCTTTTCCCAGTCCAGGTGGCAGCGACTATGCTGCAAAGATACCGTCTCCCAGTAGATGTGTGAACAAATACCACCATAAGATGAAAGGTTTTCTTCCCTGAGGCAGAGCCTTATCAGCCTGGCAATGCGTGTATCCACATTTAATTTATGCTTTCAAGTACACTGGCATTTAGACCAATTTGCATCTATCTTGGTATTGGTTGCACAACTCTAATATAGATCCAGCATAGATTCAGCAACGCTTCAGATAAACAGGCTCTCTGCTCCAAGACAAATTCTCTGAAGTGACAGAGATCTCCTAATTCAAGCTGAAATACTAGGAGGACTGGGGATGTGTTGAGCTCAAGAGGTACGGTCCTGTGGCAATAACATTAGCAGCACCAAGAGGTAAACAAAATGATGAAACACTTTATGGGGGAGCATTAATCACAATCTCAGGCAACCTGGGGCAAGTTCAGAGCTGGACATGTGCCTCTGCCAAGCTTGGCGCAGCTCCCAATGGCCGTATTGTGGTTCTAGGGATTATCAGACAAGAGAAGGATGTCAGACAAGCTCAGCCAGGAAGAAAACAGTTCCCTCCCAATAGCATGGTGTAGGTCTGCCCAGACCATTGTGGTTTTTCCTTTAAATCTTGCCATGTCCATCATGTAAGCACCTTGATTCATGTTGAACTCGCCAGTTTGGGACTGATGCTTAATCATTTGAGGCCCCTCTTCTACAAATATTTCTCAGCTTGTGTAATGTAAAAAATATTAAGAAATCTCTTCGCACAATGAATATCTTCAGTATCTGACCTATATACTGCCAGCAGCTTGTGAGGCTCAGGAAGCTGAATGGGGAACCTTATTCTTGGCACAGAGAAGAGATGAAGGAATTTACTTCTCTGATAGAGAGGCTAAGAATATTTGAAGACCCAGGGCTTCCCTGAAAATAATCAGGTCCCAAAATTTTCTCCTGTCCACTCTCTGCTGGGTTAGGTTTTGTTGGTATCAAAACTTCTCTTGCATTTTTCTTCTCTACGTGGATTGTTCAAAACCTCTGTAAACCTTTTGTGTAAACCTAATTCTTTACCTGAGCATCTAATTAATAGAAAAGGGACTCTCGTGTGTATATAACCCTTCATACACAAGGATCTACAGTCCTACAAGGTTCAATAGATGGGTAACTATCTTGAAATCACTTTGCTTTTTCTTTAAGTTATAGTGTTTCTGGCAGATAGCCAGGGAAACCAGACAATGCCACCTGACTGCAAGGACTGAATTACACCTTGCTAACCATGAACAGGTGGAGCAAATAGTGCACACTTGGGGGGTAACTTGGGGTGGTTTTATATTTTGTGTTTCCATCTGAAAACTGAACAGGCATTCCTAGGCCATTCATGCACAGAGGAAAAAAGACAAATATCATCAAATACAGTATTTCCAGAAGTTGCTTTCCTGCATATATTTAAAAAAAAAAAAAAAAAAAAAAAAAAAAAACCTTTTTAAACAGCTAGATCTTGAGAGATATAGAAGATTTGGGAAATTTACATTTATTTGGCAACCTGTGGTTTTTGTTCTCTAGGTATTTATTACCTTTTTGTGTATTTCCTCTTAAGTCGTATGAGAAACGGACAGACCCAGTTGTTGCTTACTACTGTTGCAGAAACAAATACAAACACAGAAGGTCTGTTAGAAGGTCCGTTTTAGTTAGCAGCTAAATGAAATTTGTGGTTAATTGCTCTTGTAATGACTTTGGACCTAAGGATGCTAGTGTTGGTGGAAGGAAGGAAATGATATAGTACGTGCCTGCTGATTAAATTATTAGCATGCCTGTGGTAAGGAGAGGAGTTATCCCATCATAAGTATACCCAAAACATGCTGGGAAGGAGAAGGGTGGCTCTGGATGAGCTTGCTGCTGCCTGCATTTGCGCTTGAGGTCATGGCACACTGAGGGCATGTCCTGTGCCGGTGCTCGTCCACCTACTGCTTTGAGGAAATGATTTGTGGTATCAGTTTGTGCTGTGACCCTGCGTGCTGCCCCAGCTGGAGAGCAAATCTCCCTTCTGGTGAGAGCTGAACAGCTGCAGGCGTGCTCACTTTTCCTGTGCCGTTTCTGTAACGCAAGGTAGTGTCTCTTTGAGCGGAATGGTTATATTTGCTGCAATGTGAAAACATAAGAACCGGCGGTTTTAAGTCAAAAGTGGATTTACCAAATCTTTGCTACTCATTCTTGATTGAGAACTGAGGTAGGTGCATGCTAAGGGGAGGAGAGGGAGGGAACCACAGCTGCAGGGAGTTAGCTGCAGGATTGTTCACAGCTTGAGTGGTAGCTGGTAGGTGGGAAAGCAAAATGGGGTTGTTTTTCTTCCCAACAACAAAGAAGATATGATGGTGCTTTCTAGCTGGTGCTGCTCCTGGTACTAATGGTGCTAATATCACAGAGGTTGCTGAGGAAAACAACTGCTGAACATTTGGTGGCTGCAACAGTTGCTGAAATATTCACAAGCCCCAGCAGTATCTACCCCCTTGTTTCATAATGCGCTTACACAAGGATATCACATAAGATGTGACAGGGACTGAGCTCGACTCAAGGATTTTCACTCCTGAAGCAGGAGGAACAAGATGACCCTAAATTCTGATGCTTGGCCCTAGTCACGTTCACCACAGAAGGTGCTATTTTCCGTTTTGGCCCTCTGCCCTTCAAAAGCAAACCTGTGCTTAATGTTAGAAGAAAAACAGGATCAACCCAGGCCATTCTTGTTTGCGAATCTTTAGCGCTGAAAGGTTTGCCCCCTCCTGCTCTAGCAGATGCTGGTGCAAAGCCAGACGAATAACAGGCAGCTGGTGAGGGGCTGCAGTTTGAGCTTTGCACCAGCTTTGCACTGGTGTTACCCCACCACCAAGGATGTGGCCATCCTTGTGGCCCTTTCTGTGCCTGGAGATGGGAAGAAAGCTGGCACGTGGCGTTAGTTTATAGCGTGCAAAGGCTGGGCCCCTGTTTGCAGGGACTGGATGCATGCTATGTATGTGGAGCATCTGTTGCCTTGTTTTGATATTTAGCCTTGTGTTTGGTTTTATTGCTTGTCAGAGCCAGGGCTGTGGACTTACTACAGGTGAAAGCTAGCAATGCTAGCATGTGTTTCAGCAGTCATCTATTTTCCTGTGGAAGTATGAAAAAGGGACTCATTCCAGTAGACAAAAGCAAGCACTCTATAATTTCCTTTGGAAATTTCTGTCAGATGCATCATTACTGTTTATTTTGTTTGCTCACTGTGACAAAGGGCATCACAAAAGAGGCTCATGTTCCTTGGGCAAAAGTCAAGTTGCCCCTGTGGTTCCTTTGCCTAACACCCCTGAAAAAATCTGAACTTTGTTTGAAATTACATTTGAAACCAGTCTGAATGCCTGGCTCTTAGGGCTGCTTCAAAGGAGAGCACCTGGCTGGCAGGGAGAGTAGATACAAAGAGATGTCTAAAGCTCTTGGTGCGGCTCATTTGCAAAGGAAACGGGCAGGAGAAGTGTGTAAGCTCCCTTTGGTGAGCTCTGATGGCAACATTTAATGACATGATGACCTGATGAAAATGTATCCGTGGGTATTAAAAGAGTGACTGGGCTGCAAAATGTTGTGCTCTTCCCGTATGAATTATAATTTCAAAAATTGCAGATCGGAAAATAGTGTTATTTTTTGCTGATGCTTTATGAAGATTGTTACAATCCGGAACTCATGAAGTGCCGTAAGTGCCATATTTTTGCACTTCATGCTGTTTACTTGTAAGCCAGAGGCTGAATCATGAGGACCACATATGTTTTGTCATTTTAGGAATAGAAATAGAATGTGCTCGTTACTGATAATGCTCATAAAATGGAAACCAGTGACCCGTTTGCAAAAAGAGGGGGGTGCTTATACAAATGAAATAGGGAAAAGGCAACAACATTTGAGTAGCATTTTGGAACAAAGCAAGACAAAGGTGTGGTGTTTGCACAAAAAGCTCAATGAAATTGCCATTTCCTTCCCCTGTACCGGTGTGGTACTAAGCAATTAGTGTGGTATCGCTGGATATTCCCAAACAGTTTTTGCTGTCACGGCGCAGAGGAATGACTGCTGCTGCTTCCAGGACTGAGCACCAGCTGTGGGGATTGTAGACAGGGGTCTCTGGAACCCTGAATATGTTCTGAAAATGACATCTTCTTTCCCTCTGAGTTCCTTACAAATGACCTGCTCTGCTTTGTGTATAAATTTAGCCCCAGTTCTCTCGTGGCTGCATGGAAGTGGATAAGCTTTTCTAGAAAACAAACCTTTCAGAAGAACTGGTCCTATCAGCTTCTCTGGCCGTAGCCCTTATAGGGCTTGTGGACCGTAACAGCCCTGTGTGCTGGGCTCTGGGAGACCAAGATTGACATTCTTCCTCTTGTTAATAACTGGAAGGAAAGAAAAAGCTCCCATCCTCAGATACAGCAACAGTATCTGCTGTGTCACAATCAAAAACCCTGGGTGGTTTGCTCACATCAGGGAGGACTGATCTAAATCAGGCAGGATAAGGGCTCAGAACTCTGGTCTCCTACATATCCGCAAGTGAAACCACCACAGGACGCATGGCCCATTGCTCATAATCCCTGTGGTCCCCAAAAGTTAGCTGAGCAAGTGACAAAGAGCTGCAGCTGAGGAGAGGAATGTACCGAGCGCTGAACAACCAAGGGCGTGAAGAAACCACAGTCCTTTCTTCGGTCTGATATAACAGGGTGTCTCAAACCATAGAGCAGACTGCATTGGGGTGCATTTGATCACAGCGAAGGTTGTCTCTGATTCTGTCTGGTACTTTTATTGACTTTTTTTTAAGCCATCAGCCTTTAAAAGCCCACTGTTTTATTCCATGTTTATCAGAGATGATTTTAGAAAATTTTACATTTTATGGGACGAGAAAAGCTCTACCTGCCCAGAAACTTTTTATTTGAAGAAGCAGCAGCAAAGATCTTTGCTTTATTCCTGAAGGCTTCATTTAAAGCTTTAAATGTTGTCTCTACTTGGTTGGAGTAGTTCAGCAGAAGATTTTATTATCCAGCTTCTGATCCAGAGCAGTTTGTCCAACATCTGTGTTTATGCTATAACACGCTCTTAAAAATTGCTGTGTAAGTTAGTTGAGAAGGCAGATGCGAATGGATGAATGATGCATTGTGAGGCCTTAGTGTGAACACTGTGTTTCTCAGTGCCGGGAAGCCCAGTGCCAACAAGGGGAATGGGTGCCCCATGGCAGCTGAAGAGATGTTTAGTGCCTCTGACGAAGTGTCCCCTGCACTGCAGTGTCCCCCAGGCAAGAGCTGTCCGACAGGCAGCGTTGGAAACCGACTGGCCCTGTACTGGTATATGAGATATATGCACGTGTGCATCGCTGTTAGGACTTCATGAGCTTATCCAAAAGTGAACTCCACCTCCATAGGGTCCTGCTCATTTTTTGAACCTATTAGCCCCTCACAAAGGGGTTGTCTCACACACTTGTGCTAGATGTTACTGTAATATAGATTATAATAATTATTCAGAATTGCATTAAGGGATGTTGTTGATTCTTAAAATGTTACCACGATGCCTGAATGAAGTTTTTACCTCCTTTCATCAAAAACACCGCCTTCCGCTGTGACAGCAGGGCAGGGCTAATCGTTATTATTATTATCTTGTGGCAGAGCGGCACACAAGCAGCAGCTGTCACGGTTTGTCCCTGTCGCCCCATCGGCTCTGTCTGTTCCTTTGCACCAGCTTCAGTGACAGAGCCGTGCTGAGGGCAGAGACGGAAGCGCCGTAGGAGGGGTAGAGCATCACATTGGTTCTGTTGCCCAAGGCGATCCTGAGCACGCACAGACCTTTGCAAACTGCAAGAAAAAACAAGATTTTCATGGCCCTTGTCTTCCTTAACTAACAGTTCAGCAAGATAATGTAATTTCTTCTTTTTCTCTCCATGCTTGTTCTTTATAAAGATGCCTCTGAAGTAGAAAAGGTCAAGTGTGGAGAAAGTCAGGGCAGAAACTAATGCTAAATAAAGGTAAGGTGGTTTGATTTGACTGCGGTATAAACAACAATTTTGTTTTCCTCGTTCTTTATTATAGCAGAAACTGATAGAAATGTCTATATTTGGATTGTCTGGTGCATTCTTGAGACTTTCTTTTCTTGAATAAGTCTGATATTTAGCAGAAGGGCTGCCCTAGAACTATAGAAATACCTCCTCTTTGCCCTGTGAAATTTCATTCACCTTTTGTCCATATGAATGAGGAATAGATCTCCAGAGAGACGCTCGCTGCAGGGTTAAACAGGCTTCCTACTGCAATAACTAAAATGTCATTCTAACCAAAGCAAACAGCAATTCTGGGAGGTGTGGGCTAGAGGAGAATAGAAGCTCCTTGACCACTGAGAAGACTACACTTAAGTGTTAAACCCTTCAGGCCTGCTTTTTTTAACCAAATACATCCCCGTTTTCTCTCCACTTGCCGTATGAAATTNGGCTAGAGGAGAATAGAAGCTCCTTGACCACTGAAAAGACTACACTTAAGTGTTAAACCCTTCAGGTCCGCTTTTTTTTTTAACCAAATACATCCCTGTTTTCTCTCCACTTGCTATATGAAATTTTAAAGCCTAAGAATCCCTTACATCTCAGCACATATGCTTGATGATACCATACTTTGCACCAGCTGGCATATCCTCTTCCATTTCGTTTATTGTACTGAGCAGTATGGAGCTCGGATGCTCCGTCCCTGCCTTGGGAAGGCAGCAGGATGATCCTTCTTGGATACTACCTTTACTATCAAAAATAATGCGAATGGGACGTGGGCTGAGCTGCAGGGGATGGAGGAGAGCCTTGCAGAGGCAGGCTGGTGTTAAGAGAGATTGGAGGTGCAAAGCAGAGTCCTTAGAGCTGCAAGAGGTTGGATATTGCCGATGAGCATCAGCTGCCACAACAGGCTTCTGCCTGATGCCGCCCATTTGTATGCAGCGCGTCTCGCGCTCGCGCTCACGGAGAAAGTGACCTCGGCGAAGGGAAGGGAGAGGGAGCCCTGGCGCCGCGCTGCGCCCGGCAGCCAGCCCGCAGCTGGGGCCTCGCTGCTAAAATAAGCAACAGGCCGGGCTGGAGCGGACGTGGAACCGAGGCGTCATAAATCAAATTTCCCTGCAGCAAGGGAAGCTTGCAGGGGGAAAAAGCAAACAGTGCTCTTGCAAACACACTCGTGCATCTCCAGACTTGTATTTTTTTTTTCCCTTCTGAACAATCCAGCCTTTTCTGAACAATCCAAGGCTGTTAGTAAATAAATTTTGCGGTAGACTTTTTTTTTTTTTTTTTTTTTTTTAACTGCATTAGATAGTAGAGCACTTACATAGTTACAGAAAAATGTGCTAAAGCTGAATAGTATTTTATGTGCAAAACACAAATCTCATCTGCAAGAAAACAGAAGTATCGAATCATAATATTCTTAATTGTCAAATTAATACTTCCTTAGTTGAGTTCCACACCAGTCACCAAACTTCTTGGGAATTCGGCTGGAACAGCACAGTGGTGAATAATGGGCAAGCTTTATATACGCACTCCATGAGCAGTTGGAGATTTTAGGCTTTCTAAGATTCATTTCTAGTTGACTGCCGAGGAGATATCCTGCGAGGTTCCTTTCAAGGTGCAAATCTCCAAGCCTTCGGTTTTTGAATGGTTTATTTCAAGCTATAGTAAATCATACAGTGATGTCCTGAGGGGATGCTGGACCCACTTGAAGCTCTGTGTTGGAAATGCTTTCAAAGAATCCTGTAAAGACATTTCTTTTAGAGTGACAACCCAAGGGGAGGTATGCAGGGCCCTGGAGCGGTTGACCAGGTTTCTGCAAGGAACCTTCCAACTCTGCGTCTTGAGCAGCCCTGTGGTGGCTTCAGCTGCTTAGCACTGCAGCAAGCCCTGGCAGACACGGCCTGTGAGACAGCTCCGGAATTATGAAGGTCCTTTTCTTTTCCGTAAATCTCTTCTTGCAGGACAAAGCTTCCAAAAAGCTTTAGCTGTACCTGTCCTGTCATCCCTGCCTCTTCTGAGAGGGGTTTTGGAGGGCGGACTCCAAAATTGTTGCACAGGGAGCACAAAAAGGGAAGTTAGAAAGTTAAAGGAGTTTCCAGGTGCCTGGAGACATTTGCTTTCTGGAGAAAGGATTTTTAGGTCTTCCATGCTTTCCTGTTACAGGACAAACTTGTCTAGTTATTCTCAGTACTTCCACCTTCTTTGAGTGAAATTGTAGCATTAGTTTAAAATTGCAGCTCAGCATACTTGTATGAGAGATGACAACATTAGCAGATCAGACCTAAAACCTGCACCCCGAGTCTCTTAGCGGTGACATTTTTGGCAGTTATTTTGCTGGTGTATAACTTGCTCACTGGGATGTGCCTTCCGGCAGAGAGAGACTTCAAAGCCTTGTGCAAATATGCAATAAGGAACGACATGTGCCAGTGCAGTTACAGGATGTATCACAAGTTATTCTCTTGTGTGGGACCACTTAACTGTTCCAGGAGAATGCATTTCTCTTGAGCCGTTTGTGTTTTTTTGTTGTTGTTGTTGTTTTTTTTAATAACTTCTCTGCTCCAACAGTATATACAAAGTGGTGGGAGGCTTGAGAAAATTTGTTTAGTCTTTAAAAACTTTGAAAAAGTCACCCTTGGTTTTGAATTAAGTTCCATGTCTTACCATAGGAAGAGCTTGTGTTTATTTATAGCACCTGAAAGGCCCACTTCTTGTTTTTGAAGCAGAACAGAAAAAGAATCAGCTTAGGCCAAGGGAAGGGCATGATCTGGGAGGTTCGGTCCTCTCCCACCCTTCACTCGAGGCAGCTGGATGCCTTTGCGCCCTCGTGGCAAGATGCTTCAGGGAGCTCCTACAGCTCAATTAACCATTTGTGGAGTTACACCTCTTGTTTGGGTCAGCCCTCTGGGCTAGCTCTCCACATAGGGAGGTGAGAGTTTATGCTCAGGGCAGAGGTAGGATGGTGGCCAGTGCCAGGTGCCCTGAAGCTGCATGTCCTGCTGCCCCTAAGCAGCCTTCAGGCCCCGGCTCTGCCTGGGACCCTCTATGGAAAGATGGGGCCAGATGCCATGGCACAATGCAAAGTGAATTTGGAAAATGCTCGTATGTTGCACAGCAGGATGTTTTCATGCAGACTGCTGCTGGGAATGGTCCTGGAGCTTCCTATCTGCCAGCCCTGCCCAGGAATTGCTTGGGAGAGCACTAATGGGCACTGACAAAATCCTTAAGCAGGTGCAGGTATTATGTTTTGCAGCAGATTCTGACCTGACTTTAGGGGGGAGGGTGCCCTCATCCTCAGGAGCCTGAACAAGTGGCACTTGGCTAGGTGAAGCTTAGCTGCCCAGGACAGATGAGGTGCAGCCCCTTTCGCTGCACTCTGAGGCCCCAGGGGTATGTGAGGATCGGAAAGCCTAGATGAAAGGAAGAAACCATCCCCTGCATCATGCAGACAGGGGAAAGATTTCCTGTATGATATTGCCAGGGAAAATGCTCCAGAGGAGGCTGGACCAAGTTAGAGCTCAGTGGCTGTGGAGAGCAGCATATTGCTGTCCTCTATGGAAACCAAGTGAAAACGAGTCAGTAAACACACACAAAGCTAGGAGAAATCCACACGCTGCTGACTTATATGGAAAAGCAATGCATTGATTACACTGCCGACACGCTGCATCTCACTTGGATGTCAAACTTGAAATTAACTCATTTGTCTCGATTCATTTCAGTTTTCCGTAAGTTAACTTCTGAGTAGTCAGTAAGTTAAAGCTGCGATATGAAGGCTAAGCATATGCAAGAGGATATTTGATAAAACTGTTTCTAAAAAGTTTCCACTTTCCAACACAAAGTTATGATACTTTATTGACAGAAAAAAAAAAAAAACAATAATTGCAGACAGGAGGGCTTGCTAGGAACCTGCTTGGACAGTCAGTATTTTCCAGAACACTAAACCTTTAAAAACAGTGTGTGCTCTAACACTGTGAGATCTCTCTAGTGCTTTGGGCAGGGCAAGGGGTTGTCAGGGGTTCAGTCTTGCCCCTACTGCAATCATTACAAAAGTCCCAGGGAGTTTCAAGGAAGCAACAGACCTTATCTTGTCTCTCTCTGGCCCAGGATGCATCTTCTTGGGTTTGCTTTCCCGTAAGTACTCTTCCCTAAGACAAGGTTAGCTTGCGCCAAGCAGTTAAGAAGCTTTAAAGGAATCTGGACGTCAACCTTGACCCCTTTTAGAAGGCAGTACATATAGCTGCTAATTCTATAAAGACTCGTATTATTTAGAGGAGCATCTCTAATGTCAGAAACTTCTCAGACTGTACGGTCAAAGGTGTCAAATCCTCACCGTCGCTTTGACTCAGTTTAGGTCATCTGTACCATTTCTTTGAAAAATCAAGTATGATGCGACTCCAGGCCCTGCTTGAAATGTTTAGTTCTGGGACCTGCTTCTGACTCTACTCTTATCCAGTGAGAAACCCTTCCAGGTGTTACAAAAGGAGGTAACTGAGGAATATGTTTTCCTCTTCAGTCCACAGTTCTCCTAGCTGAAGTCAACGAGACTAACCAGAATCAGCTTCTGGCTGCTCAAATGGACTTGGATCCCTTCTTAGCAACGCCCCTGAGATCTGAGGAGTGTGGCCAGCTGTGAGCTGGGGTGAGAGTGCAATGGGGCCCAGCTTTGATTACATTTTTAATAAGAACCCTCAAACTCTTTGATGGATACTTTAATGCAATTGAGGTTTTATTTTTCCTTCTCTTCACACACTGCTTTCAAGAGAGCCGTTCAGTGCATTGGTGATATCCAATTTATTCTTCTAGTTGTGAGCAATATCCTCTATGAGCAGTATAAATGGCCCCTGCTCCTTTAGCAGAGTTCTCAACAATTCTCTTGCTGCCTGTTAAAATGGTTTCATAAACAGGTATACTTCATTAACATACACCTTTTAGGAGACTAACTGAATGGTCTCAGTATATCCCTCAGCAGCCATCGAATAGTTTAACTAGTGGTGAATGATTGCAGGCTCATGGGCAGTGACTTTGGGAAGTCACCAGTGGCGAAGGGGAGAGCTGGGTGTGCTCTGCCTCTGTGGGGCTGAGACTTGAGATGGCTCTTGAGAAAGCGGGCAGAACAGGATGATTTTTTTGTCGACATCATCTCGTGACAGTGATGTTGCTTGTTGGGTAGAAGAGTTGCTAAAGTCATGTTGTGAGAATGTAGAGGGTTAAGGAAAGGCAAAACTTGCCACAGCAATGGACTTGAGTTCAAAATCTGGTATAGACACTAGAGACTTGGTGGGGGAAGAAGATTGGAGAAAGGCATAGATACCATCCACAAATGAGATTTTAACAGAAATCTCAAAAAGGCATGATGA
Organism: Crypturellus undulatus; assembly: GCA_013389825.1. Classification (NCBI taxonomy): domain Eukaryota; kingdom Metazoa; phylum Chordata; class Aves; order Tinamiformes; family Tinamidae; genus Crypturellus; species Crypturellus undulatus. Next base: position 38,056 of record VWPW01026050.1, on the reverse strand, counting down.
GCTTGGAAATATTCTCCAGTGAGGGTAAATTCAGTGTCCTCTCCACACACAGGTCATTGGCACGACTAGAAGCTAATAAAGAGACTCAAACGCAGGAGGAGAAAAACAGAAAACGGGGGAAAAAAAAGAAAGCCCTTCACGACTAAGAGACCAAGTTCAAAGGATGAGCAGGGGAATCGCATGCTCTTGTTGACAAATGTGTATGTAGGTGTGATGGAGTGACTTAAGCCAGTGCCGCAGTGTTGTTTATTATCACTGCTGCAAAAGAGCCTCAAGAATGATTGCACGAGTCCTCCTGGCACGATCCAGTGTGGGGCCCAACAAATATGTCCTCTTGAACGGAGGTTGCAATGTGATGCATGCAGGTGAAGCAGGAATCAGTTTCGCCTCTGTTTCTCCTCCTCTCTGCCTGTCTTGGTCTCGTGCTGCAGGTTGCTGCTTGCAAAATGAAGTTGCCAGAGGGCAATGTCTCCTTCAACCTGTGAGACTTGAAGAGATTTTTTTTTTTTTTTTTTTTTAATACTAAAATCACAAGGTGACTTTCAACCTGCCAGACATTGCATGGAAGCAGCTGAGTATGAGGAACAAGCGCCCCTTGCTCCCTCACGTCTGGGAATGTCAGCTCCTCTTTGTGGTATGAAATGTTCATTTATTGCATGCAGGTGCCTAACAGGCAGCAATAGGCCCTGCTTGAAGGCAAACACTACCATTAGTATCCGTAGCAAACTTTCTCCCGTCTCAGTGGAAGTTAATCCTGTTTAGACTTGCTTAAGAAGAATGCTTGCTGCTGCTGAGTGCCTTGGTTGCTAAAGTTGGTGCTTGTCTGTGTTAAGAGGTTAATGCTGCGCTGAGCTCAAGAGGAGCTGCAGTGGGCAGGAAGGATTCCTGCCACAGGACCTGCAAAGGATGAGGCTTATTTGCGACCGTCGTGTCGAGATGGCTGTTTGCCATCAGTTACAGGCAGCTGCTTTTACGTGCATTAGCCCAGTTCGCTTAAAGACTCCTTGGTCAGAACTGAATTTCCAACGCTGAAACGAGGCCACGGGCTGCTATTCCTGTCAGCAACGTGAGCCTTTCCCACGAGGAGGAGGAATGATGGGAAGCAACTGCTTACTCGGACTAAACTGGGGCTGTCCCGGTGGAAAAAACATCTCTAGTGTCTCCTGGGAACCGTGTATTCTCCATACACATGCTTTGCTTCAGGTTAAAAGGAATCGGAACAAATCTGCAATGGCTATAGCTGTGAGGAATATAGACCAAACACAGACATTTTTAAATCAGGTTAGTGTTATTTCAGCAAGTAGCTCACGGCCTTGAAGCCTGTCTGCAATAGCAAAGCAGTCTGCAGTAAATCTAAGTGGCCATAAATCCCAAACATGCTAATCTTCTGTGGAGAATGTGGGTCGTGTGACAGTAGTGACAGAGGAAGGTGAACAACAGTGGAGTGTCACGCACCCTTCGTAGTCTGGCAGTTAATATACACCAGCTTTACGGAGATGGCCGTAGCTTGACTTGCCTCTTACACACACAGACGGCTATTTTACGGCAGAAGCTTTCCAAATGGGTCCCTTAGCTACCGAGCGTTTCCCAGCAAGCAGCGCACTAAATCTGGCTCAGAACTGAGGAGGTGATAAGAATGTCAAGTCATATTTATGCTTTTTTTTTCCCCCAGTAATGATTAAAAGTGATTTATACTTGGGGACAAATTGCTGATATAAAAAGACCCCTATAAATTTAAATTGTTTGTTATTCCAGTGACATAAAAATACACTGTCTTGCAGGAAGGGAGAAACATTTGTTCTCTGCGTATTGCAAAGAGGCAAGGCCTAGAGGGAGTTAAAATTTCTGGTGTTTTTTTACAACTCGGAATTTTTTTTTTTTTTTCTCTCCTCTCTTTTCTCTTGGCTGAGCTTCAATATGACCTGCTAGGACCCGGGCTGGTTCACGTCCCTATTTCATTCTGCTCTTAGCGACTCTCAGCACCCAGCAAAAGCCCCAGCTTTGGCTCCTCCAACTTGGCCAGCCGCTTGCTTTGTGCCTCAGGGCATTTAGCAGCACCAGGTGATAACAGGGGAGCTGCTGCATCTGCCAGTGCTGCCTCCTCCTAGCGAGCCCCCAGGATGCCCCCTTGAGCCACAGCTTTCAGCTTCAGCCGGCTGTGACAGCTTGGTGACCGCTGAGGGTTCCTCTGCCTTGTTAGACCTCTTAGATCAGCTTTAAGGCTTTCTCTGCTGCCTGAGGCTATATGCTATATGCCACAGATGCATTGATTTCAGTTTACTGATAATGATCGCTTCGTGCAGCGTTACCGTTTGGCCTCATTTTGATCAAGAGTCCAGCTTGTAGCACTCTGGCCCCCTTAAAGAGAAAAAAAAACCTGTCATTTAAATGCCACAGTTATGTCTGGGGGACTGAGCCGCCTAGAGTGGGCTAAAATCATAGCCCATCCGCTCCTGAATTCAGAGTGCTGATAATTAATCAAAGCTTCTGACAAAGCAATGTCACATTAAATTTCCATCAGATGTGGATGGAAGAATGGCTTTTTTGTCTATGCTGAACACCACTTAAGCATGTTATGACTCAAAAGTAATATATATATATATATATATATATAAAGGGATGAGTTTCATTTTTTTTCTCACTGCTCCTTTTCCCTGGTTATCAGTATTGTAACTATTTGGTACCTCAAAGACGTGATCATGTTCTGAAATTATTTCCAGGGTAGTTGGCTTCAAAAAGCCAGTAACACATTTATTAGCTTATTTACTCATCTAGTGGCTCCATTTTTTAAAAAAAACTAATTTAGTTTAATTAATTTAATAAGTTCTTCAGAGTTAGGAGGACAAGCAGAGAAAAATCTCCAGATGAGCCCTGTCCATCCGAGTGAAACTCAGCCAGTGCGAGCTCTGGAGGAGCTGCAAGTAAGTGTTTTTCCAGAATGTTTATTCAGATAAATATAGCTCTTATTACCAGCTCTTTGATACAATATTAGGCCTATGGCAGGGCAAGCAATATAACAGATGCATTAAAAGGCTTTTTTAAGTCAGGCATTTGAGAAGACTGAAATTCCGTGTTTTGGAAGGGAGCTTACTAAGAGAGAACGTGATAGGTGAAGCAATAGAAAGCACTGTCAAGCAGTGATAAATAAGGTTTTTTTTATTCTTCTTTTTAATTATTCAGGAAAAATGGGCATGCAAGATGATAACCAGGACTGCTGCTCCACACTATGAAGATGCATCACAGACACCGATTGACCCCGTATGTTGTTGGATTCTGGTGAGAATTTAAGGAATATATATAGAAAACGGAAATGCCTCAGTTTTTACTTTATCAAATGTCCTGGGTGAATATCAAGCTGTTTCAGGGCAGTATTCCGAGATCCAGAAGACCCATGCCTCTGATGCCACGTTAGCTTAATTTGTTGCTCACAGTAGGCAGTGGCTGTCTGAACAGATCTGCAGTCACTATCTGACATCATTACTGGTGAATATGCACCAGAAAACCGTGTGGCGAGTACGTAATAAATCAGCTCATTATGTCTGTAATCATTATGATTATGTGTTGTTCCAGATCTCAGTTCTGTTGACATAAAAGGAGGTAAACAATATAAATTACTGACTCATCAAATGGTCATTTTAATCTGTGGAAAGGCGGGAGGGTATTTTTGCAGGAGACATGTCTCACATTTACAATCACAGTAATGAATATGCTGGTTTTGTGTGAAATGAAAATAGCAGGATGAGAAATTAATCGTATCTAAATGCATTACCTGAGACACTGAGGGTGAAATTAAGTGTCACAACAATGACCAAAAGCTTCCCATCGCACCAAAAGAGTCACAGCCCAACCAGAAGCAGAACGCTGACAGGAGATGCAGGGTGAGACCAGGCAGAGTTTGCACCGTGCTGCAGAAATTCACACCTAGGCATATGCTCAAGCGATTCTTTTTTTTTTTTTTTTTTTTTTTTTTTTTTTTTTTTTTTTTTTGAGAGCTGCCTGAGGCATAGCATCTAGCATATGGATCTGTAGTGTTTTGCAGACTTTCACATTTCATGAGAGTTGTAAAATACTGAGTTTGCTCACTATGGCGTACTGCTGCTCTCGTGCATTTTCTTTATATTCCTTTTCTTTTTAAAATCTTTTTTAGAAAGAGCCTAATGTTTAAGGGGAGTTGTTTTTAAAGGCCAATCGGTCCATCTGACGGTGTTTTCAGCCCCAGCCTAATGGCGTGGGAGCGTCCTTGGGGCTGGGGAGCACATCCTTTTGCGAGTGGCCTGCGCAGCCCACAGGTGTGTGAGAGGTGGCGGGAGCAGGGGCGGCCGTGCAGCGCACGCAGTGAGCGTTTGCTCTGCTCGCTCGCAGGCACGGCGAGTGCAGGGTCACCAAACGCAGCACCGCTGCCGGCCGCTGCCATGCGCCTCACTCCAGCGAGACCGCTGCCGAAGGTGGCTCTCGCACCAGAGGGCTCTNCACATCCTTTTGCGAGTGGCCTGCGCAGCCCACAGGTGTGTGAGAGGTGGTGGGAGCAGGGGCGGCCGTGCAGCGCACGCAGTGAGCGTTTGCTCTGCTCGCTCGCTGGCACGCCGAGTGCAGGGTCACCAAACGCAGCACCGCGCCGCCCCGTGCGCTGCCGGCCGCTGCCATGCGCCTCGCTCCAGCGGTGCCGCTGCCGAAGGCGGCCCTCGCACCGGAGGGCTCTACCCTGCCTTCTCTGGCTGGGCCTCCAGTCCAAAACAAACACGTTCTTTCAGTCACTTGCTCGTTTCTTTTACTGATTAGTGGGAAGCCCAGATGTGCACTGGGTGCGTTAAGAGGAGCATCTCCAGAAAGTTGAAGGAGGGGATCCTGCCTCTCCACTCAGCCCTGGTGAGGCCACATCTGGAGCACTGTGTCCAGTTCTGGGCCCCACAGTACAAGAGGGATGTGGAGCTGCGACTAGGATGATCAGGGGCCTGGAACATCTGCCCTGTGAGGAGAGGCTGAGGGAGCTGGACCTGTTCAGCCTGGAGAAGAGAAGGCTGAGAGGGGACCTGATCTGTGTCTATAAGTGCCTCAAGGGAGGCAATGAGGAGGATGGGGCTGGCCTCTTTCCACTGGTGGCCACTGACAGAACCAGAGGAAATGGCCACAAACTGAAGCATCAAAAGTTCCACAGGAACTTAAGGAAAGATTTATTGACAGTGAGGGTGACAGAGCACTGGAACAGGCTGCCCAGAGAGGTTGTGGGGTCTCCTTCTCTGGAGATCTTCAAGACCCGCTTGGATGCAGCCCTGTGCCACGTGCTCTCGGTGGCCCTGCGTGTGCAGGGGGGTTGGACTAGATGACCTCTAGAGGTCCCTTCCAACCTTAACGATTCTATGATCCTATGTAAATATATTCACAAACTTATAAAGAAGCCGTGCAAAGAATAACAGGCCGGATGCAGAGCTGATGTAAATCTGTGAATTGCTGCTGAAGTAGATGGAATTATGCCATTTTAGGCCAAATATAAATCTTATCAACATGTCATAACACTTCTCGTTTTAAGGAGGCCTCAGTTCTACTTCAGCTACAGTAAAGAGTTCTCCTTCCTTAGCAAGATGGCAAAATAGTTTACATACCAGAAGATGGATTCCCTCTACAGTTGAATTCAGACTTTTGCCCTGGTCAACAGTAGCAAGTTAAAGAGGTTTAATTCTTTATGAGTCTTGATATTCTTAAGACTTATGCACACCCTTAGTTTTAAGCATGTTGCAGCGACTTCCAAGTGCTAAGCACAGTGCTTGAAGCTGAGCAAACATTTATACTGCCCTCAATATGAATGCTGCTCGGAGTTAAGACCTACATAAAGTTAACATATAACAAATATATGTAGTCAACTAAAGGATGATTCCCAAGAAAGGGGAAACCGTTGAAATTTCTTGGTTTGGAAATAGTGTCAGAACGAAAAATAAATAAGTAAATAAACTGAAAGGGCCTCTTGGAGATATGTCTGGTTCTCGCCTTTTGGTGGCTTGTTGCTTCTCGCGGGGCCTGGAAAGCTGGAGTGGAAGGGAAGGATGCTAATATTTTGCAGTGATTTGGAACTGGGAAAAAGATCCAGGAAAGGAAAGTCTTGTGTTTAGGAAAGATTCAGAGGACTGCACTGGGTGGAGCCGCCTCTGCGGAGCATGCTGAGATGGAGGGAAGCACCAAGGCCTGCAGGTGCCCAGGGCTGCCCCGCTGTGAGCTTAGAGCTGCTGACGGAAGGAAATGGCATCACCCAGGCTCTCTTCTGCTTTAAGGAAAAAGGGGAAGCTTCGCTGCACTGAATGGCAGCAGGATTAATTCTAGGAAGTCTGGCAGCGTTTCTGTAGAAATAGCTCACTTTGGGAAGAGATGAAGTTGTTTGACCCTCTTTGTGGGCCTGATTTTGTATTCCCGCCTTGAGCAGGATGTTTGCGAGGAGCGGGCTCTGTGCAGCCCTTGGAGCAGCGAAGAAGTGGGCAGGATGGTGGGTAGGACCAAGTAAACAGCAGTGCCCACCAGTTCTGGATGTGCTAGTGCCTTACATCTTGCCCTTTTCTGATCGAGTTGGGAGCTCTCCCCACTGTTCTCCTGCTGGCAAGATTCCCCAGCGCTTGGGTGTTCAGGCTGTTGGAGTAGCCTAATTGATTTGACACACAAAAGAAAGTGGTTATTGATACGGATTATTTGAAATTGTCTCTTGTGTGGTTAAATAAGCCTCGAAAAGCCACATTCTGGAATGGATTTTGCATAAATGCAGACTGATCTTTGTGGCTACCAGTGGGGAAGAAATGGTATATGGCATGGGAGGGAGATTTTCAAGATCCAGTAATGACCGCGTAACCTGTGAGCCAATGAGGTTTGGGATCAATACCAGGCCTGAGGGTGTTTTGCAGAACAGTGAATGAGGTGTGGATCCACTAGTATGAATCAGGGGACTATGGTTTATTGATGTCTGGGTCAATTAGATCAGAAAGAAGGATTAAATCCTGCCAGTTCTTCCAGTCTACTAATTTTTTTGTCTTGGCTTACCTGTATCCCCAAGCTTTCCAATATTGCTAGCAAATGTTAAAACCGCGTTCCCCTTGCAGCTGGTGCTAATTTTGGGAATCCCACTCCTATTTACCCATCAAGAAAGGTACCAAGTTCCAATCCTCCAAACCCTTACTTGACTTGGATCTCCTGGCCCTGCACAGTGATTGCCCGTGACCGCGGCAGACAGAAACTGCAATCAGAGCAGGGGATTTCAGAGGTCCGAGCCCTACCCGGGCTGCTGTAGCTGCTGGGGCGTGGGTCTCCGCGCCGGCACCGGGGCTCAGGCTCGGCGGCAGCAGCCCGAAGCAGAGCGGGGAGGAGCCGCCTCCGGCCGCCCTGCGGCGCTGAGTTGTGCCCGGCCTCAGCGCGGCGGCCGCGGGGGGGAGCCCGGCGGGGGCGGGCGCTCCCCAGCCCGGGCGCTGCTGCTGCTGCTGCAGGTCCGCGCTGCTTCCTGCCCTCCCGCAGCCCCTTGGATTTCCTGCGGCTCCGCGGAGCTGCCTCCCTCCAGCTGCTGCTGCTGCCGCCGCCGCCGCCACGGCCGCGCACGCCGAGCAAGGGCTTGTTTTTCCTGCCCGGATGATGCATTTCTGCACAAGGTCATCGCTGCCCGCGCCGCCCCGCGCAGGTGAGGGGCGCTGGGGGACCGGAGCGGGGCGGCCGGGCTCGGGGCGCCGCGGGGCCGTGTTTGCGGGGCCGCTCACCTTGGGGAAGGAGGAGGCGGCGCGGGCAGGGCGCTCCCGGCCGCCCGCAGCCCGCTGCCTCCCGGCCTGCCGCTGTGTGCTTGCGGCGCGGCGCTGTTCGCCTCCGCGCTCCTCGCTCCTTGCGTCTGAGAGCCTGGGACACTAAGCGAAATAATAATTATTTTTTAAAGTGCCCCCGCCGGTGCCGGGCAGGGGCTGCGCCAGGCCGGGCCGTGGGGAGGGCAGGGGGTGCTGGTGGCCCGGGAGGTGACGTGGTTACCATGGCAGCAGCACGGTGGCCCGCGGTGGCCACCCCAGCCCCGGCCACTGCGGCGCAGCGGGAAGGGCCCCCGGGCGCGGGCGGCTCCGCTCCTAGGTCCCTTCCTCCGGGGCAGCGGGAGGGCAGCGGGAGCCGCTCTCCCCCGCAGCGCCTGGGACAGGGCCTGTCGCCTCTGGTGGCCCAGGGGAGCCGCGAGCCCTTGGGCTGCCGCGGTGCCCGTCCCGGCGTCTCCACCCGGGCTCTCTGCGAGCGGGGTGGCTGCCCAGGGCTCGCCCGCTCCCTGTGCGAGCTGCTATTTTGCATTAGAATAACGAAAGGTATTAAAGCCGGATTAGCTTAATAAGCCGGCGCTGCAGTTGTGCTGCGAGTTTGCTCTTCGGAAACCTGGTGTGGGCCGCTGCGGCTAGGTGCAAAGCCATGGCTGTCAGGACAAACTCGAAGTGGTCTCACTGGGCTCCCAGTCCAAGGCTCCTGCCGTTATCCACAAATCAAACCACTTGTCACGTCCTGCTCAAACCTTGGCTTCAGCGACACTCTTCTCTCTTCCTTTTCTTCCACAAAAGGGATAACAGCAATGTCAATGGATTTAGTAGAGCCGTAAGCAATTACTCTGATTCCATAGTCGAGCCCTTTGCATAATGTAAGCCACAGACCTTTCCCCAGGGAGTTCGGGGTCCGGCCCACCAGCCTCTTCAAACAGCCCTGATTTAATGGCTTTAAACGAAGGGGACTTCACTACGGTCCTGGGTAATTGGCTCCAATTGTTAATCTCATTGTTCAACATTTGCATCCTATTTCCAGTCTGAACTTCTCCGACTTAATTTTCTAGCTACTGCATCTTGTAAGGTCTTTGTCTGTCGGATTAAATAGCAACGTAGTCCTTCTCCGCGCAAGTATTTAAGGACGGCAATTAGCCACTTAACGTTGTCTCCACCGACATAAATGGATGGCGCTCCCGTGGTCTCTCCGGGAATGCAGATGTCCGGGAGCAGCATTCCCTCTGCTGCTCTTCCCGAGCCCTCCGTGCACCCTGCTAGGAGCTGCCTCGTCCCTGGCCTGCGCGGACACGAGAGTCCCATGCGCGGTGTCCCCCGGCTGTTCACCAGGGATGCCGGCTTTGCCTTTCCCACGGCAGCACGGTGGGAACTTGCGTTCCACTAGTTACATGCAGCAATCCCGGGGTGTGTGTTCAAGTTGGTATTTTTCAGAAGGCAGCTGTCTGTCATGTAAAGGGTACCTACCTCTTTCTGCGTGCATAACTTGGGATCTGGCTGTGTTCAGCTGATGTTTTCTTCCCCTCTTTACTCTCCCCCCACCTTTCCATCACTTCGCTTGCAGCGAATCTGCAGCTTGCTAATGACAACAGGGATCTGGTATTTCTTCTTCAAAAGCCACCCGAGCCTAGCTAGGGATCTTCACACGAAAACTATCTTCCAGTATTTTTACTTGTTGGTAGCATCTGTCCCGTCTAACATTCCAGTTGTTTGAAGACTACTGGGGGCGAAGTTAAGGAAAATAAATGGACTGAGCTAGTTTCATAATGAATTTTCAGCTCTGTCTCCAATTCTTGGTGAGAGATACTGGCTTTCCTTTCCTACAGAACTGTAAGGATCTTGCTGGGTATGGCATTTAGGATGGGGCATGCAGAGTCTTTACCTTAAATTGGGTGAGTTTTACTTAATCCTAACTGTGCTCACACTGTGGATTTATAGCTGTCTTTGGAAAGCCCAGGGTTTGATAATGTAGGCCTGGAGTATCTTGTTTTTGACAGGATATTGTCAAGTTTTGCTGTAACATGTAAGAGCTCAAAGAGGACTCAAACGCTGTGATGGCACCTGATGTGGGACATGCTAAAAAAGTCCTTTTTGATGAGTGGTTTTTTGAGGGCAGGACGAGAGTAACTTCACCTCTTAGTCAAGCCAGCTGTGCTGCTCCTGAGAGCCTGATGCACATGAGCTCCCCTGAGGGAGGATGATGCAAGAGAGGTACCAGCCGACCAGTGCAGTGCAGGCAGCCCTGTGTGTGGCTGGGGAGGACACCGTCCTGAGCACAGAGCCAGGCAGAAGCACTTGCAAAGTCCCAGATTCATTTCCTGTGGCCTCATGAAGCAACTTCAGGGTTACAAACTAATTTACCGTCTGGAAAAAATCAGCTGCACGTGGCTGTGCAGCTCCTGTGCTACGCAAAAGCAGGCTTGTTTATGCCTTTCACAGCAAAGCAATCAAAATGTGTTCTTTGCTGTATAATTTCCCCAAATATTTCCTTTGCTCCTTCATATGGAGTGTGATGTTAATTCCATTATAAACTTATGCTTTCAGGAGTTTTCAGGTCAATAGCTGGAAGCAAGTAGGGTATTTTTGCTAACTTAAAGAACAGGATATTTATAAATAGTAAGACTGAAAAAAATACAGGTCACTGGGTTAAATACTGTTCCATCTTTACTTCCCCATGCTGTTTCACTTGTAAAGTTAAGGACTAGGACAGTCTTGTACGTGCAGACCATCGCAGTGAGGTAGGTGAGATGGTAGGTCTCTTTCCGTGAATGAAGATTGCAGGTTTCAGCCTTTGGAATGATGACAGTGAAATGGAGAGGGGGGAAAAAAAAGAATTCTGAGGCACTACAATGACTTTTCTGGAAATTTCACTTTTTTATTGTTGTTTTTCATGTCCCTGAAAATCAGTCTATGCAAAATACTGCAGTAGATACGAAGAGCGATGGATGAAATATGTACGCTTAAAAAGCCTAAAAATCCTTACAAGCTTAAGTATCAGAATTGATTAATAGGGTACTTTGGCTCTAGATTTCTAATGAATGCGGTTGACACTGGTGTTGCCATTTCCAGCGTGGTTTATCATGTACATGACTGTATGTCGCCACCACTCTGGCATTCAAACTCTGCTTCTCCCTCACAAACTGGACTAATTTCTCCCTCTCCCCCTTCCTGCCCCCATATTTTTCACCTTGACATGAGCTCTTCTGTCAAGGTCCCACCTTCTGTTCAACAGCCTTGGCCATCAGATGTGTGAATGTTTATTTCGTGTGGTGACCGGCCTCAAAACATCTCTGTGTCTGAACAGGGCAGTCCTGAAAGCTGTCAGGCCACCTCTTAGAGCAGTGGCTGCTCATCAGTCCTGTAGAGCTAGGACACAGGGAAGGTGGCGCTTACAAGAACCTCCAAGTTACGGTGTCAGTAGAGGAAAGCTCATCAAGGAGAGGCAAATGCTGTGTTAGGCAGGATTTGTTAGGAAGATGTGATGAGAGTGGTGGGATTTGTCTAGTCTTCAGTCTTACACATCCCATAATGAGCACTTTTGTTCTTGGACAACAGCAAACCTCCTCCATCAGAGGCAGTCCAAGCCAGGAGTAACCTGGTAATATTAAAAATGATCATCTGCCTTGGATTTATCTGTGAAATCTCCACTGGTACAGAGTAAAGGCAAGCTGCTCGCCGGTCTTGCAGCTAGAGGCAGCCCGAAATATTGCAGCCTCTACCACAGTGCTTCTGGCAGTGCACGGTTCCTTATTTTCTAAAAGATACATTAAAGACAGAAGTGTGGCTCAGGCTAAATCTGCCTGGATTTAAATGCAATTGTGGATTTACAGTCCATGTTATTTAATGCCGCGTATTTTTTTCCATAGCTGATAAACCATTCTCATCTGTCCCATACGGTTATGAACTGGTTTTGTTTGTGCAAAATTCTTTAAAATCATACATGTAGTTAAAGTGAAAGAGGGAAAAATGGCAACAATCACAGGAAATGTTCCAGTTAATTATTCCAAGAGCTTCTATCAGGTACCGAGTGTATCCACATAGATGGGCTGCCCCCGTCTCTCTCAACTACGTGGTCCTGTGGTCCACAACTTAATGGCAGGTAAGGAAGCTAGTGCCATGGCCATTCCAAACCTGCATCCCAGAAGGGGATAACATCGGTAATCATTGTGGTTGTCCTTGTTTGCAGCTACCACTATTTCTACTGTTCATTTTGCTGTATTTATTATACGTGAGTAAAATGTGGTAATAGCAGTTGAAGTCTGTTTTTCTCCCTCTGAAAATAGTCTACTTAGCAGGATAAAAAGGGATCCATCCCAAGGAATGCACTTTAGCAAACACCCCTGTGCTCTGTTAATTTGCCTAGTATAGAAGAGGGCAGCTCTGGGGACACTCCGAGGCCTTATTGCCTGGCAGGTGAGACTGGTTCATTTTCCCAGGCAAGTCCTATCGCCATAGTTGTGGAGGTGGAGTCTATCTTCCCAGAAAGTGAAGAATACAAGTTTTGGAATGAGATTGTTAGAAGAGCGTCTTGTGAGCTGAGATGCTTTTTGTTGCTCCCCTCAAGCAACCCTCACAATTACCACGAAGGAATCGAAAATGACTGATAAACTAGATATCAGGCACTTTGCTCGACAGAAATCTTGACTGCAATCTGATGAACTTTTGATTCAGTAAGCAGTATTGTCGCTAAGTGTGAAATCAGTGTTGTCGTGGATTGTTCATACGTCCTGTCATTGGACACACATTTTCCACGGACAGAATTTAGGCACGTGCAGAGGAGTCGTCAGCACAAAACTGACCCATCTACAGGACAGGGTGAGTCAGTGCGGAGGGCAGGCATGCTGCCGAGCTCGTGCTCTGCCAAGACCTTGCACGTAAAACCTTCCAGTTCTGCAGAACCCCTGATCAGCAGGTAGCCTCACGACGCAGAGCACGCTTTACAAATACCACGCAACAGGGGTTGACTTGTTTCCTCTCTTCCCTTTGTTTCCGGATGCCTCGCTGCCTGCCAGCAGCAGTTTTTAAGAATGAACCAGTTCAGGCCAACCTGTCCTAACGTATATCACTGCTTTATAGGAAGTGTCTGCCGAGTCGGTGGTGTGGAGCGCGTGCGTCACGATCTGGCAGTCAGCGTGTCCAGGCTGAGGAAGCTCAGAGAGCAGCCAGGACCTGCAGAGAATAGATTTCTGGTGGAGAGTCCCACACACTGTGCCACTGCATGCGGTATCGGTCCTATTTATAGGCTTGTATACATATGTCAGTGAAGTTTAAAGTTAAATGCTCCCAAACAAATATAAAAATACCATAAGCTGGGGAATATCTTGTGCACACTCATTTGCACGTGCACATGCTGGGAAGGTCTGTGCTTCCTGAAGATTTGGTTGTATAGCAAAGTTTGGCAAGATTTAACAAAGATAACTTTTGTAGTTCAGTTAGCTATTATGTGTATGGTTGTTCAATTTATATGTTGTTTGGGTACAACTGAAGTAGCGTGTAATAAGTTGCTGCAAAAGAACTTGAAATTAGAAGTAATTAAACCATATTGTCCAAAAGGGATTACGCGTAACATGAAAGTATTGACCAAACATCCCATCTGGGAAAAGCAGGTCTTACTGGCTGCTCTTTTTTGACCTGTTTATTTTTTTTTCCTAAGTAGACCAAGTGTTTCTGAGATGTCGAGAAGTGAGGAGCCCTCACGTGAGCTCTCCCTTGCAATGTGTAGCATTAGGTTCTGCCGTAGCTCAGCAGTGGTAACTAATGTTGTCAGCTCATCAAGGCCATCGAGTGGCTACCACCAGTTGGTGTTGTGACCCCAAGAACAAGTTGGTTTTCTATATGCTTATGTGGTTTTCTTTCCTCTTTTGGAAGCGTTAGACAAATATTGGTTAGTGTGATTAGGATACCAGATTGGCTTCTAGTGACGAAGATCTTTTTTGTCCACTACTTGCAGTGACGCCAGTGCGAGAGCAAACAAAGGGCTCACTTTATAAAAAGGAAAGTTTAAAAAAAGAGGTGCAAGGGGCTGTGCAATTGTTTTTGCTGCTGTTCATGCAAAAGGGAAAAAAAAAAGCAACAGAGTCAACTAGATGTGAATCCAATGCCACCTTATGACTAATTGGAAAACAATAATATAAAAAGAAATGGGAACTGTCAAATGATGACAGTTAAATCGGTGAGGATTGGATCCTAAGTCTGCTGGTGGTTCCATGTCCCCTGCTAACATGCAAAGCTAGAGCTGCTGCTCACCAGAAATCAGCAGAGATCTGAGCACAGGGACTGAAGTGCTGTCAAGGAGCCAGTGGGATTTTTCTGTGTGAGATAAAAATGGGTCTCAGGATATTTTACAATTGTGTAAATTGAGTCAATTGAGTAAAATTAGTGAATGCAGGTAATGAGGTTTTGGGGCCCAGGCTTCATCTGAGTGGATAGAAAAGGAACAATAACACTGGGCTGGTCACTAATGGGAATTTTCATGGCTTTGTGAAGAGGAGAGTGTTCCTGCTCATAGGGAATAGAGCTGTGATCGCTCTTTTCTAGGGAACCAGGGTATCTGTTGGCTCAGCAGTTGGCTGAGTCCCTTAACCTATAGCCAGAGTGACTAAAACTGATTTTCTGCACCTTTCATCTTGTGTGGTCATTTTGCCTTCATAGTGAGATGGTAAAACCTCTTGAAATCAAAGGACTGGTGCTTTACCTTCTGTGTGTTATAATTTTGCCAGGGCACTTTAGCCTGAAAAGCAGCGGGTATGCCAAAGGATCAAGGTATTTTCTTTATAGCGCCCAAGGACTGGGCCTGCGGAGTGTTTCCACAGGCAGGAAATAAAGTAAATAGAGAAAATCTGGGAAGCTAGAGGGCTATATTAGAAACGGATTAGGAAGGAAATCTTCCACTCAAGCAATGTATAGTGAAGAAGATGATGTAGAGTTAGGCTTGTTTTTTTAGTAACTCCTGATTTTCTTACAGACTACCAGAGCTACAATACAGAGTAGCTTCCAGGATGTCTTGTGTTGGTTGGTTGGTTGATGGTTTGTTTTTTTTGGTGGGTTGGTTGTTTGCTTTTCTTTTTTTTTGCACAGAGAAATAAAATGCATATCCCAGGCTCAAGGAGTGGAGAGAGAGAGAGAGAGAAAAGTCTTGTGATTCCTCCCAGCTCAGCCCTGCTAGAAGTAGCCTTGCTGTTGTGGACTAACTGGCTAGAAAGGGTTGAAGAACAATCAGCCCTTTAGTATTTAACTTCTTAACCTTGATGAAACTAAAGGGTCACTCATTACTGTCAATCTCCTTACTCTGAAGCACCAATTTAATGAAAAACTTCATGGTTGATAGTTTTAGCTTCAGGGATGACTCATTAGGAAAATGATAAACATATCAAGCATGCAGGATGGCATTAGGAGGGGTAGAAGTAATGCGATAAAACATTTGTCAGAAAGATGATACTCTGAGAAGAGCTGGATGGAAACAAGAAGACAGAATTATTCCAACCTGGAAGTCCAGTATTTCACACTGAGAGCTGAAAGTTTTAGAACACTTCAGCATGCTAAGGCATCTCCATAATGATTGAAAGAAAATCTAAATCTTCCCCTTGATGTTAACAATTAGGGGGTATCAGTTAAAAGCCAGTGAAGAAGCTCTAAGTTCTGCTCAAGATCATGAAAACCCAGATTTCTACTTGAGCTAAGCAATAGACTTAAAAGCCCCCCAGTTTCAGTACTTTGTAAAATAAATCACTGGCTTCCATCCGGTTTGTAGGGATAGGTATTCCAGTGCCATGTGCAAATGTGATAATATTGGACAATTCCTAGGTGCATCACCAGAGGCTTTTTTCAGAGAGGGCAAGTGATTTTTTTTTTTTTAAGGGCAGTGGTATGGCAGGAGGCAGTGACCCAGCCTTTCAGATCCATATCTGCTGTCTAGGGCTTCAAATAATCCTATTTATGCCATAAACATAAGCTCTGCTGATTGCAAATGTGCTTTCGCAGAGGCTGAACAGATGTGGAGGCTCCTTACCTGCACGCGATGGCTTCAAGTCGGGACTGTGCCGAGTTTGTGCTCCTTATATCAGGCCGAAGAAGAAAGGGTTCTTAAGGTTTGATTCAACTTGTAATTTGGGCCATGTTTTTAATGATGCTTGAAATGCACAAGGATGTAGTGTGAGCGAGGACCGAAGACAAACTGTTCCTTTATTTCCCAAGAAGTTGGGCAAGCTCCATGAGGAGATGCTGAGGAAAGCTTTAACAAATGGTGATCACAGAAGGGTTAACATCCTTGGTTTAGTGGCTGTTGTTTTTTGATGCCGAAAAATTGATTTGGCCTGTATTGTTTAAGTCTGGTTTAGCTTGACGCCCATGGAATAGAGGGGACGAGCAGCTTCCTCCGGTGCATGTCAGATGGGGTCACACCAAGGTGGTCCTCCTCTTGGTGAGGTGTCCTTCCCCCCTGGATGTGCTCAGCATTCACGTCCTATGGCCGGGAGCAGCTGGAACCTTAAGTCATGAGGCCGCTTTGCACAACCTACAGGGTAATAAAAGCAGTTGGATAATGTGATTCTCTCATAAGGCCTGGAAATATTCCTGTATTCCATGGCATGCTTTGAGAGTCGTTTCTAGTCGGACCATTCTTGCCCATGATCATAAAAACGTGCTGTTGATACTGGGAAACAGCAGAACAATATGTATCCTACTCAAAAGACACTTTTATTATGAAGAATCTCAGGGGACTGTTGCTTGGGAAATGTGTTTTTACAGTAAAATGACCCATTTTTAGAATTACAGTTTTCCATGCCACGGGAGGCAGGAAGGTGGCAGGAGGTTTGCCAGAGAGATGGATGATGAGTGCGCTCGCATTCGATCCCTAACAGAAGACCGGTGTCCCGAGTGCGTTAATGAAGTAGCACGCAGGGTTTTTGTGTGCATCTATTATACCCAAAGCCTGCACGAATGTGAGCAGACATCTCTGCCAGTCGCCAGCCCAAACAGGCAGATGATGGGGAAAGCGCCCACACAGTGTCTGTGTGAGCCACCCCTCAGAACAGGCTTCTGAGAAGAAAATAGAGGAAAGGCAAGGCTAATAATAGTTTTGTTAGGTAGCTAACTAGCAAGAAAACTTCGCTTGCACTGCGTTTCTGGTACTGTGATTCCTGTTGGTGAGTGTAAGATGCGTGTTGTTTGCCTTGTCTTATCAGTTCCGTGTGTGCTGATGCTCCACGACTCACGTGTTACTGCTCCATCACAGAGCCTGCCTTCCAGGGACTCGTGAATCCCACCTGCTGCCCCAGGTTGTGTCATACTTTGTCCATTTAAACCTTTCTTCTCTTTTGCTGTGATTTAGAAACTCGCTTCAGCAAGCAAAGCAGCCTTTGGCCACGGTAGGAGTTGGACTAGGTGGCAGTCAAAGCAACTCGACTTATTGTAAAATCACACCAGAGTTGTTAACTAATGCACTGCTCATTAATTAAGTGGGTGCAATTGGACCCCACGCTAAAGGACTGCAACCCCATCAAGGGAGCTGCTGCAGGGTACATAGGGTCTAAATTTGGCCTTTTACCAGAGGTGTCTAACTGGAAAACACTAAATAGATACAAAATTATTCCAAACACGGCAGTTGCCCTTCTGGCATGAGGCCGCGCAGCAATGATGTTCTATTGATCTTGTATTGATCTTGTAGTTATCCAGGATGTAGGCAGCAGATTGAGACCCAAAGGGGAGCAGAGGGGTGGTAGAGCTGAGCGAAGGGACTACTTGGACGTGGTGCTTCATGGAGCCTGCAGAGCCCCTTCTAAATCCTTGTGCTCTCCAGTCCCCAGCGGTTGTCCCCAAATTCCCTGCCCTGTACAGAGCGGTGTTGCCAACTTCAAGGGCAGATAAAGATCGTAAGCAAGTCCCGGGAGGGTGCTAAATGCTTGTGGCCAGATAGAGAATATAGCAGTAGGGAAACAAACTGTAGAGCGGGAGTATTCATATAAAGTTATTAAAATGTGGCATGATCCTGATCGCTTAAAGAGCTTGTACTATCATTTGTCCTTTTTTTGTTTGTTTGTTTGTTTGTTTGTTTGTTTTTTATAAAGGTGAACATGTATCATGAACTGTTAGGGATTTGCTCTGATGCATCATTGACTCGTTGGGGTCTTGTCAGTTCTCTGTCCCCTTGCAGGAAGCGGCTCTCCAGTCACTTTATGCAGGTTTCCCCACACTTCCTTGAGCCTTTTTCTGAGTGGTTAATGAACCAGTTTCTCACGTTTTGTGGCAGGTTTTCTGAACCTCAAGAAAGCTTTGCGCTGTGAAGTTAAAGACAGACTTTAATGCCTTTTGGGATGAACCTGGTAGCTTACTCGGGGAAGCATTTTGAGGAATGAATGCATGTGAGAAGCCTGAGTATGTATTATGCATTGAATTAGAGCAGTGTCATTCCATCTTCCCTCCCCGAGCTGCCCTTGCGTGCCACACAGAGCCAGACCCCGTGTGCTCTTGAGCTGAGAGCTCAGTGCCCTGGATTGAAGTGGGGTAAATAAACTTCAGAACTCTCCATCTGAAGGTCCTCGCTGAAGTGGCTCATCAGCCACACACACTGGGTGACTAATTCTGCCTTTCTTGAGAAAGGATTTCCTGTCTGTGACTGAGAAGAGGGCAGTCTTTGGGGAAAATGGGCTTTCCCCTTCTGCGCTTCTGCATTCTTCATTTAGGTTGCTTGGCTTTGCTGTTTTTGCTTTTCGTGTTCCTACGCAGGAAATGATTTTGTGTGTGGTGAGAAAGCAGCGTTTTGAATAGCGTTTGATTTTTGTCAACCCCTGCAAGAAAGAATCCTAAGACATTTCAAAAAATCAGGAAAAAGAAAAATTACCCAACAGAGGCTTAGAAAGAGAGAGCGTTGCTTGCATATGAATATGTCAGCACTGTGAATATCTAAACATATGTTTCAAGCAGTGTTTCAAAAGGACAATGTACCATAATGCGAAACATGCTTATAAAGAGGTCATTCCCTCCTGGCCTTGAGCTATATGAAGCTGTGAAATGCTCTGGCAGGGGGCACAGAATAGGACAGACGGAGAATCAGTTCTGGAAAAACATCTAAACGTGGGTCAAGGGGGCAGAGGGCCAACAAACCTCTGTACTGCGGGGACCAACTTACTCCTTCCTAGGCCTCTTTTTCTAACAGGCAGCTGTCACGTTTATCACTTACCTCCCCCTTCCCAAAGTAAGGTAATAATTATTATGTGGGTAAGCCCACATAATAAATGGGGAAAAGCCCATCGTGTGTATGTGGCGGAGGGGTAGTGTTGCAGTGTTCGGCATTTATAGACTAGCTTCTTGCTCCCTTTTTTGTGGCAAAAAACTAGGATCAAGCCACTGAGGAGAAACATTAACTTCCAGGGACTTGGACCTTGTCCTTAAATTAAAGGATAAGGTTTTTACAAGGTGGAAAAGCAAGCAGCCTGTTCCCTTGGGAAAGGAAAGGGGTGAGAGGTTTGCGGTGGTGACATGGAGTTTTCCTGCCCACCTGCACAGCCATCTGACCTCCTCCTGTGGCTGCATTTGTGGAGATGTTGTCTTTCTCCTATTGAATTGGAGTAAAATAAACCCAGTTCCTGGGTTTTCCTGGCTTACCCAGGCTTCTGGTCTGTAGTAGTTACTAAATTAGGAAGCAAGGGAAACAGATTTGAGCTAGTGAGGATCAGGCTGCAGTAACCATCTGCACTGGGATAACTTGGAGCTGAGCAGGATGGAAGGAGTAGAACAGACTCTTCAGCTTCGTGTCAGCTAAGTTTCTTGACCTGGGGCCTGAGTTTTTGATACTGCAATTACACAAGGAATACCACATAAATCTGGCTTAGCTTCCTAACCCTATAACCCCTGTTTGTTTGATCTTACACTTCTGACCGTATCTGCCTCTGTTCCCCTGCTTCTGCGTTTGTGCTTGGCATGTTCTGTCTCCCCTCTGCTCCTTGCCGCAGACCATAGATTTCAAAGCAAGTTATTAGCCTTGCTTTGTGCAGAAATAAAGTTCATGTGTAAGAAGAAAAGCGATTGAGCAGCATCTCTTGCTCAGTATCTCCCTGCTGCTGTGTTCGCGCCGGCTGGCATCGTCTCTGTTGTCACACGCTCGTGCCCCTCTGATCTCCTGCCTTTCCTGAGCCCTCTGAAGAACAGGAGCAGCAAGGGGCTTTTTTAAGTGCTCGCCACATTATAGGAACACTTAGAGATCTGCACTGGTTGCAAGTACTTTTCTCAGATCGATGTCATGCCCAGGGCACTAACATCCTTTGCTTGTTTAGCTTTAAGGCTGGCCTTATTTTATTATTTTTTTTGCCAGGTGCTGGTAGTAGCGTGTGCTGAAAACCTGCTTGTTTTCCTGGGTTGTGCTGCAGCAAAGATACCCGTGGTCTTTGCCCTTTTACTGATTGGGAGCTCATTCTATGGCAATAATCCGTCAAGGGGACACTGTTCTCTATTTTGATGTATTTTGGTGAAGTTTTAAAAGCAAATCTCCAAAGCTGGATTCCTAAATTAGTGACTGCAAAGAGTCTTTAAGTAGAGCTGTAAATGTTAAGTGTCTCTGCGGTCACATGTAACACCCAGCAAAACAGCAGAGTGTTTTAGGACCTTTAGGTATTTCCTGAAAAAGAACAAGAACAAAGGAACTAGATTTTCAAAAAAAAAAAAAAAAAAAAAACTTGTGACACACACAGGTTTTACTGGTATTTCTGATTTTCACTGCCTTGGAGATTCTGACTCCTCTGATTTCAGAACCTTGCTGTAATTACACACATTAGGCTGGATGACTATCTTTACATTAGCATATATTGATTTTTATGTCTGTCTGTGATTGCATTTGTATGCATAGTTTGTGGTATTAAAAATTATATCCATATATAGAATGTCAACAAAAACTTGCGGTAGGAAACCTATGGTGCATCAATAGCTGTCAGCTGGCTTAGGAAGAAGTATCTTGTGATTATCTCTAAGGAGGTCCTGGATGGAAATAAATCGTGTTGTCTGGATTTTCACAAGGGCCCTAAGGTTGCCGTGTATTTTCTCACTCCAAGTAGGCATCTGTGGACAAGGCCTCTATGTTCAATGGGGTCTTATAGTGGAATCTGAGCAGCAAATGATCCATTTTCGCACCCTGCCAGCTTGCACTCCAGCAGGCTTAGAAGCAAGGACAAAGATCCCCCTCAGCCCTGCTCCTTCACAGCTGTGCTCCAGCACGGGAAAGCATGACCTCTGCTCGCTTCTGAGCTTCACAGCTTAAATCTATTGGCAGCTTGAGCCAGAGCGGCTAAAACTCCTCAGGAGGGGCCTTAAAAAGAGCTTGGATTGATGTGAGGCGTTTGGTATTAGGAGGTGAGCTGAATACCTGCTTGAAGCAGTTGCATCTCCTTTTGTGCGTGCTGGGGAGCCTGCCTTGCCCTTGTGTCCGTGAGTCGGTTGCAGGCAGCTCAGGATGGTACGTGAAGGGGGCTGCAGGCACAGCCCTTCGCGCCCTTCGGTTTGGTCAAGCCAACCCGCATCACTAAACCTGAAGGTATTTACGAAATAAGACCTGCCGGCTCTCCATTTCTGATGCAGTGAAATCAGAAATAGCTGTAAATATCAACGAAGAGAGACTTTATGGAACTAGGTTTTAGGGTTTGCGTTATTATCTCTCTAATATTTGCTGTCTTGATGAAGTATTTCTGGTGTTAGTTTGGTTCTGCCACAGGTGGGGTTTCCCAAGTCTCAGATATGTGCTAAATAAGGAGTCTTCTGACAAACATAGTGATTTTCAAGAATTTAGCAGCAAAGGATATAATTGCCATGTGAGCTAGTGAAATAACTGCCTTTAAAACACAGGATGAAAAGCTGCAAGCATTTTGCAGCTGGAAGGGTAGAACTTCTTTGAATCTCAGAGTGTAAATAGGGGTTTTGAATACGCCATTGTCGGGAGACAGCTCGAGGAAGGAGAGAGGTTCCTGAGATTGTTGCAGAGGGGAATTTTACAATTCTGGGTTGCCTGCAAAGGAAATTCTGCTCATCTGTTGCTGTCCCACACCTGTGCGCTGGACTGCTGCAGGGAGCTGTTCCTATCCTGTGCCAACGTGCAGCACGGCTGCTGGGGCTCCGCTTTGTGGCGTGAAGGCCGAGGTGTTGAGAGGTGACGTGGTGAATGAATTGGCCTCTCCACTCGAGGCAAGCGTCCTAGTCCTGCTGCTTCTGCGCATCCACAGGGACATGGGACCATGGGGCAGATGGGGGCCACTTCAGAGCTTATCTCCGTCCCACCCGTTTCTCTGGTTATGGCGAATTCAGGCCTCAAAGTTAGTTAAGGTTTGGAGGTTGATTTTACCAGTAGATAATTCCTTTTGTTCTTGTAATTGTTGTTGCTTTTATTTTGGGGGGAAGAGTTAAGACGAGAGCCCAAAACAATGTGTTTGACTTGTTCTTGTCTGCTCTGCCATGAAGGAAGTCACTGTTGTCAGGGAAGTTTCTCATGTGTGGTTCTTATTTTTTGCTTTTATTTTTTTTTAACCTCATCTGTCAGGTCTGGGTGGAGCCCTGTGTGCTAAGTAGGAGTAAGATTTTATCAAAATATTCACGCCTCGCATTTGCCTTCACTGGGTGTACGTGGTTGACAAGCTGCTGCATCCCTGTGCCTGCTGCTGGGCCATCTCACCATTGCTTTTGGTATGAAGAAGAGCTGTGGTAAGAGCAGCTGAGTATCTGCAGGGCACGTGATGTGTCACTGCAAAGTGGCATTGCAAGGTCAGATCTGGAATGTAGTATCCCCTCCCAAGTTGCTGGGACATTCCTCCTTGCCTCCCATCCTATAGCCGTGGCCTCCTCCGCTCACATCATCGCCGATCAGGCTCTCCAGCTGTGCCCTCTGCGCTGGTCAGATTCCATAGGGATAGCAAAGTGCAACAACATCAAGCCAATAGCGTCAAGTAACCCAAAAAGAAAAGGGCCTGGGACTGTGGTGACAGCTCTTGGCCGGGCAGCCCCACCGAGGTCGCGCCGGGTGAGCGGTGGCTGCGGTGAGCGGGTTTGTGAGCCCGGCCGCGCTCGCAGGGTGAGTCAGTGCCCTCGCAAGAGCCTCTCCCCGCGCTGCGCAGAGGGCAGTGAATTGCTCCGATGTTATCGCTAAACACTGAGGGCTTCCAGCCTGCAGCCGTTTGGTTTCCTGCAGAGCCTCCACAAAACGTGGCCGGAGTGCGCCGTGTTTGCTCCCTTGTTTTCCGAGGAGGTGTTGAAGAGGAGGCAGTTCACTACGGAGATTTTGTTCTTTTTGCAGCGCTCGTTGCCAGCGACAGGCAGCGCCGGAGCTGAGTGAGAACGTGAAGGGACAGGAAGCAACTGCTGAGGTGAAGACAGGAAGAAGGGATGATATTTTTAACTGTTTTTTTTTTTTTTTTTTTTTTTAGAAAGCCGACGCGAGAGCAGTTTCGGCTGCTGGCCTCCTCGCTGGCCCGGCCGAGCCTCCTAGACGCGGTGAGCTCATCGCCGGGCCCTCCTTGGCTTAATCACAGGCTGCAGCAAGTTCTGGTGCTGTAATGACTGCTCAGGCTCTGCATCCTCCCTCCCTAATTACATGCAAGCTGGGGTAGCTCTTTTCTACTAGGGTAATGCTCATAAATGAGAAGGGACATGTCCTTTTTCAGGTGCCTGTTACGTATATTTATTCCCTTCTTTAATATTGAGCACACTGCCCTGCCTGCTGCTAGTTAACTGGTCTCAGCAGAAAAAGCAAGAATTGCAAGAACTCCAAACCAGTGTTGTACTTCCACCTCTAAAGATGAGCCCTCTGCTTTAAAACAAATTCACTTTAGCACTGCTGCATAGGAAGAAATGTGTTTATCATTGGCTATTCTCTGGAAAAACAGGGCTTTGGTTTGCCAGCTGTCGGTGTTCAAATGCATTTGTTTGTACCAAATGCATTAATGAGGGGTTAGATTTCACCCCGATTTTATCAGGCAAAGATAGCAGGAGAGATAAGGAAGGCAATTCCCACTTGATTGATGGACAAATTTGTTACTTTCAAAATGAAACCTGAAGCGGTATTGGAAAGGTTCCTACAACGTGTGTATCCTGTACATGTCCTTCAAATACCCTTTTCTTCTTACTCAGCAGTGAGCTGAAGAAAAGCAGTGCAGCAGTGAGCTCTGAAGTGGAACCAGCAGCCCAATACAGAGATCTCGTTGCTGGTTTCTCCGGCGTGTGTAAACCTGCTTCACCCTTGAAGTCAGGCTGCGTTGCCTTAGAAGTCACCTCCAGCGTCAGAGTCTGAAGAGGAATGTGCTGATAAATAGCGAGGTTAAACATAATAGGTAATTAAAATGAAAAAGCATATATCCCTGTGGGCTTTGTCAACGTCGTGTCCCTGCGAGGTGACCAAGGCTACAAGCTGCAGCTTATGTAACTGTTACAGCTTACTGCCGGTTAGTAGGGGTGTTGTTCGATCTGGCTGCTTTTACAGAGCTGGTTATTCTTCCCCTTCCCCTTGGCCAGGACGCCTGAGAGCGAGGGCTCGCTGCTGAGAGGCATGAGAACCGTAAGGGGAATCCAGCATTAGCAGAGGGTGCAGCTTTGGGAATGGGCACTGTGTGCCCGAGCTTGCCCTCTGCCAGGAGAAGGGACGTTTTGGGGGCATGCAAGTGTGTGAGGGGAGTGGGAAGATACAGAGTCAGGATGGGGCTGCAGGACAGAGGAGGGGACAGCGTGGGGAAAGGAGTACAGAGACAGCGTACATGGAAGGTGAAGTCAGACCAGAAAAGGTAAGGGAGCTGTGCTGGAAATGCTGCTGGAAGCTCTCGCCCAGCCCCTGCATCATCTCTTCCAGCACTAACTATGGGTCTCACCATGTGCAGAGCTGCTGGGTCTGTTCCTGGAGTCGGGAGATTATGTGAGGATCTCAGCTGCCCCGGAAAAGGACAGTGTTTAATCCATGAGGAGGAGGTGAACTTTGAAAGCTCAAGGCTTGAAGGGTCAGAAAAGACACCACGGTTCTTCATTTAAATCAGGATTTTCAGATTCCTTCCCAAATGCTGGTTTCTAGTGTGGTGCTTGAGAGTATATTTTTGAAATCTTTTTAAATCTTGTTTTTCCCTGCTTTAAGGTGTACAGGACAACTCCTCTGAAAACCTGGGTTTTGCAAAGCTGGAATGCTCCACATCCTGTAGGCTCTGTTCCTCCAAGCCTTTCCAGCGGCTCTTCAGGAGCACACGGCAAACAGCCTGTTGCCCTCAGCTGCAGAGATGGGAGGACTGCAGGAGGGGACCCTTCAGAAGAATCAGCCCAGCTTTACGGTTCTGACACCGAGAACCTTAACCAAATGTTGCTGCTGTTGCCGTTGCAGCTGTATGCACTGGGATGAAAACATCATGGGATCCCTTCTGACAGGAGTATTCACCAAAAAAATATTCAAAAGTGAAGTGAAAGCAGCAGTGAGCTTTGGTTCAGCTGTCCTTGCACAGAAGGCGCGGGTATCTTGGTGCTGCTAGCACCATGCAGGACTGCAGGAAGGCTCTGGGAACATGAGCTGGAGCTGGAAGTGGTTGTGGCTTTCACTCTCCTGACAGAGGCGAATGGGTGCTGCCCTCAGAGAACAGACGGACACGGGCTGGAGCAGCCCGTGGGTTGCTCTGCTCTGTAGAGCAGATCTGTGGGTTTACGTCCTTTTAGATGGAAGTCTTTCTAACGGAAGGGTTACTTACTGTTTTGCTGCCAGCAGGGCAATAGAGTTGATTCCAGTTTGGTCTCCACACGGTTTGTGTTCTTCTGTGATGATGAACCTGCCTCCTCGAAGCCAGTTACAGATAGTCACCTGCTTGTGTCTGAGGCTCTGCAAGCTGGCAAGCCCTGGCACCTGGGTGGAGGTNGGCTGGAACAGCCCGTGGGTTGCTCTGCTCTGTAGAGCAGATCTGTGGGTTTACGTCCTTTTAGATGGAAGTCTTTCTAACGGAAGGGTTACTTACTGTTTTGCTGCCAGCAGGGCAATAGAGTTGATTCCAGTTTGGTCTCCACACGGTTTGTGTTCTTCTGTGATGATGAACCTGCCTCCTCGAAGCCAGTTACAGATAGTCACCTGCTTGTGTCTGAGGCTCTGTGCAGGCTTGCAAGCCCTGGCACCCAGGTGGAGGTGTTAGCAGTTCTGCGCTGATGCCCCCAAAGCTCTTGGGCTGGTTCTCACACTTTGGCTGAAGTTAAAGCAGGAAGGGACCACAAATCTGTTTCAAACGCCCCTGGGCTCACTCCTGCTCCCAGTCTGGGGCTGCTTTACATTTTTTTAGTAACCCTGAGTTCATGCTTGGGGTGGTGTCCTTGATGCCTGCGTTTAAGCAAGGGTAAATGTTGCCATCCCTTTTAGCAAAATTTAAAAAAAAAATGCCTTTTTTTTTTTTAACTGTATGTTTTCTTCACAGCATCTTGTCCTTGATTTTCTTTATTTTCCCTTNAGTCTGGGGCTGCTTTACATTTTTTTAGTAACCCTGAGTTCATGCTTGGGGTGGTGTCCTTGATGCTTGCGTTTAAGCAAGGATAAGTGTTGCCATCCCTTTTAGCAAAAGAAAAAAAATGCCTTTTTAATTTTTTTTTTAACTGTATGTTTTTTCACAGCATCTTGTCCTGTATTTTTTTTTTTTTTCCCTTCAGGAATTTCTCTTCATTTTTGCTCTTTGGGCTCCTATCCCATTTTTCCCCTGCCTTTGGCATTTTCAACATCGTGTCAGCTCTGCGGGCCGGCCTGCTGGGCCTGTCAGCAGCAGCTGGCTGCTGCAGGCTGCCTCTTGGTATGCAGGAGGAAGAGTGCGCGAGGGCTCGTGAGGACACCAAGCTGCTGTGGCCAGGCTCTCCTGGGGGCTCTCTGAGTACTGACGGTTGATGCAGCTTTGCCTTTTGCAGCAGGGGCGGTTAACGTGCTGCTTGCGCTGGTGCTGGGCGAGCGAAGGGCGCAGAGGAGTCCCGAGGGTGTTGCCTGCACGCCCTCCATAAACTGCAGTGCTCTCCGGGAATAGCAGCTGCTGTCTCCGGGTGTGGAAGGAGAGGCAGGGCTTTAATTGTCCTCTCCTTTTTGCCGTCTACCTTTGCCCTTGGGCCAAAGGCTGCAAGAAGAGATTTTGGAAACGCTGGCCCCATCTCTAGTGTGAAGCACCTGGATACAAGGTGTTTATGCATCCTCCGTTATTTCTTGCCTTCGCATTCTAGTGTGAGAGTCTCATTTCAATATCCCATAGCATGCTGAAATATGCAGGATCTGTGCACCTTATCATTTCAGGCTGTTTAATCTCATTCCTTCTTTTATGAATGTGCCCTTGGCTTACTGTGTCCTTCATCTGTAGTGGTAATTTTAGGTCCCAGCGATATTAAGAGAAAATAGCCTGTTAAGAGCAGCTTTCACAACAAACAAGCAGAGTAACCAATAAATACCCTTTGACACTGGAAAAAGAAAGTCAGAATGTATACAGAGAACAACTTAATGGGCTGGAAAAAACACTAGCTGTATAAGTGAAAGAATGCACCTATACGTGCTTAGTGTATGTGCATGAAATTCGTGTCTGTCATGATTTATTTAGTCAGTAGTCTACTACATGTTAGAGCCTCTTTTCCCCAGATTAGAAGACAAGAAGGGAGACTGAGTTCCTGCTTCAGCAGATCTTTATCTGTGTGCTTGACTCATGCAGTTTTACGATCATCCTAATCTGATTTATCAGATGATGAGAAGACAAATACTTAGTTCTTCCATTTGGAGAGACAAGTATGAACACAGGAAGCCTTGGGTTTGGAGAACAGAAGCCTGATAAGAAACCCAAGTTGAGGGAGAAGGGAGCCTGATGAGTTTGGGAGTTTTCTGATTTTTTTTTTTGTTATTTTTTAAAAATGAGGGACACTGGGGATGATTCTGTCAGTCATCTTTCAGCTTTTACAATTTTGCATATTCTTCATGTCAAATTGAGAGATAGAATCGCGTGGAAGTTTCTTGTTTTGTTTTCTTGAACGTGAAGGTTATTTGGTTTTGCTGAGATTCCTGTGGCCAGCGAGGGGGACATTTATAATGCTGTTTTACTGGGGAAGGGAGATTACTGAAATAAATGGGAGTTTCTTCCCATTGTAGCTTGAGATTAGCAATGTTATATTTAGTTGCCTGGGAATTCCTTTTTTTGTTTTGTTTTTATTTTCCATGTAGGAGCAGCTACAAAAGTCCCCGCAGATGGGCTGGCCATGCAGGGACTCTGCCAGACCGCTCCAGCCAAACGGGCACTTGGTCAAAATTAGAAACTTCGTGTTGTCAAAGGCCCAGGAAAAGATCCCTATTGAGATAGGATAAGCACATTGAGGCAGATTAATTTGGTCTGAATGAAGAAAATGAAGGAGAATCAGGTTGTTACAGAAAGTGTCGTCTTACAACTAAAAATTGATTTTGACCTTTGTGGAGATGTGAACGTCACCTTCTAATAAAAGGAATTCTTGGGTGATTGCTGCAGGTCAGGCACACAGTGCTTGAAAGATTCCCCAGGAATCCTGGTTTGTTTTGACAATTTTTTTGGTGTAATGCAGAGTTTAATCTTTCTGTACCTCCAGTCAGTGTTGGTCTGAATCCTCTGCAGCCCTGGCAGTTGGCTGACGCATGCACACAGGTCTCCACACTTCCTTTGCAGCAGTAGCAAACGTGCCTGGCTGATTCTGCAGTCAGTTGAGTTTGCTTGNTGTGGAGATGTGAACGTCACCTTCTAATAAAAGGAATTCTTGGGTGATTGCTGCAGGTCAGGCACACAGTGCTTGAAAGATTCCCCAGGAATCCTGGTTTGTTTTGACAATTTTTTTGGTGTAATGCAGAGTTTAATCTTTCTGTACCTCCAGTCAGTGTTGGTCTGAATCCTCTGCAGCCCTGGCAGTTGGCTGACGCATGCACACAGGTCCCCACATTTCCTTTGCAGCGGTAGCAAATGTGCTGATTCTGCAGTCAGTTGGGTTTGCTTGTTCTTCTCTTACACGTGGCTTAGATTTTTTTCTGATTTGTATTATTCCTTGATAAAGGACATCGTAAATAAATCTTCCGTTTTACTTTACTACAATGCCCCCCTTACTGGAGGATCTAACAAGAAAATAGCTCCCATTTNGATTTGTATTATTCCTTGATAAAGGACATTGTAAATAAATCTTCCGTTTTACTTTACTACAATGCCTTTGTTTTCTGCCATCAGAATAGCTTACTGGAGGGTCTAACAAGAAAATACCTCCCATTTCTTTGATAACAAAGGCGGTCAGTAGAATTTACACATGGCAACACAGAGAATTTGCTTCCAACTTGGGTGTTTGATTTGGGGCACTGTGCGCTTAGAGATTCTCACATTGTGAGGAGCCAAACAGACTTGCTCTGCTGCCTTTATTTCTGTGGAAGCTGATAAGTAAAATATCTCTTCCTAAAAATATGGCTTGGTTTTGTCCTCTTACTTGTTTAATTTGTTTTTAAATAAGCCCTTGATCAAAAAAAAAAAAAAAAAAGAAAATTGACCTGCCCTCCTGTGTGCACTGGTTTGGATTGCGTTGATATTCAGAAGAGGAACGAGCTGAGTAGCAGAACTTGGGAAAACAGATGCCCAGAGCCATCTGTTGCTCTGCTCATGGTCATTAGCTGCTCAGTCACAGTGTGGCAGCGGGAACTTGGAATCGCTTTTGTTTTCTTGGGGCTCCGCTGGTTGGCTTTAAAGTAAACACACAGCGAGATGAACGCGTCTTGGAGGTGGCCACAAGCGCGCTCTGGTTTGCTCTCTGGTTTGCACAAACGTGCTCTTTACCAAGAAGCTGAGCGGTCATCCTCCATGGGGAGACCTGCTTTGGAGGGGGTTCCTGCTGAACAGCTTAGTGCAATTTGGGGGCAGGATCCCAGTGTCCCGGGACTGGCCTCACCCAGGGACTAGGTATTGCTGTGCTTGGGTGAAGCCCAGAGGTACTTGAGGTAAGTGGTGCCATTTAAAAGTGGCAGTTTCTCTACAGTTTCTCTGACCACATTTCAACCTGGATAACTCTGCTCCACCTGTTTAAAATCCCTCCCTGCTGTCTCGTTGGACATGACTTTCTATGTTGCTTGGGGCCATTCCCATTCCATGATGCTGCTGTTTCACGTTCAGACTGTTTCTTACCACCTGTGTGTAAGTGGATTTCTAGTTGGTCTGTGCCTGAGTTTTGTGCATCAGTTCGTTACTCCTCCTGGCCTCCTTGTCATCATTTCAAAAGAATCTAAACATGAAATCACTCAATATGCGCATATCTCCATATTAAAACCAGTGCAGTAGCTTCTCTTGGCAGTTATCTACCCCATCAGACGTGAGGTTGTCTTCCCACAGTACTTCTTTCGCCATGAGGTTCAATTTCACACGTTAGTCTGAGTTAACTGAACGACATCTGTCTTCGGTGTTTATCGGTGGCCTTGAGCGAGCAGTTTCTTGTTCACGGTGCTTGTGGAGGAGGGCTCCCCATGAGGGGAAGGGAGAACTCGTGCACCCCGGGGGGCGCGCATCCCTGCAGGCCACCGAGCGGCTCCTGGGCGGGATCAGATCTGTTCTCCACACACGCATGGCAGGTAAGGTAGCCCCTAGAGCCTCCTTCCTCCCGCAAGTGGCTTGGTGAAGAATGGCCTGCAACTCTCACAGCTGTAAAATGAATTTGTGTTGGTTACTTTTCTTCTGAAATCTGTCTGTTGGTAACACTGCATTTCTTTTATTAGCAGATTAACGGGAAAGCTGCTGCGGGGAGTCTGCCTCCCGTACGAAAACTGCCCTGCAAGACGACTCGTGGAGGCTGACGGCAACCCACGGCCCCGAGGTATTCCATGGGGACTGTACCAGATCCTCTGAGGTCTGCCAAGCTTCCCCTGGTCGCCGCTTCCGAGGAGAGCGATCAGCTGGGAGACCTGCAGCCCGCTAAGCACCAGCCCAAGCAGCCAAGCCAAGCAGCAGCCAGCAACGGCCTCCCGCACGTGGGCTCTGACCCTGCTGGACTCTGCTCATTCGACCTAAAACGCTCCACAGCTGCCCACGGTCAGACGTGTGAGAAACGCGCCGGGCACGATGCTCGCTGCCAAGGGACACCTTCACCCGGGGTCTTGGACAAGGCTTCCGAGGGGCGTCCTGCAGGCGTAGGTAACTCTCCGGCCGAAGGCAGCGGGGAGCCGGCGGCACAGGGAGCCCGTGCGGCAGGGCCCGGGCCGGCGGGGATGCCGGCCCCGCAGAGCTCGCGGCAGTTTGTGCAGAGCGGCGCCGCCGGCTCGAGCGCCCTGGCGCAGATGGACAACGCTGCACCAAAACCACAGGGCACCGGCCCTCAGCCAGCGCTGGAGGCGTTACGCTGTTCTTCCCCAAGCACCCCTGCTAGGGCGAACGAGTCTGCTAATGCTCCTCAGGCAAATGCCCTGCAAAGAGGGGAAAAAGAAAAGGGAGCAGAACGAACTGCTCCTGCTGTGTGCCAGTCGGCCGCTGCGGCGAGGGACGCTGAGGGTGATGCGAGGAGAGGCGCTTTGGAGGCGGAGCGCGGGGCTGCGGATGCCGTGCAGTCGGGTCCCGCCGGTGCAAGTGCTGCAGCTCCGCGCAGCGCGTCCCCAGCCCGGCAGGGGCACGAGAGCGCCGAGCCGGTGTGTGATGCAGGGCTGAGCCAGCCCTGCAGGTTCAGAGAAACGGGCACAATGACGGTGCAGCCCGAGAGCAGCCCTGTAGCTCAGGAGGCGGCGAACAGGACGTGGCGGGATGCTGAGGTTCAGGCCGTGGCCAGTGTGGAGAGCAAATCGGCCTGCACCAGCCCCAGTATCCTTTCTACCTTGTTAAGAGGGAATCCTCCTTTGGAGGAGAAGGAGGAACTGCACATCATCTATCAAGGCAGTGCGGGGCTGAGCCAGACTGGACTTACTGACAGCTTGTCCTCGCACCCAAAGTCCCCGTGTTCTTCTGGTGTCGTGTCAGAACCGACTGTTATTCCAGCTGTGACCAATGCAGCCCAAACGCCGGCCGTCAAGTTGCAAGAACATCCTGGAGACCCGTCTGCACCGGTGCCTCCAGCCTCAGCAGACAGCGCAGCGCCCGCCCTGCCCTGCCCTCCCGCAGCCATCGCCTCCCCGGGGCCGTCCCTGGCCAGCGCCCAGGCGGTCCGTGCAGCCGGAGAGAGCCGGGATGCGGCTCCGGCGCCCTTGGATGCTGCGGCCCTGCCAAAGGCAATGCCCGCCGACCAGCCCGCAGTCCGTGCCAGCCTTCAAACGCCCGCACAGCCCGGTTGTGGGGAACCAAATGCTGTCTTGGCTGCGGCTGGACCAGAAACCAGGAGCAACGCGCAGCATCTTGTGCAGGATGCAGGAAGCAGCCAGTTACCTTCGCCCGGCAGTGCCCACAGTGGATTCAAGCAGAAAGAGGTCCCGGGCAGCTGCGAGCAAACACCTGGGCAGTGTAAGGGTGGGAACGAAGTGGAGACGCTTCCCGTTCCCCCCGTGGTCAAACCGAAGGAAGAAAACTTGACGGTGCTTGGTCCTAAAGGGCTGACGAATGTTAGCAGTGAACCTGCTGCCGTCAGCGTAAAGGCCGGCTTGGAGGATGCTGGGGAAAAGGGCCATGGCGCAGAGCAAGGGGAGGTTAGCCGGGCTCCGGAGAGCGGCAGTCGGAGCTCCGCTCACGTCCCCGCTCCCGCGGAGGCCTCGGCGGCTCCACAGCAGCAGGGCCTGCGGGCCAAGGAGCCCCGGCGTGAGCTCGACGCAGCGGCTCTCCCTGCTCCGGCTCAGGCTTTGCCAAATTTTGGGGAGGGCAAAAAGCAGCCCGCCCCAGCCACGGAGGCCAAAGTGCAGCTGAAGCAGTCCAAGCACGTCAGGGACGTTGTGTGGGATGAGCAAGGCATGACGTGGGAGGTCTACGGCGCTTCCCTCGACCCGGAATCCTTGGGAATCGCTATCCAAAACCACTTGCAGAGACAAATACGTGAACATGAGAAACTGATCCGGTCTCAAAACACTCAGAACCGGAAATCCATTTCCTCGGATACGTCCTCAAATAAAAAACTGAAAGGCAGGCAGCATAACGTATTCCAGTCCATGCTGCAGAATTTTAGGCGTCCTAACTGCTGTGTCCGGCCTGCGCCTTCCTCTGTGTTGGACTGAAGCGGTTTGCAGGGGTGGACAGACGCCTGCCGCGGTGTAGAGCCCCCGGTCCCCTCGAGTTTTAAGTCCTGCTGTTCAGTCGTGTTGTTGGAGTTGTGATGCAGCACCAGTGGAGATCATTGCCCCTTGTTTCCCCACTCCATCATGCCTTTAGTATTGCCACAGCTGGTGTAGTGCTGAGTACAGGATGCCCCCGCCCGTCTACTGCCCGATGGAAAGCTAGGCACTTAGCAAAAGCACAATCCTGAACTGCTGCAGGGAGAGCAGGACGTTCCGGTAAGGCACGGAGCAGAGAGAAGTCGATCAGAATTATTGCCAGAAGCGGTGCTTATGCATCGCGAGGTCTCACTCGAAGGGATAGGCTGGGGGGAGTCTGGATGAGGTGGAGTTAAGATTAAGCAGCTGTAAACAGCTGATGCTCTCCAACAACAACAACAGAAGACAACTTTCCTTACCTTTAAGTTACCCACCCTGAGGCAAGTTTATGAAAAGGCTGTGGACATTGGTCGTGGATCAGCCTGCTGGTGCTGTGGGGTGCGGTTTGCACGGCAGCGTGAGAGAGTCGGGTCTTCCCCTGCCAGTGAAATGTAGAGCCGGGGAAGGAGTGAAGAACAAGGTTGTAGGAGAGTCGCTTGGGAGAAGAAGTAAGTTGAGCAAATGGGATTTTGCTGGCTAGAAAAAGAGGTGAGAGAGAGAGAGGGAGGTGTAATTCTGTGGGGTTTTTCATCCCCTGAGACAGCCACACTGAAGACATGTGCAAGTGTAAGTAGGCAGTATGGATAGATAAGGTAAGGCATGAGAGCACTTAACTAGGCTGGGAGAGCACTTAAGGAGGCTGGGAGAGCACTTAACTGGGCTGGCCCATGTGTATGAGCACGGGGCTGTCCCCCGCGCTGCGGTGCTTGACCCGAGTCGCGCAAAAGCAGCGAGTCGCTGTGGCTTCCCCAGTGCTCTGGTCCTCCGACAGCGCTCAACACCTCTCTTCTGCCAATCTCTTTTTAAAAACACGGATATTTTTCTCTCTTTAGAGGTGCGTGCTGATGTTTTCAAGTAGAAGTAGGCTATGCTGTGCATCGGGGCCCACTAGCCCACCTGTCTAGTGTGTGCACTGCTCTGACTTTTTCCTTTTAAGTCCTTGTCCTAATCTGTCTTGTTTGTAGTAGTAGTAGTAATAGTAGTATTTTGATGCTTTTCTTGCTGCCTTTCATGACCTTAATACCATTTAATTAGCCTGTGCATATTTTATGTTTCACCCAATTCTGTCCATGTTGTAAAACATTATACTACTAACTTGAAACGTTTATTTTACAGAAATACTCAAGTCTTGAGACAATCTTTACTGTATTTCTAATGTTAGAGAAGTTACAGAATCTGCTAATAAAAGGTAGCTCAGTGACTGTTTCTCCAGCAGCGTGATATACAATGGTGTCTCAAATGTGTTTGTCACATTTCTCAGATTAATAATATTTTTTTCCAAGCTGGGGAGTGTGTTCTCCACTATTTCTTTAATCCTGTACACTAGAGTCCATGGGAAGATGGAGAACTCCTGCAGTTTATAGAAAATCCAGTTTTCAGTCCAGCAGGGCATTGAGGATTTAGATGTTGCAATCCTGCAGAGGATTAGAGTTAAATAGGAATTATTTTTATTCCATTAAAGATTTTCCATTAATCATGATGCTAGTTTGTTTCTGTCTGGAGTACCATATACCTGACTTATTGTGTAGATTGTTTTACAGGTTTACACAATGTAAATGACTTTTTTTTCTGAGAAGCAGCTTGACATGATAACTTTTCATTCAGGGACCAAAATTTATGAATATTTCAACTGTCAGTCCTTCAAAGCAGCTATTTGGGGACATTTTTACCCATGAGGGGAGTTAAAATAAAGCAAAGTTTCTGAGAGGTGCAATATTTTAGCCTAGTTCAATGAAAATTGTTGTCTCTAGGCATGGTACTGAAATGACTCCTCATTTTCCTCTGTTGTATCTGTAGGGGTTTTTGGCACATCCTTTTCCCATTTCTGTACGTTGTTTTAAGTCGTCTCCCACCTGATGCTGAATTGCTCAGTCTGAAGTACCACATTAGAGAGTGTCTCTCACATCTGCCTAGTAAGAGCGAAGATTTGTCTTTGTTTTGTTGATACAGTTTCCATCACCTCCCTAGCAATGTCCGAGATGTGAATTTATGTGAAATTTTGTGGGGGCTTAATATTGACAGCACCATTAGTCAGATCACTTGGCAAGTGCGGTGTCTCTTACCACGTTGTGTCCATGTTGGCTCTGAAGAGGTTCCCAGCGTTTTGCACGGTGTTTGCTGTCTGCTGTCCCGGTCCAAGGCTTCGCTCTGCTCCTTCTTGTGCCTTCACCTCCCTTCCGCTATTTCCTCTTCAGCTGCTGCCCAGCCTGTCTCTCTGTGCAAATATCCTGTGAACGAGCTCGCTCCTCTCCCTGGCGTCCTCCTTATTCCAGCATCGTGATCCAGCTTGCTCTGAACTGTCCCTTTACAAATGTGTTCAGTCTGAATATATGAATGGATTGTCATATTTTTCCAGAGGGGAATAAATGGCTATCGCGAATTCACCGATTTCCATGAACTTTATCCTTTAACTCAAGCTCTCCAAAATGTTGCTGTAGTCTGTGTATGAGTTCCTTTATTGAGAGTGAGTTTGGCATTTGTTTACCGTGGATGAGCAGTGTGCTGGGCCAGCACTGGGACCTGCTCTTCTTGGTGACATACCACAAAATGCTGGCGGGTAGATGCCATGCCAAGTGGATGCATCTAAACAAATGCACGGGCATAGCTGCAGAGACTGTAGCGGTCAGCAGAGCATCGTGCTTCTGTGTTGTGAGGAAAGTACTGCTTGAATGACAAACTGAAGTGTGTCAGTGACAAGGTCTTGTGGGCACAAAACTCCAGCAGGTGTTCACATCGAAGCAGTCATGTGCCAAAAACAACACACAAGAGTGAGTCAACCATCAACCATCTCTCATGTAAAATACTTTGTTTTCACTTTGCCCTAGTAGGGCAGAGTACAGGCAACCTGGTAATTTAACACCGGGACTCAGGTATTACTTGTACCCTAACAAGATTTTTCCCTTCGCTGTTTCTGATCGAGCTTAGCATCCCTCACAACTCTGGGGCAGCAACACGGGCTTTATATCACTCTGCAATACAGAAACAAGAGCTGTTTCCTTATCTGGTCTCCATAAAATTTCTGCACTCCTAGCTTAAAAAAAACAAGCAAACAAACAGAAAGTCCAACCTGTGTGTCTGGAGGGCCCCAGAGAGGGCAGTGGTTGGCCCTGCAGATGTGCACGCTGCGGGCAGAGGGCTGGCAGTGCCCGGCTGCGCGCGCAGCCCGGTTCCTCACACACTGTAGCCGATGGGCTGCAGCGCGCGCCAGAGCTCACGGAGGACCGAGCGACACGGACGGAGTCCCCTGGGATTCACTGGACCTTGAGTTTTTCTGAGTCGAGTCACCATCTGTTGAGTAGCAATACGTGACAAAACCCTGCCGGCAAAGTCTTCAACAATCCTCTGCTGAAGAACTTTGAGCAGCGTCTCTGATGCGTCTTAGTGGCTGAGCTACAGCAGCGCCATTAACACTGGTTCTAAGGGGTTCTCCTGATAACGCTTAACTCGGTTTGTAGTGATTAGTCCTAAGTAAGTCGCATCCAAGTTTAAGCACTGCCGTAGGAGGTTAAGTACCTGGAAGAGAAACATCTGAGCAATCAAGTGCTGGAATCTTGGCAGAAAACTGATGTGAGTTTGTGCTCAGTTAGAGATGGTAGGTGAATCTGGAATCACTGGCCTTTGCAAATGCCATGAAAATGTCGCCCACAGTTAAGTCAGCAGCAGCAGTGAACTGATTTGGGGCTTCGAAAGGCAAGTAATATTGTCGTAGCTGTATTTTTTGTTCAGTTCCACTGACCGAATGTGATGCAGTGCACCAAGGAGCGCTGGGCCTGGCTTCCAGTGCACCGTAGCATTCGTTTGGGACACACCGCTAGGATTCTGCGTGTGAAGAAGTCTTAGAGATGGTGCTAAAGTGATGTTACTGACCCGGTTGAGTCCTTCAGGAATTTAATGTTTTGCTGTTTTACATCTTGTGGTTTCCACGATGAGTACAATAAAATGAACACTGTCTTAATTGTTCTGGGTGTCTGTTTGTAGGCTGCCATGAGAAATAAGGACTTCTTAAGTGCCGATGGCTTTTCTGGCTAAACCTAGAACATCTGTAAGACACAGCAACAGCGACAAAGGGTGTTCTGAGTTCAGGCCTCTGGCTCGGCACCTCAGCAAGGTGCGGTGGAAAACCAGCGTGCTCTGTCCCTGGTGAGGAGACCTTTCTGCTTCCCTCCGTGTAAGTGCCATTGATTTTTCGCAGCTATTTATTAACACAGGCTTTTCTTTGGCGCCCATTACTGTGCTGTTTCACATGAATTCGCCGAACCTTTCATCGACCCCTTGCCGTCCAGCTCCCCAGGAGCAACGTCCTGCCCAGGGATGTCAAAGGCAGAATTGTAACTTTACAGTGCCACTGCTGTAGAAGATCATCCCCCCTCACCCCTGCAATCACACACACACAAATGGTGCAAGGTGAGGACTGGCACCAGAATAACAATTAGAGCGTCTGCTCTAAAAGGAAGTGAAGTTTTATCTCATAGTACAAAAAAATGGAAGATAACTGACAAAGACTGTGAACAGCAGCAGTACAGGGACAGTGTTGCCACAAGCCTGTCTACTACTAGAGGATGTGTGCCCGAGTACTCTTAGCTTGCCTTATTCTTTTTTTGGTCGTTTTTCTGGGGAATATGGAAAGACATTTTCTATGTTCCCGTGTTGAAACACCTGGAGTGGTGAGAGAGAAATGGGATGAATCTTGAGCTAGCATGTTTACAAAGTGCCTTCTCTTATCAGGGAAACTGAGTGCTTTACCAGCTTGGAGCCCGCTTCCCAAAAGCGATGATTAGCACCTCGGGGTCTATAATTCTTACATCTTTTTGCTAGTGGTTCTGGTTCAGCCTGCAGCTCACTGCCCTGTGTTTTGGGCAGCTGTGCAGTGTCCTTCATTAATGAACTTCACTGGGTTCCTTGCTGTGTGGTTCAGGTTCCCATGTCCTAGTGGCAGCCAAACATAATAGTTGCGAACAGAGCCTTCTTGGCCTAGTTGCCTGGAGCCTTCTTTTCCATTCAGTATTTG
>VWPW01026049.1:0-26130 GCA_013389825.1 Crypturellus undulatus | reverse complement strand
CCCATGCAGAATATGTAAGACTCACATCCTAATCTACCTCGCGTCCTGGAGAATTTAACTCTGCATTTCCTGCTTCTCAGACATTTGTCATCCTTTGGCTGAATGCATCTATTTGCAGCCATACTGCAGCTAAAAACATTAAGTTAAAAATCAAAATAGATTGAGATAATAAAGTAAGATGCAAAGTGGAGATGGGAAGATGTGATTTCCCAGATGTAAACAATTAATAGAATTCATTGGTCATTTCTGCCTAGAATAGGAAGGAATTTAAGACAAATAGCAANAATTCATTGGTCATTTCTGCCTAGAATAGGAAGGAATTTAAGACAAATAGCAAGCAATAATTGAAATAACACACTGATAACATAGGAGAGATACCTTTGGCTGCCACATTGCCTTATCATCTCCTTGGTCCTCAGGCAGTTATCATAAAAAAGAATTGAAAGTCCTATCTTTTTTGCATTTCATTTATAGCCTGCATAAACTTGCTACTTTTGAAGCTGTGACACCTTTCAGTATCCTGTATCCCTTTTCCTCTGCCTCGCAATACAGTGGTCCCTGTTGTGCAATTGGTTTCTCTAAAAGAAAAGACTCATAACTTCACAGAAGACCAGTGCAAATGTAGGCATCAAGTGCAGTCACTAAAGATTTACATAAAAAAAATTAGTGTGGTATACTAGGATCCTAATGTATACACACACTCAAGGAGTCAGGCAACAGATTAAGCACTAGAAGGACCACGTTTCATTACATTCATCCTTAGTCTCCTTCAGTCCTCAAGGTATATAGTTTGGGAGTGCAGTCCCAAGCTACACAGAAACAGGTAGCAAGATTTTCTAATCCCAGCAGCACGCTGCAAAACAATGCAGCCTTCTTTGAGTCTTATTTTAAAGGATAGAATATTGTTTTGGAGAGCTTAGACACTATGTTCAGGACTGTGAAATGAAGCAAAAAGTGAAATCACAGAGGATATCCCTACAACAAATTATCCAGAAACATAATACTCAGATTTTGGCTGCTGGGATACTGTTTGGAAGAGAACATACCAATATGTCTGTGGCACATACTAAACTGTCTCATAATATCCAAGTAACATTGTATTTTTTGTGCATTGAAAGCACTTGTTTTTCCAACAAAGTGAGTAAATAAAAAAAATGCAGGGGCGGTTTTAGAAACTGCAGATCCAGTAACCATATATAATTCTCATGAGATTCACAGAGTGATCAAAAATTATACTACTAAAAGTTTTTGGATACCTTGACATAGTCATACCCTCTGTAGTGTTATGTAGAGATACCTTATACATGTAGCCCTAAATATTTCGGTTCAAATAAAGCCACAGGTTTAGATCAGTTTAAGTGGATAACGCTAGTCAGCAGCTCACCTCCCCGAGAAATCTTAATCTGTTTCAACGACACAGTATCCTGGAAAACTCAGGCATTGCCTATGACATAATCCCTATTGGGATTTAAGTTCCTTACCCTATTCTTCTCTCTTCAGTTGTTCTGAATATTGAAACAGGGCAGACTAAATACAACATGGTCCTCTTGTGAGGTAACAGGGATAGTAATCTTGCACTACCATGCGTCTGAAATATGTGATTGATGCCATTTGATTAAGCAAATCACTAAAATGTATTTTGTGTGAAGGCAGGGAATAAATGTGCAAAGAGTATTGGCTTACTTTCTCCTTTTCTCCTGTTCACCAACAGATGGTGGCAAAACTCCTTCCTTACCCTGATTTCAAGCCTGTGACTGTATCAAGGCTCTTCACTGCTTCCCCAAGGCCTTTTCTCCCTCTTTCTGTTTTCTGAATATCATCAAGTCCTTTTCTGAAACTAGCCTCACTGCTTTTTCATTTTTTATTAGTAAAATCCATTGGAATTTTCAACTTCATTTTAATCTCCTTTTTATGTATTTCTCTGCCCTCCTCTCTTTCCCAAGCAGAGCTGGGGGAAAGGTATTGTGATTAATCCCCTTAGACATCTTGAACCCATGGGGGATTGCTTCAGGGATAAGTAACACAAATTCCATGACCTAAGTATGCAAGGAGTCAGGAGAGTTAGTTTAAATATCCACTTCTGGCATTAGAAGTCTGTGTGCATCTTAAAAAAAATCTTCTTGGATTATAGCTACTGCCTTTCAAAATGAAAGCATTTTGAACAGGGTTACAACAGAGTGAGTAGAAGCCCAGATAACAGTATTACACAGCATTACACAATTTTCACATTAAAGAACAAAGCAATTCTTCCATTTCTTCCATACAGCAATATGATAGTCCTATTTTCCTCAGGGAGACACATACAGAATGTTAAAGAATCATTGTGCAAAGTTTTACAGATATGTCTTTGTGATATATCAATATTCACTTAATCACTAATTTTGATGGTCGCTTCCTGGAATCCAGTTCCCTTTATCTCTAATCCCTTTTTAATTTCACTGGACCAACATAGACTTTTGGATGCAACATGACAAAAACAGCTTCTTACTGTAACAGTTTGACAGTAATTCAGTAACTGATATTTGCAGAAGGTATTAAGCTCAGAGGTTGGATGGATTTTCTAGATTTTGTCAAATTAATAAAGAACAATACTAGAGAAATAGGAATAAAGATCTTGGATATACATAATCAAGCACATCACGTAATTTAAATAGGATGGAGAATAGTAGAAATAACAATAATTGCTTGATAAATATATTACATTGCGATGATAATGTCATAAATGTTACCATGCTTTTGTACAAATCTGAGCCCTCAAATTTCTTCAAGTCTGCAAGGCAGTTATGGAGCTATTCTATTAAAGGATAATACAGAATCAGAAGCTCCTCATTTTCCTCCTATGAAGGGAATCAGAATGATTAGGACTGATTTATTAATTTATAGAGAAGACCAATCAGTGGGAATGCCATTAGATCTATTAAGTAATGAGTAGTCAAGAGAAAATAGATGTGGCAGAGCATTCCATTACTGACAGAAAAATAAATAGGCATAATGAGTTGAAAGATCACCATTCCCCTCTCGCCCCCCATCTTTTTCCCTCTCTCTCTGTGGTCGCAATATGTATTTGTTTTAATGAAGAAGACAGCTGGAGGTGTATAGGAATGAGCCAGTTAGAGGTTAAAAGCCTCAGTAAAAAACAGAGATTTTACAATAAAAATGCAAGATTTTATCCTGCATTACTACCATTAAATAATCTTCACAGAAAAAAAATATAAAAAAAAAAAACACAAAAAGGAAAACACTTTTAGCAAATGTGGTCACAAGTGACAACTAGGGCTGCAGCGACCACTGGATGACTGGATGATGGGGTTCAGGGTCCAGAGGAAGGCTAAAGAAGCAGGGACACTGGACTTTAGAACAGGCTTAGGCTTGCTAAAGGACTTTGTAGGCCAGGAACAAACCATCCTGCTCTTCGGAAGACTGACAACATTCACAGAAAGGCTGCTTGGTTAAGCAAACTGTTTCTTAATGAATTAATAGGCAAATGGAAATGGAAACAAGAAGTGAAAACATGAGCCAGGAGGGAAGGAGGAATATAAAAGGCACAAAAGGATGAAATCAGGAAGGTCCAAAACAAAATGAGCTAGAATATCAAGGAATATCTGGACAACATGAGAGAATTATGTAAAGAATTATGTTACATTTACAGGAGTGAGATGTATTCAGACCCATGTGGATAGATGAGATTAACCCAGGACCCCTGGTGTGATTATAAGAACCCTAGCTCTCATCTTCAAGATAATTCTAAATTATCCTGACCAACCTGATTGCCTTCTATGGCAAAATGACTACACAGATGAGGGGAAAGCAGAGGGCCTGAAATATATCTCTGTTTTGCTAAAACTCCCACAGCAGTCTTGATTATAGGATGTAAAAGTATAGATCCTATGAGCAAGACCAGACCATTAGGTGAGCTGACAACTGTCCAGATTGCTGGGTTCACCAAGTAGTGATCAATGACTAAACAACCATTTTGCAGCTGGTAACAAGTGGGGCAGGACAGGGATCAATATCAGGCCAATATCAATTTTGTTCAATATGTGCATCAACTACTCAGATGTTGAGAAAAAGAGATTCTTCAGTAGAATTCTGTATAGTTCAAAATCTAGGCAGAAGGTAAATCTAGGCAGACCTTCAGTTCAGTGAGATCTTCCTAAATAGAGGCTTAGGTCACCAAGGAAATCTTGAAACTTAACAGACAAAAGTGCAAAAGTCTACCTTAGGACATAAGATTACACATTGGTACAGTCCAGGAATTAACTATTCTGAGGAAAAGGATCTGTGATAACAGTATATGTGAAGAATATGTTTTCATTGTGATTAATGGAAGCAGGCCACTGGTTTGCATTAAATGTGTATGGTCAACAGGTCAAGGGAAGTTACTCTTCTAGTACCCCATTCTGCTCAGCACAGGTGAAATCGTGCTGGGATTATTATGTGTATTTTGTGCCTCCCAGTTAAAGAAGGATGATGAGATGCTATGGAGGCAGTTCAGCAACACTGAGAAGGTTCTCCAGGGAGATGTGGAGGAAATTCTTCTCCCGCTGGCCTGATGCCTACTTGGCCAAAGAGCAAAGACTCTTTGGGTTCTTTATGTGTATAGTGAACAGACTCATGCTTAGCCTAATAATTTGTTAAATCCTAACTTTTTTTTTTGTAGGGTTTTAACCAATAAATAAGTCCTTTGCACTTTTTTAACTATGCATGTTTTTCTTGCAGATTCTGCATGCCCATTTAAAGATGCCTGAATAAAATGACTTAAACAAGGAGATCTATAGGAGTCCAGAAATGATTTGAGAGACTACGGCTTGTGACACAAAGCAACAGTTTAACTGAGAAAGTCCCACTGGCCATACCTATACTTCAGAAGGAGGACAATAATCTATAAAGCTTGCTGCCTTGTGGAAAGACCTGCTCTCACACACAAGGTCTTTACTCAGATGAGCAGGATGCCCTTGTCAAATACCCCAGTAAACTGTGTTCCTCTTGACATGAGGGCCAAGAGAAGAATTAAGCAGTGTACCATGAACCCTACTTGAGAAAAGACCATAACAAACCCTTGACGTGCAATCTGGTTTACGTCAAGATGACCTGGTCCTAGCTGTGCGTGTAGCTTTTCATTACAAGTGCAGATTAGCTACACTCTCAGCTACCATTGCTGAAATATATGCAAATTTCAAAAACTGAGATGAAGGTCATAGGATTAAATTTGTCAGGTTCTCTGGTGGATCAAAGGACGAACGATACCCAAAAAACTGCAGTCTTGCCTCTACCAGCAAAGGTTTGTGTCACAAGGCTCTTTAGGAGACAACTCTGATGGTCTCCATCAACATCTTTGTATGGGACAAACTGGTAACACAACACATAGCAAGAACAAAGCTTAAAGAATCAAAAGAGATTTTTTTTTTCATGGCAGCATTTTTAATAAACCAAAACAGATACCCTGTAAACAGGTTTATTACCAAATCCTGGGAGAGTCTGGTATGCGACACGTGTTAATCTCCCATTATACAATACCAACTTTACAGGATTTGATGGAGCAGCAATCAGCACGGCAAGACTGAATGCATGGAGTCATTAGACTTTCTGGAGACGTCTGTTTCCTACAGTGGCATAATAATACGTGCCTAAACTCACACATACTGAAAACTGTCATATTACTGTTTAATCACATATAGTGCCTATCACTGTGCTATAGCCAAATCAACATAACTACTGAGAAAAAAATTCATCCATGTTTTAGTAGTCTTCTAAATAAAGTCCTTACCATAAGTATTTAATATATCTCAGGAGTATAACTGCAGAGAGAGGTGATGAAATCTGTGATTTTTTTATTTATTTTAACTTTTAATTTATTTAACCTAGGAAAGATTTGCTAGTTTTCAAAGGCCTGACATCCATGTATTTGCTACCATTATACTCCATTAGGAGTAAGATCGTATCATTTAATATCATATGCACATTTTATTTCGACACCTTCTATATCTATCTTCCTGCTATTGATTTTGTGTAGACTTATTAGAGATCTGATTATCCTTGCTTATGCAGAAGGCATCCTTCCAGGCCCTGCGATTCATAAGGCTATCTGTTTTCTAAACATTGTCATGAATGAGCAATACAAAAGCCACATTAGTTTTGTTCATTATTTTTTTCTCACATCAGGTCCAATTTTTCTATTTGAATTATGTATAAAGAAATTATGCAGTCTCTTGACAACAGTATTTACTGTAACATTTATATAAAAGTAGCTCAATGGAAGTCAGAGTTGCGAAGGT
Source organism: Crypturellus undulatus (assembly GCA_013389825.1). Lineage (NCBI taxonomy): Eukaryota > Metazoa > Chordata > Aves > Tinamiformes > Tinamidae > Crypturellus > Crypturellus undulatus. Next base: position 19,855 of record VWPW01026049.1, on the reverse strand, counting down.
AAATTAAGTCTATGTAGGAGGAAGAAAGTCACGTATACATTTTAAAAGCTCTCTAAGTGTCTGAACACAACTGAATTAATAAGAAGTATGTGTTATTATTTGTACGGATACGAAAATGTACATGAGTGAAAGAGCCGCTGGCCATTTCACACAAATCTGTCATGATAAGATATTTTCAAAAGCATCAGAAATGTACAGCTGAAAATACACCACAAAGAATTGCTGCCTTTAGGTGTTCTGCAGTGTTTTGTGGCTTTCTCCTCGCAAAACCTAATGTGAACTACTTAACCCAAGGTTCACAGCATTTAATTACTGCTCTCACTTCAAGTAGCTCTAAAAGCACCAGTATTCTGTGGGCTGTACCTACACATTAGAGACGTGAGAAGAAAGAAAAGATAAGCAATCTACATTTCAAGTGATGTGTAACCTGTCCCACATTTTATTTTGCAATCAGATTTTTCCTCCAACAATTAAGAAAGACTTCATGTATAAAATAGATGTTTTTGCAAGAAAATAATTTCAAGGTTCTACTCGGATTAAGTAAAGAAAATTAAAGAAAAATATAGTTAGTTTAGGTAGAAAGCTGTATGTGTAGACATGAATCTTGCCCAAACTCTTAACATTTCTTATGATTAGAGAGAAACTCATTCTTCAATGATGATAAAATAAGAGATTCAAGGTATCTCTTGTGCTCAGTCACACAGACTGCTTGCTAATCCTTGAAAAGATGCTTGGGGCATCAAGTCCCTCTACACTGCCAAGCTGTTGAAAGTAGCTGAAGAAGCCACAAACGCACCAGTGAAGTTCAGGAGCTCATGTTGACATTTATATTTACCCGTCTTTGCAATAGTAAAGATTTTAGCAGCACTGAGCATTCACTGCAGAGAAGTCGAATGCTCAGCACGTTCAAAAAACCAAATACATGTATGCCTAAATAAAGAGGTAGGCACCCCACAAGGACCTCATTTGAACTTTTGGCCACTGTTTTCAAGTAAGTCACATTCTTGTCTTCTTAATAACATTTAGAGAATGGGTGTCTGGCTCATCTTAGTGCCTTGCTATTATGCAGGAGAAAAAAAGGTCAATGTATTCATCTCTGAATCACAGCAACGGAAAAAAAAATGCAGGGATTTTCTTGCATTGTTGGATTTACATATGTCCTTGGGGAACAGACCTCCATGTGCCAGCTGTAGGCTTGTCTGCTGAAAATAGCTAACTTTGTCAGTTAATACCCAGCTTGCTTAGAGGAAAAGGCCAAGGCAAGTTGTATTAATTGCAATTTATATTAATTACATACCCGAGGTTTCATAGTAGCCATTCAAAAATAGCTGTCCATATCAACGATTGTGAGTTGTAAAAATGGGACAGTGTTCCAGGGAAAGGCAATTATAATAAATATTTTTTAACATAATGCTGACATTAATTAGATATACTGTCAGTAGTACTCCTGTTTGGGGTTTATTTAGCCTTTTAGCATGGTTTATCTGAGAATCTGAAAGATGTTTAAGGCTATTAATAAATTAAACTTCACAGCAGCACTTACAGTTTTCTCTTGGCTAATATTCAGATGACTGAAAGTTGCAGAAGCTGGAATTAGTGGCAGAACTAGAAAAATCGCCTCTAATGTTTCCTTCGGTACTTGTTAACCAGGAGTAACTAGCACATACTCCTGTACCTAACGTTGGTTCCCATCTTCACTTCTCTGAGTTCAAATTGTCTTCGTAATCACCGTGTACCAAGGGAGTAACTCCAATGGAGCAGATCCAGTCAGCAGCACTTTGCCAGACAAATCCAAACAAGATCACTGAAAAAAGGAAAAAACAATGTAATTAGAGCCTTATTTACTGTACACTTTTTTGGGAGAGGGTGAAAATAAATATGAGTCTTACATTAAAAACTAGCAAAAATCTTTCTTTGGTGTTGGTTGTATCCTAGTTCTGTTAGGAAAGTGCTTCTTCTAGACTCAGATGAAGCAGACAAATATACTAAGACTTATATATTAATGCAAGTCACAAAGCTAGGATAAAAACATTCTCTCCAATGTGATTACATTGATTTCTTCCTGCTCATTTTTTATAAGTGGACTAAATCTATTTCTCAATCATACTGTATAAACATTTTTGTAGTAAAGGAAGTTTTAGATACATAATTAGAGATCACAGTTTTCAACAGAAGATAAAAGACTTTTCAAAGAAGACAAAAAACTATAATGACAGGAAGGTTAATAAATTACTCTCAGTTTTGTACAAATAATGTATTTCAATTTCAAAATGAGCTCTAGTATGGCCGCGGATATATCACAGGCCATAATATTCTATACAGTATCCATTTATAGAGATCAGAAATTGTTTTTTGACCAAAACATTCAGTGCAAAAAGGCATCAACGTTTAATATAATGAAAAGTAACGATTTCACTTTTGCAGTGTGTTCGAATAGCCAGTTGGATTCACTGTTAAATTTTATGTGTATGAAAAAAAAAAAAATCTGGTTTTACCACCCAGTAGAAGTGGCTGGAATATTTTCAGTGAGAATATCTGATTGAACTGTGCAGTTCTGTCACCGCAGAAGTAGGTCACAAGCCTGTGTCAGCTTTGATGGAGCATATCCTGAAGTCCTGCACACTGTTCGTTTCTGTACAGAGAGATGGAGCTTTAAAGTCCCTAGGACTTTCCACAGGAACAGAATAGTTCAATAACTTTCTACTTAGGAAAGCATTCTGATATCTATTTGTCTCGATTTTGGCAGCTGTGACAGCTGTTGCTCTGCATAACTTAGATGCAATCAGCCCATCTATTTTCAACTATGAGTTTTTGTCATTTTCTCTTCTAGGGGAACTTCTGAAGCTCAGTACTGGAACCAAATTTTCTTCATGTAAATAAATTTTTCATTAGTAGGAATTATCCCACCTTTAGTGATTGAAAAGTTAAAATTTGCTTTAAAGATGACATCTTGGTTCCTATTCTAGTGAGTGGAGAAACACAAGTGACTCCAATGATAGATTTTTTTACCTCTTTCTTGCCTCATACTGAAAATTTGGACAAGCAGTTTAGGAAAAGCATCTGACTTGAGCTGTGCGAAGTATTCTGATGCTAAATCATGATATTGGCAGGTTGATATTTTTTGACAGAATATGGAATGAGGCTTTCTACCTCTCAGATTTTCTTCCTCATCGTTTTCTTTTTGAGGAGCTGTGAGATTGAATTCAGACCTCATAAAGACAGGAGTAGAAAATTAGTGCACTGCCTATATGTGTAGGATCTGTGTGTTATACACAAATACTGTCCTGCTATTTTACCCAGCCACTTTGCTGCTCTGGCTGAATTACAGCAGTAGTATAGCACAGTGCTGGAAATTAATGAGCCAATGGCAGGCTATCAAATAAAAGCTGATAAATATTGTTTGTTCTGTCCAGTTTATCACATGGCCAGTTTAATCCATCTAAAAATATCACCAGCTACCAAGCCCATGATAAGCTGTGTCTTTTCTTCATCTTATCCGTATTATCACATTTTGATTAACCACAGGATGTTCAGCTATCCTGTGTAAATGTGTATCCACATATGACTGGACTGAACATTCTAAGATGATTCAAGAAAACTGGACAAAGTTAGCAAATGCCAAACTACCTCCTTGAAATCAGTTGGCTAAAAGCCTTGCTGCAGGCAAAGCATTCGTCTGCCTCATTACCAGCAGAGTTCAATCTTGCATCATGCACAACCTGTTTAAAGAATTAATTCAAATTTTGTCTGACCCGAGATCCGTAAAGCTGCATGGTCTATGATTAAAATATAGTACTTATCCAAGGCCACTGTCTGCTCCTAAAGAAATGCTCTGAATCTGTGGGCCTGTCTAACTCTGAATTGGCTCTTGCTTTGCACAATGAATACAAAGAAATGTTCTCTGTTAGTTATAAATATGATTCTAAAATAAACAAACCAATGAAAAAGTGCATAGCAAAGGTTTGTCTACTGATCTTAGAGATGAGCCAATGAATGCTATGAGTAAAAAGTAACAAGACATTATTATAATCTTATAATTCATTGGGGAATAGGAAAGAATTATAGGGTACGAGGCACTTTTCAGACCAAAATAATAGCATTTTTCACCTTATAAATAGAACAGCTTTTGTACTGTCTGGAAAAGTGTAAAATGTGTCTGGGAATATTCCTGCTCCTTTTCCTTGAAGAATAAAGAATGCAAAGAAAAAAACAACCCAAGACTTATTAATTGGCTTTATAATAACATGTAGAGGACAAAAGTTCAATGAAGATGGATTTTAAATCAAAAACTTGGATGACAGTAACATTTTTATATTATTTGTAGTTTTTCTTTTTTTGCTCTCCCTGCTAAAAATCTGTGAATTTGTCCTCAGCATACTTAAATATACTGCAAATCGTAATTCCAGCGAGTATAGAGTAGAATGGAAGAAGTAGGAATGCTAACAAAGGAACAAGGCTAACAAAGCAAATCAAGCATTTATTTAGGAATAACTTTATTTATTTAAGAATAACTATTTCAGCATTTATTTAAGAATAACTATTTCAGTATTTATTTAAGAATAACTATTTTCAGCACTACAAATACAAGTGAAGACCATGGCAAGATTTTGATGTGGGAGAGAAAGGAGATGTCTTTGCTTTGGCTTCTCTGTCAGCCTGCCATTTGTATCTCGTGTACAGAGTACTCTTGCAATTGCATCTTCTCCTCCAGACTTAATCTCACTAATCTTGCTTTTCATCATAAATTCACATCAACGATTCACCAAGAAAAAAAGGCTAACCAAGATATGCATCTTGCTTTTTACTTCTGTTGTCTTGGTGTCTGGATCTTTTAATTGTCATTTAAGTCAAATACATTAGAGAAAATCTGGGTCAGCCCATAATAATTTCTGTTTTGTCTGATAAAGTACCAGTCTCTGTTGCAGAAGACTATGGTGTCACTGTGCCCTATGGCAAGCCTACTGTTTGAGTGCTTTGTGATGACACTACTCTATGGATAGACTGAAGCAATAAGATGTCCTTCTGCCATTCCTCCCATCTTAGTGGAGATTGCAGGAATTATTTCCACGCTCATTCTCAGCCTTAGAACGAGTAGCACTTCAGTAGCAATGTGCTTGCCATCAAGGAGACTCTGCATTGTAAAAAGAAAAAGGACATACCAGTTCTCTAGAAGATAAAAAAAAAACAAAAAGAGAAGAAAAATAATATCTTTCTTATCTACAGTACCAAAATCTTTCTCTACTTTTTTGTCCTTTTATTTGGGCGATGACCAGTTAGATCATCTTATGGATTGCACATTTGTTAGAATTGTCAATTACAATTATTAAATGCATGTATTAAATACCCCCAAAAATCTAAAATATAAAAATATATTAAACAATAAATATAAAAGAATAAAAATATAAAATATATTAAATGTATTAAAAATGTAAAAAAAAAATGCATTTCTTAAATAAATAATAAATTGCATTTATTTTTTTCCTTTAAATTATTTTCTAAGAAGTCCTTCACATACACCTCCATATAGGTAGCTAACAAACTGGCCTTTTTGGTGTGAAAGACACCCTAAAAAAACAGGGCAAGAAAAAAATAAAGGACACAAGGAATGGGTTAATATTTTTTGCTTTTAGTAGAATCCTCTATTACCTTCTCTCTAGCACTCTGATACCACAGAATGATGCAACCGCAAGCCCAGGAATGGACCCAGCATCACTGGAATCAAATTCCAGGGAGAGAAATATGGTAATGCACTTAAGAATATTCAGCACAAAGATGAGCTGAGGAGACGAGCAAGAGGCGTGAGTAACATGACCTAAATTTATAATGAAAGCCAGCATATCTACAATACTAAAAACTTTCAGTGAGTATGACATGAATTCTAGGGCATTGAATTGCATCATCTATCGGAATTGTTTCTTCAAGAACACTTGTTAAGTTACCGTTAAATGGAACAAAATTACCACATCATCTTGCATCCCAGCAAATAGAGTGGTAGAGTAACCTGTCAAAAGATAGAATGTTAAGTTGCGAAGGAAGAACAGTTAAGTTTTGTAATAATTACCATGATGTGTCATTTGAGAAGTTTGAAATCCTATTGTTTGAGAACTTGGTGCAGCACATGAGACTTGTGTGCTTCATTGACTATGGAAATTGCCAGGAGTCACATGAGATATAAGTGATCTAAATCCCTCCTTAATTCCAGGATATATTGCATCAGCTACAGATTAACAAGAAGAGGAGACCAAAATATTTTTTTTTATTTTTTAACCTTTTGTTGACTTGAGCTGGCAGGTTAGTATTTCCCATGTCATATGAGATTGCTGGAGGACAACAGCTCTTCTGTCCCTTATTCAAGGCAGGACACCACAACTTTTGCAGTGCTCTTTTACCTCTGTGAACTAAAAAAGCAGATCTTCCTCTGTATTTAGGTCAGGAACAAATGCAGGGACGGTATGTCTTTGCATTAGGACTTGTTCTCCAAATTACAGCCAGTCTATCTCTCCAGAGCTTTTCTATCAGGAACACTTAGGCTTTCACTTTGAGTCAGTTCCGTCAGAGTGTCAGTGAACAAGGAATGGAATACATGTAGGCAACGTAAACGGATTTGGGATACCCAATGAATTTTCTCAAGGCTTTGTTGAAATGAACACAAAACATTTACAGAATTGCAGATAAGCATGAAGAGTCAGATAAAACTAGAAACAAACACAGAGAACAAGATTCAATTAGTAGTAATTTGCAGTAGAAACTAATCTTCAGTTGTTACCATTAAACAAATCTTGGGCAAATGGCAAGAATCCGTTTAGTTTTTCTAAATTATTACCTGCAAAGTCAATAGGTGTTTATTATCCTAGCGAGAATAGGCTTGTTATCAGTCCCCTTTCTTAACTCCTAACAGAGCCAGCTGTTTATTTTGGATAATGGTGCACTTCACAGCACATACCAAACCTTCACGCTGAGTTGCAGTTACATAGATCACTTGTTCCCCTGTTCAATCAAGAGTTGAGTTTGCTTAGATGCGGTGAATGATTTCTCACACAGTTGAAGAAATGAGAAGTCAGTAGGTGATAAATCAGTTCTTTCTCAAACTTTACAACTGACAAAGTGACAGGCTGTGAGACTTTGCATTAATTTTTTTTTTCAATCTTGGAGAACAAAACACTACACAGTTTGCTTGAAGAATGGGGATACTGAACATACAGAGATAAGCTATTAAGCAGAGACATTCTCTAAATAATTGCCATAAATTTCCTTAATATTGGAGGTGATATATCAGTTAGTCAGGCACTATCTACTACTTAACTTGCTGGAGGAAGTAGAGGTTAAGATATACACTACAAATTCAAGAGACACCGTTACCAGAAAAGAGTAAATTTTTGGTGTTTGACTAATGAAAGATACTTACTTACAGTCCTCTCATTGCCAGAGGGGATCTTAAAAAAAATCTCTAAAGTAGACCTGGGCAGGCTGATGCCTCACAATATCAAACCATGCTGAGACAGTGCACTGAGCTCCTCACACTGTGACTTCTACATGTTCTTCAAGCAGACAGGAAGAAGTGTGAACCAAATGAGTCTACTGTGCTTTTTCCTAGGCAAAGATATAGGAAAACAACTAATTTCATCAACAAGGCCTTTTCAGGACCAAACAAGTCACATTCTCTGTTTCCGAGTTGACCGGAAACAGTTTTGCTGTTTTATTGCAAAGGAAGATAATATAGTGCCTCCTGCTTTTTTTTTTTTTTTTTTTTGAGTTAAAGCTCTCTGAATGCATGTGATGGGTATAGTTTCAACTTTTGCTCCCTTCTCCAAGATTTACTGATCTGCAGGAAAAAGGTTCGTCTGGAGATGCTTTTTCATGGACCTTATTCTGGAAAGTGTCAATCACCATAGAAATTAACATCTAAAGAAACATGCAGAATTTCAGATTAAGACTTTCATTGCAAGCAAGAAAAAAAAAAATTGAGATCAGCTTCCTTCCCTGGATCTCTTTTTGTATCTTGTATTATTCAACCTGTGTAGACAGTAGTGTAAATATGAGCACCTGATCTCCATTAACTCTGTACCAAATGCTGCAAAGGATTAACTGCTTCAAATCCTACCTTCAGAATAAACTAAAGCAATTGAATCTCAAGTAAAGCTTGAAAAACTCCTTTGTTTCTATCCCAGATGATTAAATATAATTTCTAATCCAGCTATTTTGAGCAAATAGAATTGTTTATGTAGGTTAGCTGACTAGTTTACATTGCTAATTATATTCCTTTAAAAGAGAGTAGAGCAAATAACAAAAACATTGGCGTTTATGTATAAATAAAAAAGATACATGCAAATGCAGATTATGCAACTGACATTTCTATGTTATTTAATTCTGTTAAGTAGGAAAAAAATCAAATTAAGTAAAAACTCCAGCAATAGGAAATGCACTGAAATGTAGGATAGCATAACCTGTTATGACTAGTGCTTTTCATCATGATAAAGGAAGACCACTAAACCATGCTAATTTTATTTCATAAACACCATCTATGCAAGTGCAGAGATAACAGCACATACACACTTTAAAGTACACTTAAAATTAGAAATTCTCTTCTATATAGTTTTTCTAATTGAAACAGGAAATATCGAGGATATTGTAATGCTCTGTAGTTCTACTTTATTTGTTGAAGCGGATGAAAACATTCAACATTGACTCACATTCAACAGAAGTTAATTCTAAATGTGAGAATACTCAAAGTATGTCCTATCTGTATATTAGCAAAGTCTGGATACATTTCTTAATAAGAGGACTACCCTCATCTCTTCTGACCATTCCAAACTCTTGAGTCCTCCAAGAGGTAACTAAAAAGTTCAGGGAGTAAAAACTTACCTGAGTGAGATATGTAACACCAGAGCATCCTGTTCAGAGATCAATTTACCTAAAAAATTACCCATGTGTTATTGTGCAAATAGCAGGAGCTGCTTTCCTCTTTTTACCTCAGACAAGACATAAGATCCTGACCTAGCTTATAGTTAGGCTCATCATCGACACATTTGGCTCCAACTTTAGTTGTACCAACATTATTTGCCACCAACCTGTGAAAGTCAAGTAGACTGCTGTTTGATCCAACTGCTTACAGGCAATGGTTTCCACAGGTTACAGGTACCCCTGCAAGAACCCCTGCAACAGTAACTCTCCCTACCATCTGGGCAGGTTTTGACCACCCCATTGAAGAGATTTGATTCCCCAAGCGAGCATTACTCTGTGCAAAGATTGCCAATAAATAAAACTACTTAAAAATAAAACACTGTCCAGGAGCATCTGTGCAACATTCCTATCTTCGTAATTAATCTTTGTTCTGCACTTTCTATGCATGGACAGATCTACTGGCTGGTGGACAAACAGTAAATACAGTTGTTTTCATGCCTAATCTCCTGCCTAACAGGCAATTTCTCTACTTCCCAGACTGAGTGCAATAAAGTGATCCAAGAGGATCTCACTTTAACATATCCTTGAACTTTAGGACAAGTTTCAACATAACAGAATATGATTTTTAAAAGCATCTGATATGTTTATTAATTTATTTGGTAAGCATTAAAGAAACAAACAAAAAAGTTCTTTCCAGCCATTCCTCAGAGAAAACAAATTCTAGAGGATATTATCTGAAATTTTCTACCTCTAAAGAAATATCTCCATCATAAAACTTAAGTTTAGTCCTCTCATTTTCTGATTTCAACTTTATACTGATCGTCTTTTGTCAATGAAGACTGCATTTCAAATAGCAGTGACTTCAGCATTACATTAAATGAAATTCAAGCCCTCATGGCAAACTCTCAAAGTATGTTTTTTCATGAGGATAGAGGAATGATGAAACTTCAATTTCTTTCTGAAGGTAATATTTTAGTCATCAATCAGCACATCAATTTAGCAATGTTTTTTCAAGACCTTATTCATTGCAAAGGAAAGCTAAGGTGCACACTCAAAACATAAAAAAGCACTTTTCACTTCCCTCTCCACAATAAAATGCATTCACAAATCACCTAGACCGCTAGCTAAAATATGACAACTCATATTAAAATTCACTGTTTTAAAAAAGAAACTGTTTTAGAAATATATTGTTTTCTGAAATGTGTGTAACATCTACAGGGGTTTCACTTCATATTTAATGACTGTTATTTGCTGATATCACATCCTTTGTTTTGGACAGTTTTGAACTTAACATTCAAGAGAATTTCCATCTTATGCCACTGCTGAAGTGCTGCTTAATCAACATGAAGGGAATCAAAATAAAGTATTGACTATACAATAGCTATGTTTTTTTTGAGATGGTCTGTAGATACAGATCCTATAGAGCATTTGATGTCTTCCTGACCTTTATGTCTCGAATAGAAGTTGGTAGAAGTATGTAGGTAGCTCTACTAAGTCAAAGGCAAGATGTGCATGTAGTCATAGGAGTAGTCTTTGTGTACTTAGATCTTGCCTAACTGTTCTCAACAAACTGAGCAATTTTTTCACTAGTTTTGCTGTATATCCAAAATTTCTTGCTCAGGCTGAACTGTGTATTCAGTATACACCATTGAATTTTACAGGTTATCAATATCCTTCAAGAAACATCTTCAAAAACAACTCTCACATTCTAAAAAGGAAAGCTACTGTTTAAGTTATTCACATTTGATAATAGTGGGAAGAACAATGTGAATACTTTTAAAAATGTAAGATTTCAGATCTGTTTTGAAAGCTTTCAGGCACATATCTATTTCTTTAGAAATGGGAATCCACAGAAGGCACTGAAATTTCCACTCAGCAAGTGAAAAGCTGCTTAAGCTGATCGAAGCATTAGCCAGAAGGAAACTGATGTTCTTCTGCCAACTTTGCCTTTGTCTCAACATATACACTGACACATCTGAGCATCTGACATATCAGATGCTGCAGACATATAGTGAACAAACAGATATATAGTAGTATATCCTTAAAAAAGTCATGTTTGGATACAGTCATGGAATATTGCCATAAATACAAGCCTCTTGCAATCCTCTCTGCCGAAGATCATGGACAATTGTATATTTATTTATGAGAAAATTAATTACTTTGTCATTTCTTTCTCGTCTCATTTCTAGCTCTAACAGCTTGGCTAGTTTTGTGGGCTGAGACTTCTCTCTCTCTGAGACACACACAGACACTATTATATTCATAGTTAACATCCATTACAGACTATTCCTTACACAGATGTTTGTACACCCCAATCATACTGTGCTGTAGGTTGTGTGTCAGCTGTGACTGGTTATTTGAGACAGGTGACATACCGTCAAGGTAGTTCTTTCAGAAATAAAATACATATATTCTTAAAGAATTATGGGAAGCAAATGGTTCAAAAATATTCATCAAACGTTTTTCTCAGTGTGATTTCTTTATTTCAAACAGATCTTCTAGACAGCATCTGCCTTTTTTAATCACTGCTGAAAGGAAGCATTTTTCCCATGAAAAATAAAAGCAATTTATTCTGAAATATGGGATTTTTGTTACCAGGAACTCAGTGCAGTTTCTTAAACAAAGAATCACAAAAAAGGAAATACATAAAACCAGATCATTCATAATTGTTTCCTCAAACATTTACATATTTTCCCCATAGTAGTGCACTATATTTATTTTTTATAAATTCAAATTTTAAAATGCTCATGAATATTTATTTACTATCTCTATCTAGTGTCACAGTCTTATTGACTTAATTTTTTGTACTAACAGATAACCCGGCATTTAATTTTAGATTATAATATGATCTAAAACAAGTTTAAAAAAAATATGCAATAATCTATGATACCATAAAAGGAAGAGAAAATCCATGAAATTAAATGAAAGAAGGAACATTTTTTTAAAATGTCGGGGTAGGAATAAATATGCAAATTACTTCGAATGGTTTTCATTTCACCTTCATCAGTTTGACACACACACAGAGAATGCAAGCTTGAGACATTGTAATAGTTGTCCAGTGTATGGTGAAATATTTGAAATAGCTGGAAAATGTATGTGAGTTTGGCTGGTCTCCTCTGAGCTGCTTTCAGACTGCACTTCCTGAAATCATTAAAAGACCTGGAAAGAAAAGTGTTTAGACTGGAAGTTCAGTATTATTTGATTCATTTGGTGAGGTAAATTCAGATCATTCGCACTAAACATGTCCTACAACATCCTGTGAGTGTGCTATGCTTGCATAGTCATTGAATGAAGAGCATAGTGATGGTAGAGGGAACTAGCAACTGTAAGAGACTGTTATGAATTGTGTTTGTCTCGACATTATTGACACACCATTTACCTGAACAATGCCCCGGTATCTTGTCTCTGGAAAGATCAGCTCAAGACCCAAACAAGGACATTATCTCTCACTATTTACACTTCTTAAACCTGGCATTTTGTGTCTGGGAAGACTGTAATATCAGCTATCTACTTGGCGTCAGCATCGTCAGCATCGTAGTCAACTCGTAGCCAACTTAACTGCAGACTTCCTCCAAACTATCTTTGGAGGTCAAACATCCAGAAATGAGGAAGAAGAGGAGGAAGGTAGGACCCTCGAATTGAGGGCTGGGACTCCCGACTGGCATGTGCGCCTGCGCACCCAGCAGGGAGAGTTGCACAACTAAAGGTGGAGTTTGTCCGCCCCTCCGCCTGCCTCCTGGGTTGTACTGACCCTAAGTGCCAGGATGCACCGGGCATAAAGAGGACAGTGAGGAGAGAGGAGGGGAAGGAGAAACTCCTAACCCTTAGGCCTACGCTGTCTCTGCGGGAGCCAGTCAGCAACTCCCTTTGATCTGCCAGCTCAAGAGGATGTTTGGGTCCAGTATCACGCTGGCAGGTATCACCTCGTGAGTAGTTATCCATACTTTGCTTCTTTTATGTGCTTCCACCTGAATAAATGCTTGATGTAGTCACCTCGTTCTGGTGTGATTATTGCCGAATACCGAGCCCATCCAGAACAGAAGGGGGACATAAAAGGACTACGTATTCCTTCCCCAGGGTGCATGGCCTTCTTCCCCTCCCCAGAACATCACCTGCACCCGGCATGCATGGCCTTTTCTGCCTCTGATCATCACCTACACCAGCATGCGTGGTCTTCTTTCCCCCCACCCCGGATCACCACCTGGCCCAAGATGCACGGCTTGTTTCCCTGAACATCACTCGCACTGAGGTGTGCAGAACCTCACCTGCACTGAGGCACCTGTACCTGCACCGAAGTGGAGCCAGCAACACTTAACTGAACTGGTGGTGGTAACTGTAATCTAGTTGCATCTCTCCCGCTTGCTTGCTTATTTTATTTCTTTTTCCCTTCTTCTTCTCTCTGTCCTATTGCACTTATAAGAATAAAGCTAACAAGGTTGTATGGCATTTGACCCTATTTGTCTCTTAATCTCACTCTTGGGATCGTATCGAAACCTCCCCCGACGGTGGATTGGGACAGCAACAAGAATGGAGAGTCAGCTGTCTGTCCTGCTCTTTTGAACACTGGGAAAAACTTTCCACCTTTCTGATGGATTTCTAAAGGCTGGTGGCCACGTTGTGAGCGAACCAGACCTGGATGAGAGAGCAGGGTGAGATTGCTAACTAAGGGTTAAGATCCCAATGAAAAAATAAAAGGTCTGTTCATCTTCACTGAATGAACAAAAAAGCTGCTTATCCTTAATGAAGGAGCAGTGGGACTGAGGAGCAACCAGTTGGATATATCTTTATGATCAGACAATAATTGCTAGCAAGCTACATAGTTAATGAACAGGTGTTATTAGGTAATGCTTTGCTATCTAGTAGGATAATAAGCTATATAGTTAACGAACAGGTGTTATTAGGTAATGCTTTGCTATCTAGTAGGATAATAAGCTACATGGTTAACGAGTTTAGGTAATGCTATTGTTATCAGATAATATTACTGGATAAATATGCGCTATTCGGGCAATAAAATGAGACTTGCTGATCAACCATATTGGCTGCGTGTCTTGTCTCTATACCCTTCGGGGAAAACCCTCGGCACCTTTCCATCGCTCTGACAACACCCTCTCACCTTACTCTGTAAACGTAAGCTCCTGAATATTTTCCTTATTTCTGAAGTTTTTCCTCACTTGTGTGGTGATACACGTAGAAATGGGACTAATAGAAAGAGCCTCAGTTCTCTTTGGCCCCTTCAGTGAAACCTGGATTGTCTTTAGGCATGGAAGAGCAGGAAATAGCTTATGACTAATAAATTGAGACTATGCAGTTTTGTGGCTTAGACTACCTAAAATTAATATGAAACCAAATAATTATTCTTAAAATGGGGACATGGCTCTTTGGCAGAGAGAAGTTTTGAGATGGTAGATATCCATATGAATGGGGCGAGAGGCAAAGCTGTCGGAAACTTTGTCCCTCCTCTGTCTCTCCTTTCCCCAACCCACTGCATTTTTTAGCTTTCTTCCCCCACCACCTCCTACTTCCCTGGGAAACAATTTTGCTTTCAGGCAGCCCCATGGATGTAACGCAGCCTTTTAGCTCAGAGGAACAGGAAAGCTGGTAACAGAAGATCTGAAGGAAGTCAGGATTGAGATAGGGGGTGAAGCATGAATCATACTCTAGAGATGCCTATTTCTCCCCCTTATCTATAGTCAACTAAGGTGACTAGCTCAAGTGCAGACCTACATAACACAGAGGTCTACATTTAGTCAGACGAGTCCTCCCATGATAAACCACAATGCTTAAATATGGCAGGAAAATACGACAGCTAAAAAAGAAAGAAACATAACTTTCTGACATTTACTGTCTTGTTCTTTTTAGAAAATCCTGATCGCCCTTCTCAAGTATAAGGAATCTCATTTTTTATGTGCCAGCTATAACAAAGATGTATTGCATAAATCTTGCCTAAGTTGTTTGATTGGACAGTTTCCCTGACAGCTTGACAAGGTTCAATTTGGTTGCTGAAAGGAAAGATTGAACAAAACATTCAGATAAGCTGAATATAGCGTAAAAGATTGCGAGTGACCAGACAGCTCTGTATTGTTTAATAAACCCCACGAGGCTTGTTCATGCATTTCCTATTCAAAAACTACAAAGGTAAAAAAAAAAAAAAAGTAAATGGTTCTTATTTGCATAACTCAGATATTACCACTGACTTCTGGATGTAGTTCTTCTTTGGTCCTCTTCAAATTGTATTGCTGTGACCAAAAATAGATCAACCCCCTCTCATTGGCAAAAGCATCCAAGAAAGGACATAGGAATTCAAAACGTGATTTTTAAAATCCTGTTCAGCTCCAATCTGAGTTTGCAGCACCTGTTATTTTTCTTTAAAAGTCTTTTTCAGTGTTTGTTCCAGAAAATGCCCAGAGTTTTCTGACTCCGTCCAAGAAGGTGGAAGCTTGAGCACCATCCCTAGTCACGCAAACTATTTAATGACTAGCACACTACTTATCACAGTCTGGGGCTGTGCGTTCTGTCTCCTAGACGTTCTAAACATGTTTTGGGGCTGGCGTGAGATGAGACCTGTTGCCAGTAAGCAGTATGGATAATATTGCACCATATCTGTCTTCTTCCACCATAGCTTGTTCTCCAAAGACATCACAGCTGCCTTTGCACCTCCTGAGCAGGATTCTTTAGATAAGTAATTTAGCAAAATCAAAACAGCTTTTTACTGAAAAAGTGTTTGAGGCTCAACACATATTAGGACTAAAAGTGAATCTTGGAATGTCCCTAACTACTGTGAGGTGCTAGCTCTGGATAAGGTATCCAAGAGGCAATCAGTAGATAATTTCCAACCTTAGGCAACCTATTTGTTCATATTTAATTGAGAGGGATGGGAATCAATGACAATCACTTCATGTGCTCATCTCTCCTGTTCTTAGACACCTCCAGCTTAATTTACAAGTCCTCTATATTGAGATTTAATGTGCTATTTCCAAGCTGTTGACATCTGGCTATATACGATCAGCTTTCTTACAAGTTTTGAATTGTTCATCTGTGCAGATTTAACTGGTAGTGTTTTTTTTTCAGATTCAGAATTTTCATCTTACTGACTGAAAAAGTTACTCCCTCTGTGTCGCATTATTAAATCAATGTCATAAGCCTTTTCTTTAATTGAGTATCTTGATGAAACATTGTCGCAGTAGTGGCAGCCAAAAACACAAACAACTGGGGTAGATGCAACGCAAACTATGCCTTATTGTTCTTCTAGTGCATTATTTATACAGAGCTCTCCTCATCATGGCTGTGGCTTATTGGTGAAGACTACAAAGGACAATAGCTAGTAATAGAGTTATGATTGGATGATTCTTAGCTTGGCCAGTTTGCAAGCTTTTTCACTCTGCTCTGTGGTTGAAACTTCCCTAGACCTGTTTACAGCTTTCTGCCATCTAAGTGCCTTCCCTATCTTAAGGGTACACTCTGACTTTTTCGAGGTTAACGCTCTCCGCCAGGGGAGCCAAGGTTTCCACAGACCTGCTGTAATACCCGACAAAACATTTTGGAGGAAGTTTCTTCTTTTGTTTTAATTTTAAAAATGCATTATTTCTTTGTTCAACCTCCTCAAATTACTGGGCTATAGTTGCCATGCAGTGTGATGTTGTATTCAAATATCAAAAAAATATAGTCCCCACCCCACCAACTACCATATTGATTGCCCGATTGATCACAAGTAAGGCATAGCAGAAGGCTCAATGTTGCAACATGATCAAAGAGTAAACAGTTGGGCATATAAGCCAATCAAGGTAACAAAGTAAATATTTGAGCCCAATAAAAGTACCTTTTATGCAGGTGCAACAAATAATAATAATGAGGTGAACAAAATAAATTATATGATGATAGCTGCTGAATGCTTAGAAATACACGTAGCTATCTGGTGTATAAAAAGGATCTTAATCAGCAACACAGTCCATGGCACAACACTTTAACTAGATGGAGCAGTGCTATTATCCGCTTCCTGCCTCCAACGGGTGGGAGCCCTTAATGACTTTCAGCACACAAAATCATGGTAGATATTAATGGGCTCTAGACAGCATTTGAAGGGAAGGCACCATTTCTCACCAGAACAAGTATTTAATAGCACAGAAAATACTGAAGACAGTATATATCATCATAAAAGGAATCCTAAATGCTTGCAATCCTTTTTCTTAAGTAATAATGCGAGCGATTTTTTTTCTTTTTCAGAAATAGAGTATGCACTGGTGTTCTTCAAGGAGTATCACTCATTTCACTACTGCTACAGATAGCACTGTACATTTAGATACACAATTTAAAGCTATATTTGAACTTCTGTGCATTTAGTTGCCTAGATTTTGCATTTATACTGAATGCTTATCCTGAACTTTTGAAACATGGCTGCATTTTGGTCCCTGCCAAAATCTCCAGTTACAGTAAATCAATAGTCCAGGCTTTACATAGGAGGGAGGGAATTTTGAAGATCTAAATGTGAAGCTGAGTGCCTAACTCAGAGGTAGGTGCCTCATGGTGGTCTTGTGTATCTGTAGCCCCAGATGCTTGTCCATTAGGCATTACCCATCCCAGTTCGAAACTCCTCTGTCTGAGGAATGCAAACAAGACTCCCCCCACCGCTAGGTTAGGCAAGTGCTTTAGACCATGGATATATCATTCTTTTACAATGTCTTTCAAAATTAGGGCTGAGGTCATTTCATATATCTATTTACTTTATTTCTCAAATCCAATAACTCAGTGTGAAGGGCTTCAAAGCACAAGATAAATGTGGCTAGGCCACAGAACTAATCATGTCAACTGGAAAATAACTATAACTGCATCATTATCATCACTCCCAATGTACCTGAAAGATAATTAAGAGGTGTCAGTATTATTCATATCTTTTAATTGCTTCCATTAGCTTTTTTTTTATCCTCAGAGCAAAATAATATCACTTCATTGATTATACAGTGGATATAGGAGACCATAATTGTACAAAATCAAATATATTCTCAATCACTCATAGTCATCTTATAGCTATAAGCACCTAACTTGGCAATAAAACCTCAGTTTGACACCCCTTTGGACAGTAAGGCCTTCCTCTCATGTCCGGGAGGTGGCAGTTTATTCCGTTGCAGAATGGGCTTTCTTCCCCTCCCCCGATCTCCGGTGCCTCTTCACTCAGTCCACAGCTTCGTAGCAGGGATTGTTCACAACAGCTTGTGGCCTCTTTCCTCCAGGAACTCCTCCACAGTATGTAACTATTTCCAATGTTAATGCATCTTTTCCTGTTTTGCCCTTATACACATATTTCTACCTTTACTACATTTTTATTGGTTATCAGCAGGTCTCATTAAAAATGGCAGGAGATTAATAGAGCAAGATTGTGCTATAACACACAAAATATTCTATCATTACCTAGGGAAAATATGCATTGATTTTAGTTTGCACATTTTTTCCAGATGTTATAATAATTATTAAGACTGTTCACAGAATCCACTGCTTTTTAATAAACTGCTTGAGGTTTCATAGCTAATTGCTACAGAGACATATGCATCCACCAAAATATCTAATAACTTGGGTTGATAGTGAAATATTATAGGCCGGGTTCTTAACAGTGCCTAGTGCCTACTAAAATCAGTAGGTATCAGAGACCTGAACACTTTTATAAATGTAATATTAATGTAAATGCAATGTTAAATGTATAAATGTAATGTTAATTAATGGTGACACGCAGCAATAACTCTTGACCAAGGATGACACATAACTGGACAAACTTTCATTTGCTCCCTATTCCTTCTCAAGTTGACATTCTCCTTCCATCACTTCTGCAGACTGAGCAAAACTAATTTTTTTTCTTGATGTTCTCAAACATGTTACATGGCAAGTGCAGTCACACTTAGCATTTTAAGCAAGGGGAAAACTATTGGGAAATGATGACTCCCAATGCTTCTGATTGAGGGGTTGCAAATTCTCAATGAGTCTGCTAACCAGCAGTGCAGCACACTGAGGAACAACATGCTCTTCCATCCCAGAACTGTTATCCTTACCATGGTAGATGTCCTGGACTGTTGCAAGCAAACAAGACTCGAGCCAGGGTTGCCCCTTCCAGGTGGGGAGAGGGAGCGGGGGAGTAAAGCAGCACACTCAATATGAGCGATAAGG
The DNA here is from genome assembly GCA_013389825.1 of Crypturellus undulatus. Taxonomy (NCBI): domain Eukaryota; kingdom Metazoa; phylum Chordata; class Aves; order Tinamiformes; family Tinamidae; genus Crypturellus; species Crypturellus undulatus. The sequence goes on along the minus strand of VWPW01026049.1, from coordinate 805 downwards.
CAAAACTCCGTTTATTTAACCCGAATAGTGTGCTTATATACACAAGCAGAAGCAAGCTCTTTAGCCACACATGCGCATACACTACGATTGGTTACATGCTACTGTCCACGCGTCTTCTACCGCACTTGGTTGGTTGTGGATAATGGGCATGCATTCACACCATTGGTCTGTGCACAAGTCCTTCTTTCTCACTGACAAACTTAATTNTCTCGCCCAACTTTCTCATGCTTGCAGTTCAGGGACTTTCCAGGATCACATTCCTTCAGATCAGGGAGTATCCACTATCTTCTTTAGCTCAGCTCTTTGTAGTCACTTCCCATGGGAAGGCCTCCGTCCCTTAGATATATTCCCTACACTGGACTATGCATTTCCACCACACATGCTGTGCAGTGTGTTCCTTTGGGTTGTTTTTCCAAGAGGTTTCACTGGGCGGTGAGTTATTCACAAATATATGTGTTTTTATTATAGAAAGCTATCAGAAACAATCCAATATTGATAAAGACAATACTTTACAATACCAGTGAGGAATGAGAGAAGTTCAGCTTTGAACAGTGGTCCTTCAGAGAAAATCAGAAACCAAAACAGAAAATGGAGCCGAGTTGTTTCAAAGAGTTTGAGCTTATTTTGGAGGCTGAGGTACAACCTTGGAGGGAATGGAGGAGCTGTTCTGGAAACAGGCCTCTGAGCAGGAGAGGAACCTCCTCCACATTCATGAAGCAATGGAGGAGGGACTGTTCTGCTGAAAAAATGAGAGATCCCTGAGACATGAGAATGCTATCCTTATGTTATAGACTGACAAATTCTC
>VWPW01026048.1:215698-243209 GCA_013389825.1 Crypturellus undulatus | reverse complement strand
GCGCACGGAGAGCACCACCACCTCCTGATTATTGATCATGTTAGATTAAACCCAGCTCTGTCTCAAATCTGTAGGCCCACAATCAGCAATTAATTAAAATATTTTTGGGAAAAAAAAAAAAGTAGTTATTTACCCAAGCGTGCTCAAGGCCAGGAAGAGAGAACGAAGGGGTGAAGGGGTGAAGCTGCTACGTGTAGTACATGCCTGGGTGCTCCCGGACCCATCCTCCCCTCCGGCAGACGCGGGGAGCAGCCCTGCTCCGCAGGCAGGCCCAAACGGCCGAGTCGCTCCCTCCGCACCTTCCTGCGGGACGGGCTGCGTTCGGCCTCTTCCACCAGTAGGTATCCACCTCCAACCCATGCGTAACTCCAGCAATATTTATCTGAAGGGCCTGATACCCTCTCTGGCATCACTCTCTTTATTACAGGCTCAGCTTCCATTTGCTCTCCCTTTGAAAGCCTCTTTCGATTTACCAAGCAAACAGACAGGACGATGCCAAGCAGATAAATGGAGATACAGCAGGCACAGACCCCAGTGCGGCTCATCCACGCTCTCCATAGAAACACACCTAAAGAGCAAACAGCTCCATAAACTCCTGCTGTCTCCAGCGAGCAGCTGAAGCACAGGTTGCAACTTCCCCATAACGCAACTCGATGATGTTCAGACCTTTCCCAAAGACAGGCTGGCCCCTGAATCTGAAGGCCCATAGCCAGCTGTGTGTGTGTCCATGCAAGCTCCCTGCTGAGAAATCTTAGGAAAACAATGAGAAAAAAATCCTTTAACAAAATGCAAGTTTTTATAGTAATTTAGTCTCTGACTTCCTCCTTTTGAGAACCCAAGAAAGACAGGCTGCAGAATTCTTGCAAGAGGAAATCTGGCTGCAGAGAAGCGGTCAGGGCTCATGCCGCTAGCGAGCAGGCAGCGGAAGGCGCCTGGTTGCTCCGCTGGCTGGAAAGGATGATGCCGAGGCTAAAGACGCGGTGCCTCCCACCAAGCCCCAACCACCAGCGCGGCGCTGCCACGACTGGCACGTGGCAGCCGCAGAGTCTTTCAGAACAGAGTCAGAATCTCGTTTTCATCCGAAAGAGCTGTTAAAAATAGAGGAGGGGAAAAAAACTAGATGAAATAGCGAGCCAAACATTAAAACCCCCTTGCTACTTGGGCGTGCTCTTTGTGATCATCCTCTGCCCAGGCCCCGCGCCCGCTCTGCACCCACCTGCCATGGTGCCGTCCCGGGTCCCGGGTCCCAGTCCCGGTCCCCGGTGCCGTCCCGGGTCCCGGTCCCGGCCTTCCTGGTGCCGGGGCGGCCGCACGAGCTCCGCCCGGCCCGGCCCGGCCCGGCCCCGCCTCCCGCGGGCCCCGCTCCTCCCAGCGCCGCTATCGCCGCCGCAGAGCCCGTAATCGCACCCTTGGTAGGGAAGCTCTCGCCTCCCGCAGCTCCTCCGCGGCCCCGCGCCGCATTTTCGCGGTTTTCCCTGATATACCTATGCAACGCACATCCACGCAGCGCTTGGTTTTTTTAGCACTGCAGAGCTGTGCGCCCTCATTTAACTGCAGCTCTGGTGTGTAAGACCACTTAGACTGATGGTTATTTGGTCCCGAGGAGAAAGGATGACTTCTTTTAAGCCCAGAAATAGCTGTGCTGAGGCAGTTTGTTAGCAAGGACACACCAGCTTTGCAAGGGAGGGAATACAAAGAAATTGCTGTATGTCAAAACCTTCCATTATCGCAAAACTCCATAAGCACTTAGTAACCCCACAAGGTATGGAGGAGACTACGGCATTCCCAGAGAGACTGGGAAGCCAACGCAAGCTTAGGTTTGCAAATTGTGATAAGGGAACAGATTTGTTACTGCTACTACTACTGTGGCTTTATTATTGCAGAATTTTGCACTTTTTCATATATTGAGAAAGCTAGATTTGTAGTAAGGCAAAGATGATTCATAGTTCTGGCGTGTGCCAAAAGCATGAAATTGCAGCAAACAGGAAGCTAAGTCCCTGGAGGAGACCACGGCTGCGGGAGAGTCCGAGCGACCGCGCAGCACCAGGGACACACGGCCAGCAGCACTGATTCCTGCAAAGGCTCATCCCTACCTTTGTGCTACGAATAAAAGCAGCTTCTTTATCCTTATGAAGCATATGAAGATAGAAAGAAAGCTCACAAAAACATCTTTAATATTTTAAACTCCTGTGATGATGAGGGCAGGTCTCCTTGGGCAGGTGAGCAGAGCGTCAGCATCCTCAGCTTGTTCTGCTTGGCCTGAGGGATCCACATTTTCCAAATGACATGAAAAATGTATTAGAAAACAGATTTTTAATGTAATTATTATTGCACACAGAGACCTTGATTGTGGCTGTATCAAAGTCTTTCTTGGCAATTTGTTACAGTAACAGAAACAGGCACCCTGTGAAAAGGAAATTGCCATTTTACGACTCCTTTCACTTTCATCTCTCTTTTTTTTTTTTTTAAGAGGATTTCATGTGTTTATAAAAGCATCACAGCATTAGGTGCTGCACAGTAGTAGTGACAGTAGCAGCATGGCATGCTGAGGACTTGTTTTTATGATCACTTTAGACCATTGGCAATTCACGGCACTTTGTGCCCTACTAAAAAATGTCACCAGAACCGCCGTGAGTATCTGCAGCAGAAAACTGAAAAACTTGCATCTTAATGGTCCACAGGTAGAAACCTACCATACAAATTCCCAAGTAATTTTTAGCAGGCAGCATTTCCAAACACGACGAGGGAAATGGAAGTGAAACCCCGACCATTCAAGGGTGCTGGGGTGTTTATCGGCCAGCCTGGAGACGGCTATTTGTGGCCTATAGCCTCAGATAATGAAACAAGAACCACAGGTTAAATATATCCCCTCCTCAGGCGCAGGGCACGTCTGGCCTGTGTGCCCTTAGCACGGGGACGTGCAGGGGACAAAGCCCACGCGGGAGGGACGCTCCAAGGGGACACGTCCTTGGTGGGACCACAAACCATCGAACGCTGCTCGCAGAGCGGGCAGTGCTGCCCTCCCTCCGTCGTGGAGCCCCATGGTCTCCCCACGTGGTGGGACTTGGCGCTGGGTTGTCTCGCCCGCTCTGCCCACGACCGCGTCCTTCCCCGCGCACAGGGCAGCCAGTGCGTTTCCTGGTTTGCTAATTGCAAAAGCCATGACTGCTTCCCCTGCTGACCGGATTGGCTTTCCTTAATTGAATTCCTTTATTCATTAAATGCTGCCCCTGCCATGGCAGCATTTCCTTGATTTAGCAGCTGCTAAATAACAAAACAATTTTCCTGCAGCAGCGCAGGGCTGAGTCTCTTCGGAAACAAGCGGCCAGCTCCACAAACAAGTTCTCTTTGTGCGTACAGAAACACGAGGGGACACTTCTGGCAAGCTCAGTCACCTCCCGGGCGCTCTTCGGCGCCTCTTGGCTGGTTTCTTTCCCCGTAAACACGGCACGAAGGGAGGAAACGGCAGGCAGGATGTGTCCACAGCCCCCGGGCAGCCGCGCCCGTTCCCGTGTTCCCAGCCCCGCGGCCCTGTCCCCCGCCCGGCACTTACGCGTCCGGTAGAGCATCCTCCGCGCCCGCGGCCCCCACCGCGGGCGCCGAAGTGAAAGTGACAGCGGGCGGCAGCGGCGCGCACCGCCCCCGGGAGCGCGCACCGAGCCGCTCCGCCTCCGGGAGCGCGCACCGAGCCGCTCTGCGCCGCCCCCGGGAGCGCNGCGCGCACCGCCCCCGGGAGCGCGCACCGAGCCGCTCTGCACCGCCCCCGGGAGCGCGCACCGCCCCGGGAGCGCGCACCGCCCGCCCCCAGGCGTTTCTCCACTGTTGTCGCCCGCGCTGCGCGGCCAGAGCCGTCTCCCAGTCACCACGTTGCTTTTGCAGGGATCCTCCCCGCACTGCGCGAGGCCGGATAGCGCCCTGCACCCGCGGCGAGGCCCGGCAGTAGCCCTGGCGCTGCCGCCTGTTCCCACCACCCTGCTCGGGAGATGGACCGGAATAATGCTCCAGCCCAAGCATCTGCCGACACAGAAGTGTGGCAGCAAGTGCTCAGTTCGTTATTGCGGACCCAGCGAAGCCAAACCCATACACGGGAACACAAGCAACTTGTGTGGAGTCTGGGGCAGGTCCAGCCAAAGGGCTGGATTAACCCTAGCCAGGATTAATTTCTTGTATGGGTTGATTACATGTAAACCACACGTGGAGAAATAGACTGCACACACCCTGATTCTGCTGTGCTGCAGCCTTTTCCTTGGAAATGTTTATTGCATTAGTAACACAATAATGATGCAGATAATGGAAACAAATGAGCATGTTGTCTTCCTGGTGGAGAAGCTGGCAGGCGCAATAAACCCTTCTACACTGATCATAAGTCAGTTTGATAATTACCGAGCTGCCTGTGTTGCTGCTAGGTTGTATTTAGGAATGAACAGCCAGCTGCATGTACATGTTTGAAACTCAACACCTGATTCCTTGCAAAAAAAAAAAAAACCCACACATTCGGCAAATTATCAAAAAAAAAAAATCTTGAAGCAGGAAGCGAGTGAGGCCACGTGAGCACTCGGCACATGAGCAAACAAACCGTGCACAGAGCGGGCACACAAGCCTGAGCTGAGCTACTGCCCAGCTCCTGCCGGCCTGAGGAGCTTCGGGTTTCCCAGCGCGATGCCATCGCGGCATTAGCCTGGACCACCGGGAGCGGAGACAGGCTCTGGGAATGTCCCGACGTAGAGTGCTGAGCGCTGCAGCCTGTCCCCGAGCGCGCAGGCCACAGCAGAAGTGCGATGATTATACATGAGGCTCTCACCAGCTGGCACTGTAAATCATCTTTCTTTGAAATAGTCCAAAAAAAAGTAAGTTAAAAAAATCTGAGCAAATCACCTCCTCCTGGTGCAGAAGGAAGAAACAAATGCAGTTCCTAGCATCACCTTCAGTGAAACGTGCCCTGGTCAGGGACTGCACATAACTGTGTATTACACAGCTGTGTGTAACTCAGGATTCAGACATGAATCTGTGGTGCTCTGTAGCCCGCAGCAGGGGTCTGCTCAAGCTGGGCTCCCCGCTCAGCCCTCAGGGATCACTCAGGGAGGTGCCATCAGGCAGCTTTCACACAGCCCTCCCCAGCACCCGCAGAGCTCACAGAGATCCCTAAGCCAAACCCGACCTGCTCAGCTAAGAGTTCACTACACTGAAGAGATGCAGCTGCAAACCACGCAGGGGCCTCCGGCTGGCATGCCGCCAGCCCTTGGTCCTTGCTTCTTGGTCCTCCCAAGCAGAAGAATCAATTAAAGCTACTGTTTAATTAAAGGTATTAAAACGTGCGTTATGTGTCAGTAAAAAAAAAAAAAAAATGCACAAGCCAGTTACATCTGACAATAAATAATAGTAGATTCCTTTACTTACCCCATTCCAAAACATCACCTGTTACCAGAATATTTTGGGAGTAAAACTGCAGGATCTCTGCCAGCTCCCCAGTCTCGAACTGTCCGTCCTTTGCACGCTGTTCTTGCAGCCAGCGCCTGCTGTGGTTGGGGTCCTCTGCTCCTCCGTCCTCCCAAGCCCACTCATGCAGCTCCCGGATAGCAGCCCTCTCCTGGAGGGTGTCCAGCTCCATGGGCTTTGCATTCCCAGTGCTCCCTGGACACCTCACGTACAGATGTGCTCCCAGCATGACAAGCTCTCTTGAATTTCTTTCAAAGAATGAATTTTTACTCAAAAGACAGTAAGGATCAGATACTTTCCTGTAGCAAGTTGTACTCTAGCAGGCTTAAAACTTATTCCTGTTAAGTATTTAGCATAAGATCTTAGAGACTCTGCTTTGCTTTTCTGCAAGCTTAGCAACAGGCCAGCACAAAAGCCTCGGTGGTGCTGCCTGCTGCAGAAAAACTCTTGTAAAACATGGGGTGAAGGAATGGAAACAAGCATTTACTCTGATACCTGGCTTTTAATCTGCCAAGAATTATCCCAACACCCTGCAATGTGCGGCAACCAACAGCCATACAGGTGAGGAGGGGGGTCTCCTACTTCCTGACATAATTTATAGGATTTCACTTGCTCTTTAATTGCAAGCCCCAGTTTCATAAAATACACAAGGAATCCTAAGTTCTCTATGGCAGAAATGGATTCAAATCCGTCTGACCTTACTGTCTGGTAAACGTTTAAGGGTTAACTTAATAAGCACAAGTTTTAAACGTCGATTTGAGATTCTCAGATTGAGATGGCAGTAATGAAACGCTCCAGCACAGACAGTGAATTCAGGGAGCTTCTCTGCTGTTTCCCATGGGCGCTGCTGTCCGTCGCCGCGCGGGCTTTGCTCTCCCCCGAGCAGCGCCCGCACAGCACACACCATCCCCACCCTCTTCACAAGATGTTTTTTCACATACTGGAAATACCACATCCCGTCTTAGTCTTCTGTTCGTTGCACTGCACACATGCAGGGGCTGTCTAAGCAGTCCCTGTAAAACCTGCTGCCAAAACCCGGTATCCTTCTGGGTGCTCATTTTGGTATTAGTTTTGGTTACTCTTCCATCATGACAGAGGCAGCAGAATAGAACAGTTACCTCCTGTGCTTGAAAATCCTTTTAGTCCTACATTGCAATGTGCCTTCTTTGCAAAGTAATCACTTAAACATTTATCCTAAACTCTATTTGGGCATCAAAGCAACACGGGCCTTCAGAAATCTTCTTACCTCCTGAGGCTCCCTCTTCTCCCCTTACTATAGCTAGGGTTGCCCTTTCCAAGCTTCTGACTTCTCTCTCATTCTTCATAGTTTCCTGAAGCCTAATCAATGATGGTTCAACTACTTCTTATCTAACACCTTAGAATTTAGGCTGGATTTCATCAAGAAATCAAATTTATCTGAATACTTGTTTTTCTTACCTTATCCTTACCTTATCCAAGGCTGCAGTCCGAGTCCCCTTTTCTAAATTAATTGCACTAACTAGGGAACTTCTCAGTGATGTCTGAGCAAAAATAGACAAGTGGCTCAGCCATCTCCGAGGAAATAACTTACCTTTAACCTTGTGGCGTCTCTTCTGATGTGCCTTTTCTAATGTATTTTTCTCATTTCCTGCCTTTTATTTCCCTTACTCACAATAACTCACACTATCTCTTTCTGATTGGGTGCAACTACCTTCACTGCATTTTGTGCTGCTCCGCAGTCGTTTGCCATATTCCTGTTTTCCGTAGATGTTCCTTTCTGATTTCCAAATCCCTTAAGAATTCCCAAGCAGCCGTGTCCAGCATGACTGTGCTCTGCGCTGGGGTTGCCGGGCAGGCCTTTAGCCGGTGTCTGCTAGTCTCCTGCCAGCTCTCTATCCATCACGTTTCTGCATGTATCCTTGGTACTTGCTATTTGAATATGGTGACATTGGCATTTTCAAAGTCCATTTTCCTTATTCCGCAGCTCTCCCCCTTTCCTTTGCTTAAAATAAGATCTCTTAGTTTCATGTTCATCCAGATTAAATTTCACTTGTCATTTTTCATAAATTTTCCCCTGTCAGAGATATTTGGCTCTCCAAACCTTCAGGAATAAAGCAGCCACCAACTCATATGTTCCAAACCCCAACAGTCTTGCATGCTTTTCCAGTGGAGACCTAGACAAATAAGTCACCTGTTATTAAGGACAATTCTGTCATTTCCTGAGTTCAAATTCTAATTAGACAGAAAGACTAACATCTTTGCATATACTTCTTGAGTACTTATCACTTGTATGGAGGCATCTCAGATGCTTGGCTATTTTTTCCAGCCTTCCTTCCTCTCCCATCTTTTTGATTTCATTTTCGTTCCCTGGTGGACTCGGGGCACGTGGAGAGCGGAGTTGCCGAAGCAGCGTGTGGCTGGGAACCGCCTTGCAAGAGCGGCCGGAACGGACCAGGGCATTTCCCAGCCTGTCAGCAAACCACAGCGACTGGAATTTCAAAACGGAAACTTCAGAACTGAAGCTCTTAGGAGCGAACATGACTCATTGTAAGCGGGACACACACCAAGACAATGGCTGGGACTTGCCACAGGATCACATTTCCACCAGGATGGGAATGCGACAATACCCACTCTGCAGCTGATGATGGGGGTAGGAATTCAACTTGAACAAAAGCACTCACACCGTAACTACAGGCTACATGGGTCTGGGTGTGTAAGCAATGGAATAAGAAACTTACCACTTAGCTATGCAGAATGGAAAAAAATACACAATAAAAAACAATAAAAATGCATTTCCTCACACAGTGAACAGATTATTAACAGGAAAAGCAGGCATGTTTCCAGAAATTAAATAGCCCCTTTGTTTATAGAGCTGCTAACAGTGAGGCTGCAATGATGGCTCGAGCCACGCGGGTGCAGACGGGCTTTGTGCTCCGGCTGGCAATGCCGCCCTGCAGCAGCAGCGGCAGCAGATCCCGCTCCTGCAGCGCCCGGAGACCCGGCCTCTCCTGTCTCGCTCCCCCCAGGCACAGCCAGAATCCCACCGGCCTCGAGATGCAGTTGAAGCAAAAATAGGGTCTTCCTCCTAGGAAGCAACAGGGTCTTTTAATTAAAAACAAAACTTTATTTTAATCATATCATACTACTGTGCAAAAATATGGGGGATTTTTCTTTCTGAAATGTTTACAAAAAACATAGGTCAAAAGAAAGTTGCAATCTTATGAATGTGTAATTACCATCAGTGACTTTGTATGAGGCAGTTATACAAACCTGCTATCCTTTCCCTTTATATGTACACAAGAATTATGCTTTGGACGTGGTCACAATATACAGCACATCGGAGAGAATGGCTATGGACTGCCACTGTCAACATTCAGTATTTTATTTAGCTCAGACCTTAAAGCGTTTCTTTTAAATAACTATCTCAGAGTATATAAAATTTCAAAGTCATTTGAACAGTTAATTTTCTACTTTGACTTTAAGGCACATGTTTCTGTCCAGATTTTATTTTGGTCCAGAGGAGCTACTGTATTCCAGGCCCCGGCTAGCCGGGTATGTGGGAGCTGGGTCTGCTCCGGCTGTCCCAGGTGTGTCCATGGACCTCCACGACGTGCACGGAGCTCACGGCGGGCGCCGCAGCGCTGGGTCCCGGCCCCGCTCGCTCCGCAGGGGCCCTGCTGTCCGCGCGCGGCCCGGGCGGGCGGGCACCGTCCTTGCTGCATCCCGGAGCTGCCGTGTCCAGTGTCCACTCCTCCTGCAACCTGCGAGCGTGAAGGAGAGAGTTACTCGAGTTTCACCTTCTGTGCTGGGGAAGCCCATGGGGTAATACAGAAAATAAAGCGCAGCTACTACATAAGTGCCATTCTGGTTCAGAGCAGACACCCTGCAGAAACACCCTTCCTGTAAAGGAGAATAAATCATGCCCTTCTCTGGCAAGCTGCAGCACAGAGCTATTTTGGGCACAGGCTGCAGTCACGTAGTGTAAAGGCCTCTTACTTTGCACGTGGATGCCCTGCTGCCACCAGGACACGCTCGTTGCAGCCGCGTGCCACTGAGCAGGATTTACCCACTTGAACATGGGCAGCACGATGCTCATCCACTTCTCCTCTGAAACAGCCCGATAACCTCATCCATTTCATGTGGAATGCCCACGGTGCAGGAAATGTGTTGTGTAACCATCACGCGCCGACAAGCGCTCGGGTGTCTCTGTGTCGGACCAGGACAGCCACCTCAGTACCCCTGTGGCTGCTCATCTACCGTCAGGGGACAGAAGCTTTTGCATTAATGCAGCCAAATGCAGCCAAAACCAAACCTCCTGACATAGCTGCAGCTGTACACATGTTTTCTTAGCACCAATAAGTCAATTCAGTGTTCTTGAAATGCAGACCAAAGTTGTAAACTGAAAACCAGTTCAAAAGAGCATGCACAGGTGGACGAATCAGAAGAAAAGTAAAATCTCTGCAAAATACACCTGGGTTGGCACAGGGCAGCCACCTGCCTTGCAAGTAGCCCTAACAGAACTATTTCAAATCTCATTAATTAAGCAGTTTGCTGCTGCAGCCCACAACTGATTGCATTCTGATACTCACTTCTACATGTCTCTGTGCCACAAAACTCCCAATTACCGCTGCTCACCGCTGCATTAGGAACCCAAATCATCTAAAACTGCAGTTAGAGGACAACTCTGCTCCAGGCTAAGTGGCATCCTGCTTTGGTTACATTAATTGTCAAGTTTCTATTCACTTATTTAAATGCAGGATGTGGTGACAATAGTCGCTGCCTGACAACTGCTGTTTTCAGATACAGGGCTTCTTCTGGGGGAAGTCAGCCTCAAGTTAAAAGCAAAGGAGATCAACAAGAAAGATGTCTTCTGCCAGAAGACCTGCGAACATCAAGAGATCAGTGAATTCAACAGGGCTCCATCTAAGCAAGGGTTGAACACTGGTAATAAGAGAGCTGCAGAGCTGACAGGAGACAGCTGTGCATGTGATGGGCTTTCCAATGTACTGCCGTCTGCCAAGCACAGGCTTCAGCTGGTGCTCTCATCCTCAGGAGCCCTCTCCACAAAAGTGCAGAACAAGCAAGATCTCTTGCAATAGCTTTAACTTTCCTTATCTCCAATTTCCAGCTAGACTATTTCAAAACATCAAATTGAGAAGGTCAGAAGACCTCCATCTACTTTTCCTTGGAATCGCAGAAGCATCCAGAGGCGCTAGATGCTGAGCATGAGACAGCATTTGACCAGGGCAGAAGCAGATGGTTCCTATACTGAAATTCAGCTTTTGGTGTGGTTGGGTCTGCTCTCCTTCTTGGCTCTATTTCCATTTCTGTCACACAGGTAAACAGGAAACCTGCCCAGGATCTCCTGGACAACCTAGGCAAGTGCAGCCTTCCGAGACAACGCGCCGCAGGAACACAGGTTCCAAATATCCTGGGAGACATGGCGAGAGGAAAGCAGAGTAATAACCAGCTAATGCAAAATGACTCTCCATGGAGAAGCTCAGGCTCGCAGGGTGCAGGGGGACAGGTAGGGATGCAGCCACACGTCATCTCCCCTCTTGCTCCTGCTTCTGGATGCCGGCTGGCGCCCACCACGCTCCCCAGCCAGCCCCAGCAGACATGGACATCACCCAGAGTTGCATGAGTTTCTGATTCGTGCCTCCCCTGCAGCCCCACACATAAGGTAATGGAAAACATCAACCATCACAGCCATTAAGTGGAAGAGCAAGAGAGAACACACTTGGTTTTACGGCGCAGGCCAAAGCTATGAGCTGATTTCGGTAGCTTTACTTCTGGCTTCTGAAACCACCTCAAAAAGCCGAGCAGCCTCTCCTAGGAGCACGTTGGCTTCTGTACAATATCTTCTCCCTTGGACATCTCTGTTGTTGGATTTTCCTCGCATGCTTCCACCAGGTGCACTGGTAATGTGCCCTGTAGCCAGAAAGGGCTCCAGCACAAAAATTTCAGGCGCTAAAAATATCTTCTGTGGGAATATACCAGCCAGCTCCTCTGCAGAAGAGATCTTCCTCTCTTGGTAGCATGCCCCAGCTGCCGGGGATGTCTTACAGGAGGAGGTAGACTCGCTGAGACTCGGGCTTTTCCACTCTATAGCTTGGCCCAGAGCACTGTGCAATAGCTCACTTCAAAACGCTCCAAATTTGGAGCATGCCACTTCCCCGAAGGGCTTCACATCAGCAAAGGTGTTCGCCAGATTTCTGTGCCGCCCTTCAGACGTGTGTTTGAGCTGGACTGCTTTCTTCCTGGCTCTCATTAGGTGTCAGGGGATGAAGAGCGCCTTCACAGCTGCCTTCAGCCTCCCCAAGCGCCCATCTCCTCAGCTACGTGACACTGAGCCACAGCTAATCTGCTCCACCGAGGAGACAGACCCTTTTCTCTGCTAATCTGCCCCAAACCCCTGCATCTCCCAAGTGCTGCTATCTCTGCACAGTGTGCAGCTCCCGCATAGAAGCGCTGCTGCTGAAAACGTGTGTTTTCAAGCTCTGTACAGTTCCTTGCATCCAAAAAGGAAGAGGTGGCATCAACTGTGACTTCACGTTGTAGGCATTGATCCCAGGTATTTGAGGACACACTTTTCATCACTCTGAAGGATTTTGTTCCTACACATGAGATGCCAGAACAGGGTTCACTACAAGTGCGCTTGTCATTCAAATTCCTCATTTGGTAGCAAAACTATACGCTGCACATGTTTGTTCTGTGCTTGAAATGCCGGGGGAAAAAGACATCACTTCATGGCAGACAGGTCTAGAACAGCAGCAGAGCCTCTGTTGCCAAACATTACTGATAACTTTTATCCATTAGGGCTGATTATCCATCAGCAAATGAAGGCATCACTTGAACAGATGACAGCTTTTTAATCCTCCATAAGCTACTCCATAAACCGTAACAAACCTGCCTGAAAGAACTGGCTTTTTATTCTATTTGTTCTTAAAGCATCTTTGATCCTTAAAGAGGGCAAATCCAAACACAGTGTAGTTAATCTCTAAACCATTTCAACTAAGGCTGAAAAGCAGCAAGACCTACATCCTTTTCTGGTGCAGACCAAGCTAAGATTCACTCACAAGGGTCCTCCTAAAGGCAGGAAAATCTGCATTTCCCCAGGTACTCTGTGTTCTGCACAAGAAGCAGCAGGATTGCTCTCCTTAAGGGAAAGGAACGTTCTCTCTCCTCTCAGATAAGGGCACAGCTACTTGTCATTTTTCATAAATTTTCTTTATTAGTACAGTTTCTTAGTACAGTTTCTTAGTAGGAAAATAAAATAAGATCTTTGATTTACCAAGTGCTCTTGCAATATATTCACAAAGTCCTCCAAATGTGTGAAGCATTAACACAATCCTTGTTTAAACTACCTTTCACTTCCTGAAAGTGACCACGCAGGCACACTTTGGTGTGATTTATGTTAGCATAATTTCAACCTCTCACCCTGTGCATATAGCCACTTACCAGCAATAAACAGCAGAGATGAGCAGTGCTTGCTGACCTTGATTAAATTGATCTTATTTGAGTGAAGAAAGAGGATGTGCTACAACCTGGTAAAGGGTCAAGCTTTTTCCTAGAGCAAACCCAAGGGAGAGTTTTGTCAGCATCTGCAGCTCCTGCAATTCCTGCCCAGGCCTGGGAGCAGTCGTTCTCTACGTGAGCAGTGGCTACACTTCAGGCTCTGGCATGGGCGTACTGATATACTTGCTCTTCGAGATGATTTTGCTCTAGCTGGTGATCAGCAGGGATCATAGGACCTCTGCAACACGGAAATAAAGCGGAGCTTGACCAGCTGCAGAGCTTGGGCACCGAGGTGGGTCTGCGGGTGGGGACTTAATGCTGCGGGTGGGTTGTGCGGTGCCAAAGAAACAAATTGCTCTGAGGCCTCACTCCTCCCTATCCCTTGGTTCCCCCCCTGCAGTTTCCCCAGGCTCCACCAGTCTAGAGAAATAATGAACTTGTTGACTTCTGGCCGCAGCGAAGCTGCTTATCCCCATGATTCCTATATTCCCTGCTCCTTTCAGTTAAGGAAAGTCCAGATCTTGGTAAACACAACCCGGCGGCTTCTGCTCGGTGGAGCAGGGCAGATAAGAGCCACGTGAGAACCGGAGGCTCCAGCAGCTCCCAGCTCTGGGCAGAGCCCTCCTGACTTGATGCACATCATTCAAAAGCAGGTGACACTTCTACCAAACACCAGCACCCTGGCAGACTGACACTGCTCAAAGTTACAAGCTGGATCCTATGTCTTCTGAAAGCTCATCTAGGATATGATCACCATATTTACACGTCTTCCTGAAATCTCCCAAAGCCAAGAGTTGATTAAACAGGCACTCAGCTCTCGCGTAAGGTTTCCATTTGAAAACCACTTCCAGTGGCACTCTGACACTGAAGCAGCTTTACAACCTGCATAAAATTGCTTTCTGCATGTAACCACTACGAATCAAGACATTGCTGTACACAAAAGCTGCACAAGTGAGTGGTGAATTAAAAGTAAACGAGGATGGTGCCATATATTACTGTATGCAATGGCCGAGTGGTACCCGAAGGATGGCAAAGATGAAGCGCAGGTAATTACGTGGATAGCAGTGGGAACATGTTCTGCAGAATGTTTTCTGCTTTTCTTTTGCCAACGAACGCACAGTCAGTGCAACACGTCGGCCCCGTGCAGAGGTAACCCTGAACAGGCACAGAAACCACTGTGGCCCTGCGCACACGTCTGCCCAACCGCTTTCTAGTGCCTGTTCCACCAACCCATTCAAAACTGCAGTATTTTCATAACTTTACCTGTAGAAGCCTTGGTTGTCATAGGCCATGCTAGTCACATCCTCAAACACTGATTTATTCCTGAGTTTTTTGTTGTTGTTGTTGTTATTTCTTCCTTTATAACCAAAGTAAGCAGCTTGCATGTTCTCCAATTCTTCACTTCTGAGCTGGTACCAGAGCTGCATCTCTCTGTGAATCAAGCAAAGAGTAAAATACATTACTATGATAAACAGCTGTATATTTGAGCTTTTATCTCGTCATAGCCCTGATTCACTTAAGCTTGAATTTAAATGTAAATTCATCTCTATTGAGGACAGCATCTGAATACATGCTGAATTTCAAGTGTAAGCCAAATTTCTGGAGACTTAAATAAGTGCTGTCCTTAAGGGGGACAGCTTCTTAAAGCACTTGCTGCCGGGCGGGATGAGCCTGGAGCTGGCAGCATCGGCCCCATCCCGAAGCCCATGCCGGCGGATGCAGGCAGCAGCGCACCGGGAAGGGGGGCAGGCACCAGGGAGAGCACAAAGTACAGATCCCCGACGCAAAGGTGCCTTCTTTTTTTTATTTTTTTGGTGAGATCATGCAAACTGCTAATGCTTGCAAAATTTCTTCTCAAATTAATGAAAAACAAGGACTTTGATATGAATAGCCTTATCAACCAGAAAAGCAGCAATTTTAAAAATGCCAATCAGCATTTTCACTTCAAATATTATTTCATGCTAGCAGTGAAGACTTAACATCATGAATGACACCAAAGACTTTTTTGCTTCACAGAGCCTTTTCAAAGGGAAATGGAAAAATCATATTTTTGTTCCAATCAGATTCGGAAATTACAGAATATTCCCCCAGAGAGGATGCCTGGTTTCTATGCGGCTGCAGATAACAGAGCACAGAGAGCTCCTTGCACCTCTTCGTGCCTCCACTGCCCTGCCTGCTCTCAAACACTTCTCTAAAGCATCAGCATTAGCATGTAGATTACATATGCAACTTTGACCATATACATTTATAATAAAGAAAGATCTTTTCTGGACATACCTTTCAGTTCTCCTTCTTTCACTTTTCTTCACACACTTGATGAGACAACAAGTTAAAAAAGCCATAGACATCAGCAGAATGATGGCACAGCTCACTATGGAGGCGATCACTGCTACCTTGAATCCAAAAGTCTCATATTTTGATACAGCTGCAGCAAAGCAAACACAGAAGCAGGTTTCTAAGTGAACACACGAATATATCACCCACATTTCCATTACATTTCCATGCTGAAGCTTACCCACTTCCCATTTCTACTAATTACAATCCTGTGAAGACTTTCTTGATAGGACATGCTGAGTTACTGGAGTGCCTAGGTTTCAACATAAAACTAGGCAGCCTCAAATTGAGCTTTTTGAAAACTATCTCTTTACAAGTTATTATGAATTGTTCACAAGTGTTTTACCACTGCAATTAAATAAATACCATGGCAGGCACACTGCACTAGCTAAACCCACAATTTTGTCAATATATCAAGTGCGGGTGAGGTAATAAACTCTCTTATCCAGGCGTTAACAAGGAAAGGAGCTGGAAAACCAAATACTGAAAGGGCTAAAAGGTTTAAAGAAGCCCTTTATGGCACAGACAATATAATTGTCTCAATAAAATTAATTCCTATTGGGCAGGTAGTGAAACAATTTTTTTCTCTTTTTCAGGAGGAGGAAGGGGAGAGGCAGTGTCTGCAGAGCCGACTGTTCAATAATACTAGGTTGGAAATAAATTATCCAGAAGAAAAAGGAGCAATGGGAATGTGAGGTGGCAGTGCTAGCGCAGATCTCTGCCAGCTCATTTTGAGCACTGAACACATCTTGCTTCAAAAACTCGTCAGCTTCCTCCAGCCATATGAACACCAGCATCAGAAATGGTTCTGCTGAGCCCATGGAAGGCTTTACATCTCTACAGCCTCTCCAAGGGAGGATTTCTCTCATTCCTTTTCTTTAATGGAATCTCTTAAATCAGAGGTAAGTAGAGCTGAGCTCAGGAAGGAATAGTAAGTGTCTGAAATAGCTATCCAGCTACCAAATGATTTCAGATTATACACGGTCTGAGAACCAGAGTGAGCTCCTCAGTTTCCAACACGCCGAAGCCCAGAGGTACCGTGCATCAGAACTGTGCTTGGGCTGACTTCTCGCCAAATTACTAACAATCTTGTAATAAATAAGAGGGAACAGCATGGAAGGTAGTTAATGTTGTTGCCATTCAAATGCAATTTATCAGTGTGATAACTTTTCCACACAGCTGACCACAGGCAACCACCTAATAGCCCTTCTTAAATACCTCTGTGCTCTTTTACAGCAAAATTGCCAGTGAGTTTCCAAATATATTTACAGATCAGTTGGTTGCACCTAGATATTTGCTAGAGAACAGTACATCTTGTAGCTGGAGAGCCGCATATATCCTGGCCGCAGCACTACTGGAGGCAGTGGTGGGAGATCAGCCATAAATCTGGCCGAGTCTTTCCTGTGTCACGATAACTAATGGTGCCAGGACACATATGGAGAGCAATTACAGCCGGGGGGGCAGCACTGCCGGAAATGAATTTGTCTTGCTCCTCACACAGGTGCCTGGAATTAACCCTCGTGGTGCAGAGATGCCCGGGGCACCGTTGGCTCCGCACAGCCCGGCGGCGTGGTGGGGCCTGCGGCGGATGCTTACGCTTGCACGCGGGCACTCCGGCGGTCCACTGCGTAGCGTTCCCCTTCCACACGCAGCTGATGACGGCCTGCCCCTCCAGCTGGTGCTCGGCAGAGCACTGGAAGGTTATGACAGTCCCCAGCGCCGTGCCGTTGCCGTGGATCACCTGCAGCGAGCCGAGGTGGGGAGGGAGCACGCGGCCGCACTGCCCTGCGGAACAGAAATGGAGCGGGATGGAGCCACGTGGCCAGAGCGCTGCTTACACTGCTTCGTTGTGTGTCTTACAGGAGCCCAAGCAAACGGCTCTGCTGGGCAATGCCCGCTCCCCCGCCAAGCACCAGCCCGGGCCAAAGCACCTCCATCACCATCAGCAGCCCCAGTGCTCCGACCCATGGCACCACAGGGGAACTCATCTTGCAGCATTGACTACTTAAACTGTTGAATATTAAAAGTCTTTTAGAAAGAGACTTCTGTGAGTGGCTTGATCTTCTATGGAGTCCCATCTTGTTGGACTCCATGTGTTTAATTAAGCGCTCAAATGAGGGCTTTCACACGCTGCGAGTGCTCACAAGACATCTGCTCCCGTGCAAGCTCTCCAGGACGTGAGAGATGCGCCTCATATCGTGGCAGTTCAGGATGTGTATTCTGGCACTATACTGTCATGAATCGACAGAAACTTCCTACCCTCCTAGAGTGCTACACAGCTGTCCATCTTAAGAATAAGCCAACAGGTCCAAAAACTGTGGTATGGGCAGGGGACAAAAAAAATAGGAGAGAGAGGGAGAACAACACCCATGCAGCACAGTTGCATCCAACTCATCTCTGCGTTCAGGTTACAATACAGTATATCATCCACTGGCGGCACCTTCGCTCATTTTGCTTTTCTCTTCTTATCGAGTGTTGTCTAGTTCCTACAGCTGCAACATCCTTTGCTTCATGCTCATTTTAAGCAGGAATTTTAATGAACAGTCATTAGCAGAATATATAACATTCACTTATACTTCACAGTCAGCAAAAACAAGTGCATTTTTCTATTCCTGCACATAGGCACTCACAGAATCTGGGAACTATTTTACCTATATGTATATGACGTTCACTAAATACCAGCACTTCTCCTGCCTCAGAGGTCAAGCTCCCTCTCTTCCAGCTGGCTCTGTCAGGGCCCCTTAGAGGTGGTGACTGGTTCACAGCCGTGAGCCCAGGCTTGCGAGTCCCGAGATAAAACACACAAAAATGAAGGGGGAAAATGAGGCTTCCTATACTTACCAACAAAAAGAAATTCACAGCTCTAATTGCCTCCATGAGAACACTTGGACAGAATTACATGCTGTCCATATGAACTGTTTTCTTTTTACTAACAAAAAACTCTCCTGTCATTAATTAATTTCGAGCTTTTGAGCTCACACAACAGAAGACAGGCGTACTACCTGGCTGCAATTTCTGCTCTAAAAAGACAACTCCCTTGAAAACAACATAAAGAAAAAACAGAAAAAGACAAAGCAAAAGTCACAGTGACAATTACTGGTATATTCTACTAGTTAAATATGTACCAATAACGAGCTTTAAAAAAAATGCCTTTTTTAATTACATGCCAATTATTTCTATGTGTTCTGTCACTTCTTTCAGTCTTATACCATGACAGTTGTCTCAAGAAGAGCAAATATTTTCCAGATGGTCATTTCCCTTGATTCCCTGCCCTTTCCTCCAACATCTGATTCCTAGAACACAGTGAATATATGAATTTGACAACCTTCCTCCCCACTTCAGATGAATACCAGAAATTTGACCTTTTTGTTTACCCTGCTTGTACATTCAGAGACTTTTTGTGAAAAGCCACTTTCCTAAGCTGCAGAATATCCACCTTTCTGCATTTTACACATTCAAGGGTATTTTTAGATACAGATCACACACTCTGAGTTCATGTCAGTGACACTTCTGGCTGTGTGAGACGCAGGAAGCAATTCAGAGCAGACTGTGGTTCCTGGGCATCGGCTTGGCCGGGCGCACAGCCCTTGTTGGCCCGGGCAGTGGCATTGCCAGCTGACCCGCAATCCTTACTCAGCCTCCACTCTCCAAAGAGTGGATAATTTGGCACTGGATTCTTTCTTTTGAGATACACTCCATTTAATCCAGTGTTGACCTTTCCCAAGTAATATATGCAGCTGTAGCTGGTCCAGACACTCTTTGCCCTTTCCCGCTTCATCCTTGCCCATAATTATATACATAGAGTAATTAGAACACTTGAATGTCAGCGACCTTGTCAGCATTCTTCCTCAGCCATAGATCTTAAAATATTTTCATCATCTAAGTGTTTACAAAGATTTCTAACAGCTTCTCCTGAGCCAGTATCCCATTATGCTATGGATATTTCCCTGGTTTATAATAGCATTATGTCATCTCCCGCATGGAAGGGAATTGGGGCAGGAACTTCAGCTTTCAAAAGCTTCTCCACCTGACTCTATGCAGATAGAAAATTCATCAGCTGCATTTCATATATCTGCATTTGGCCAGAATAGAAATAGCTTTTCTTCCTCTTCCTAGAGCTTTTCAACACGAGCTATCCCTCCTCCTGAAGTAAAAAAATTAGATGCCTCACTGCTCTTTCCTTTTACAGGAGATTTTATTGAAATGTGTAGATGGCCTTATGCCAGTATGAGTTTGTGAATTTTATCCAGGCTCAGATTTAAATTTTCTGGATAAGATTTGCCCTGATTTTCCTCAGTAACAGTCTTCTAATAATTCATTTATAAATCTCTCCTGTGAAGGCTCTAGCAGCCTGTGCTGCTAACATCTGTAATCTTTTTGCAATTATTTGTTGCATTTACTTTCCTCCTATGTTAGTTTACCTTTCCAGCTCCAGAAAAGGATTAAGTATGTTTCCATCCTTGTATTTATATAAACAGCTCTCTATGCAGATTTTTCCTTTGAATAATTTCTGGGTGTGCTTGTTTGACTACATCTATTACAATCAGGGATTTTTGTTTTCAGAGGATGCCAGTGTTGAAGCTGCATCATTTCCTGAAGTAAACGGCAAATATCGCATAAGTATTTGTGCTGGCCAGACTTACATCTTGAGCTCTATTTATTTTCTGTGCATCTAGAGGTGTTCAGGTCTTGGCTTGCCGTACGTATTAGTATCCAAAAAGGCAAAGCTGAATAAAGCGTTTTAGCCCTTAGCAGCATCCATGCAGCCTCCAGCTGCACTGCACAGCCCACGGTCACACCTGCAAGCGGCACCCCAGGTGCAAGGTGCAAGCAACAACCGGACTGTGCCTGCTAAGCGGGCTAGGGCAAGCAGCAAAATTCGTGACGGGTTGGTTAGTTTTGAGCGGGTTTGTGTCATCACTCCTAGACTGGGGTCTGTGTCTCCACAATCTCATTCCCGGTACTCCAAGGCTGTCCTTGCGAGCGCCAGACCCACACGACGCTCGCCTTTTTGGATACTGGTCTGTAGCGGCTCAGCTGAGGAGGAAAACTCACTCACTGATGCATCCCCAGGGAAGCAAGGGCTGGAAAACACTTCTTACGCTCTTAGCTGGGGTTCGCACTAAGAGGATACTCATGCTCAAGACGCGTTTGGATCTGACGCTATTTCCTGGCAACACAGAAGGGCTCTGCCCATGGCAAGGAAGCAGATGCCTCCATGACCAGTAGCCCCCAGGAAGCCTCTCCAGCACAGCGTTATCCACACAAGCCACGAGGTTCAGAAGAGCCAAACACGTAACACTCAGGGGCTGAAAACAGAGAGTAATGTAAGAACTGAGGAAAAATAATCCAAAATATTTTTTCTCATGCACATCCAGGATTATCTGTACTGGTAAATTGATTTGTTGAAAGAGTTACCATATGATTTAGTTGTCAGCAAGCTGGGGATTTATGTTTTGCTGATAAGAAGGCAGAAATGAAAGAGCCATCTAAGGATGCCTTTGCCTGTTGAAAAACTTCTTGTGCTCCTTCCCACTCCCCACACCAGGAGATAGGAAACGAGCATCTAATACGCTGCAAAAGCACATGCTGGGGTGCTCTAACCTCAGCCATATCTGCCTCTCATCACGACTGCCCCTCACTGCTCACTTGGAAATAGAGCCCATGACTGGCCTCTTCGCTCCCATCCACGTGGGCCAATCACAGCAACAACCAGATGCCAGAGACGGACAGAACATCAGGTTCTGCACTTGGAGGACACCTCCTGCTCGAGGACACCGAGCACGCTGGTGACGACGTTTCTGCAAGAAGCCCAAAAGGTGAAATAGCATCCCTGTGCTTCCGGCAGAACCCCAGCCGCAGGGCACCTCAGAGCATTTTTAAAACAAATAAACGAAACAATCAGAAAAAAAAAAAAAAAGTCCTTCTACTATTAGCAAGAATTTCTAAGCAGGGCAGGAAGGAGATTTGAAGAACACTTCCCTTTTCTGTATTCACTTACACACTGATGCCCAGGTGACCTCTATGCACACCTGCATGAGGAATGAAGCCTTAGCTCTCTCTTGCTCCTCACTACAGCCAGTTCTTTTTCTGTTGAATGTTTTGCAGGTAAACTTCTTTTTTTCAGCACACCCTTTGCAACATAACTTGGTCCCCACCTCCCCATCAAACCCTACGATGACCTCCTGCCTGCACAGCCCGGACCCATGCCACACCGCTCTGCATCAGCTCTGCTCACAGCGCTCAGCCTCTCTGTCCTCTCCCCCAGCATTCTTGGAGGCTTTTGAGTTGTTCAGAGCAGTGAACAAGTTGTAATGAGATTTAGGAGTCAGCAGGAAACACTTCCCAGCTCTGCTCTGAAATGCTCCCTCTCTGCAAGGGCTGAAAGCAATTTTAATCCATGCAAAACCCAAGCTGCATATCACCAAAACGCTAGATTAAGTTTTGGTTGGCAACATTTGCAATGCTCTCCTACTTCAAGCACAAATAACATGTAGGATCGGTGTAAAGTGATTCTTATTCAGGAATTTTATGTTATTCTTTAAAGAGAGGATTTGTTTCAGTCACTGTACAGCCAGCTCTGTGATTGATTTTTTTTGCCAATTTACATCAAAGTCAGGTTATTTTCATCTGTAGATTTTACTCTCAGACCTAGTAACAAGGGCAATACTGACTATTTTCCTCCTTATGGGAACAATTAATTGAGAATTAAGAACTAAATGAAAAATGAGGTATTTGATGAAGTCCCCAGTAAAGCAAGAACAGATGGCTATTCTGCATTTTATTAGTCTGTTTACCAACAGAACTGAAAAAGTACTAACTCAAAAGTTAGCAGTAGTGCAACTTGCAAGAACAGAAAGTATCTGTTAAACATAAAGTAACATACAGATATCACCTACTTATCTCTTCCACGTAACATCCGTATTTAAAAAAGATATCGACTATAATACACACCAGGATTATGCCTTAAGGCAAATGGTTCCCAGATAAAAATCACCCAGGAAAGCAATGCCAAGGGATGTTCCTGCCCGCAGTGAGTAGGATAGCAGATTATCTTGGGAAACTGCTCAAAACAGCTTCTGTTGTTACCACTGCAAAAAGCGTCACCAAAAACCTCACTCTGTCACTGTGGGGCAGGAGGGCGCACGGCGGACAGCTCCGGCGCCGGGACGTGGCCGCCCCGGTGACCTTCAGTGGGCATCTCCAGCGGGCAGCAGGGGAAGGGGCTGCAGCTGCAGGGAACGGGCAAATTCAGCCCCACCACGAGTTGCAGGTAGACCAAAAGCACTTACTGCCTGAGGCCAAAGTGCTCTGTTTTGGCCCAAAAATCAAAAAACAAGGGCATTATATTTGCTCAAAACAGTTTAAATGAACTATTTTTTTTCTCTGAAACTACTTTATGAGGGCATGTGCTTTAACTCCTTAATTCTCTTAGCTTCGCCCCAGTGACAGTCGACAGGGGACAAGTGTCACTCTCATTAATCAGCCGTGATATCCAGCTCACAATGCGGTTTCCTAAATTTCCTATAAACCTAACACAGTTTTTTTGCACGCTCACAACAGGGAAGTCCCAAACCAACAGCAGAGACAACGGCTTGTCACGTTGCGCCTCCAAAGTAAAGGGCGTTTCTAGCCTTAAGCAAAGCCAGCCGCCGTGCTGGGGGTCTTGTCTGTCTCCTTCCTCGCTGGCTTCGCTCTGCGGGTCCCTCCTCTCATATGGGCGAGCAAACCTGAGCGTCCCTCGGTTTGCAGAACTGTGACCTGGCGCACAACTGTCAGCAAGAATTTCTGCAAATAATTGATTTTTGTAGACAGCAGTCTGAAAGAGTTTGCAATAGCATGCAATTTATTATGGTGATAGAAATCACTCACGGACCGAGAAACTACCTGCACAGTCAGATTTACCAGTCTTCTCAGCAGTCCTGCCTCTTCCCCCCCCTGCTCCCCCTCTCCGGCTGCTGGCCCCGCTGCCCGGAGAGCGGCCACCGGGAGAGAGGGACAAGTCAGAAGTAATTTGAGAACTATGAATCATTAATGTTTTGAGTCAATAAGTGCCAGCTTTTGGCCTCCCGGGATTGGAATTTGTAAAAGATGGCACGAAGACTGAGGAGGAGCTGATTATAAGGACACTGTGCTTACTTTTTCCATTAAAATAGTAAGTGATCGCAGGTGAATTATAAACTGAGTGACACATGCCTTAAGACCAAAGGACACCAGCTCTGTGCCCTTCACCCTCTTGTGTAACACACAGCTAAGGAGATCTGCAGCAGATCCACCTGCGGAATTCAGCCGCATCCTCAGCAGCTCTCGGGACGCCTGGGATTTTAGCTAGCCTATCACTCATATTCTAAATGAATGAAAAACGTAGTTCCAACGTGTATGAATAGCTATAGGCCAAATACTACGGATCTGTCTTGCCTGTGCAAACCTGTCACTGGCTTCATGGGGCGATTCTGTTTTGAAAAAGGAGAAAACGGGCACCCCGTCTGGGTGCCCCGTCGGACCAACTGGCAACGCTCCTCGTCTTGTTGATCAAAGGAAACTCTCCTGGGGGCAATTCTGCTCTTTTACACAAAGGCACAAATTTCTGCTCTCCTGACCAGTAGGAATCAACATAGCCTCTTTGCTTTGCCCATGCTGCCTCTTCTCCACATTTTCACTCCTCCTCAAAATAGTTCCTAACCACAGAGCCTCTGCTTACAAGCCATGCCCATCCACGAGGCTCTGCATTTGCCTTTATTTTACCCTGGAAATCCTAACTTCACAACTGCCTACAACTATTTCCAAGGAACAACAAGCTCTTGGACCCATCTTTCCCAGGCACAAGCTTGCCCACAGCAGCAGAGCCGCCTGCGTTACCAACAAACTGAAAGGCAGGCAGGAAGGGCAGCATTCCAGAGGCTGCAAAATCACCTCCCGCCACCGGAGAGGGAGGCTAGGCCTTGCCGTGGGAGTCCCCGTCCCCGGCTGTGCCGCAGGAACGAGCAGGCGGCCGCGTCTCAGAGCGGACCCTGCGGCCGGGGTAGCCGCTGTGGCTGGGACCAGCGCCTTGTGGCCGGGTGTTTCTACAGGTTGAAGCTGACTCCCGATTTTAAAAATACAACAACTTGGTTTCAAAACATTCAGCTCACTTCTTTGCCTACCTGAAATTCGGATGTCTAGACATAATTCATCTCTATAATGTAAGTAATTTAAGAGCATCTTGGACAAAGTACTGGAGAATACCCTAGGGAGCAATCTTGTGCTGTGGAGGACTACGCTAGAAGACCTAATAACTCTTTTCCTTCACTATTTCGTGCTGTTACAGAGCTTTTATGACAAGCACAAAAATCATTCCCTCAAAGCAATAGCAATACTTAGTGCAAATGCATAACTACCAACATCATTGTCTTGCAGTACATGAGATAAAACCAATTAGCTGAAATTCTGCACCTGTCACTTATTTTTTATCTTATTTAATAAAAGGTTTTGCTTTGATCTCATGGGAGAAAAAGAGAAATAGCCCTGAAGAAATTACAAACCTGTATTTTCCAAGCTCTCTCGCATTTTGCCCTGTGGAAACAGAAATTCACAATGAATATTTTCTTCCCCTGCCTAGAAGTTGAGCTGCACCTTGGGATCACAGGAAATGAGCTAAGAATTTCTTTGCAGCCCTTCTGCAGAGCAGCTTGGCTTTGAAACGTGATTTTGCTTTTGCTTTCCTAGAAGAGCTAGTGTAAGTTCCTGGTGATGTGTTTACACAGTTTCTACACTGGCAGGGATACCAACACTTCAGACAAAGTCACACGTTACAGAGAAGGCACCTTGGGCCACACCAAGGACGTTTCTAGCCGCTTCCCAGTGTCCCTCAGCAGCCAGGCAGGCACTCAGAGAAGAGCAAACCAGAGCAAACACAATGTGATGCTTTCCCAGAAAACGACATTCTCCATCACAATGCAGGCTACGCCTGCCCTAAGCCAGAGACGGTGTCTTTGCTCTTAATGGTTCTTCCCAGACCACTTGTTCCATGCACTGCTCTGGACAGAGCACTCACCACATCACGGGCAAGGTCCACACCCCCCCACCAGCCTCCCTTTTCCGAGCACAAAAGCTGTAATTGAGGCTACACCGCACAACTCGTGCTGGAAACGTGTGCGGAACCTTTCTGAGCACAGGGAGATGAAAATCCCCTGGCGCCGGGTCAGGGTGAGGTGCCCGGGGGAGACTCCATCCTCAGGCGCAGGCTGAGAAGTGGAGCACGTCTGAACCTCGCGGCTGCAGCTCAGGAAGCTGCGAGTCCCTTTCAGGTTTAAAGATGTCAGGCTGTGCCCACAGACTTCTTTCAACTTCCCCCTCTTTCATATCTTCGTTCAAGTACAATTTTTGCAACATTTTTTCCTCTTTAGCAGGAGGGACGCATGAGAGAGGTTTTCTGTGTAAATCCTTCCTACCACCTTATCACTCATGGCCTTAGATTTTGCAAAGAGGACATTCAGTCGAGGCACATGAAAAATGATTACAGTAAAAACACGATACACTGAAAGACACTGTGTAACAGCTGCCATCAGCTCTCTGCAGAGGTCACTTCTGCAAACGCTGCTGCATAAATAACACGGTCGCATTTTAAATTAAGTGGCTTGAACAACAGTTTCATTTAAACCATAGAAGTACCCACAACTCAGCTGGGTATCTATCGCACTCAGATTTAACAGCAACAGTCACACAGGTGAACGAGCGCCTTTGCAGGAACTGATACTCAGCACAGGCGAGGGCTGCGCCGCGGCAAGGGGGACAAGGAGACGGAGAGGTGCCAAGGAGCCGGCTGGGAGCAGGACACCTCGCCAGGGCCCAGCTGCACGACACGTGCTCGTTCTGACTCCACAACTGCAGCGGGCTAAAGCGCTCTGGTTTGCTAGCAGCGGGACCAAACGACCTGTTTTGCCCCGGCAGTCAGGGCTGCTGCCGTCCACGCCACTCGCTGCAGGGCTCTGCTTCAAGGGCCGGGGGGTTTTGGTGCGTCCCGTTTGCGGGAGTTTTGCCACGAGCCTGCGGAGGGCAAGATCACCCCACACAGAGCGAGCAGGGCTGAGCACGGCGGCAGCAGTCTGACACAGCGGGCAAGGGGAGACTGATCTATGCAATTTCACAGAAGAAAAAAGGTCAATAATAAATAACATTAGCATCAAACTAGAGCAATAGGATCTATATTTGTTTGAACTGTTGACTCCCCAAGTATATTACCTAAAACTTCTTTTATATTCTTGAAATGAGCTGCTCTAGCAAATCCAAATCAAACACGCAGCTAAACATGGCCAGGGACGCAATGCAAAGCATTGCAACAGCATCAGCCGAAATACGTTTGCTCAGTTCTATCAGCATAATAAAACCAGGTCATCAACACAGTCCGTTAGACCCAGCCCAGCGAACCAACCCACGGGGAAGAGGAGGTCCGTGGCCTCCCGCAGCGCTCAGCACCCACGGGCTCGCAGCGAAGCCCGCACGAAACGCTGCCCCCGCCACAAGCTGCAGCACGGCCGGCAGCGACACGAGCCCCACGGCTGCGCCAAGCAGCCGCTTTCACCTTCCTCCTGCTCCGGAGCCGGGGACTGCTGCCACCGGCAGCTCCGTGTGCTGGGGCAGCTCTGCGCCGCCGCTGTGCCCAGGGATGTGCAGGCACTGGCGACGTGTGGCAGAGCCCCGCGATCGCCATCGCCACCTTTGTGGGATGCATTAAAGTCAAAGAGATTTAGAAACGATGTTGCAACCCACACGATCAAGTTGATCAACAAAACTGAGAGGGAAGCCAGAGAATAGGAAGCAAAAAGGCTACGACTCATTTTTTATTCTACTCCTCAGTACATTACTCTCTTCCCTTAAAACACTGATATCTTCATTTTCTACTCAGTCAGTTTATGTTCGTCAAGAGATTCCTTCTCTTTGACAACCATCAGCTTCCAAAGTACCTCACCAAGTGCCCCACTCCTTCCCTCTTTGAAGCGGTCCTGGGATTTCACAGGTGCCCCTGGTGAGTCAGAACAAGCCCCATTTTTGCCCATACCCAGGCGAGGGGCACGACCTGCTCCCCAGGCCGGCCCCAAAGCGACAGTGCCCCACAGCAACATCCCCAGAGCGACAGCGTCCCGGGTCAACAGCCCCAAAGCGACAGTCCCGCTCCCGAACGCGCCCGGCCCGGCCCGCAGCCCCCGGCCCGCCCCGTCGCGGGGCCGGATCCGCCGGGGCAGCTCCGCGGAGGGACCCGGACCCG
>VWPW01026048.1:185686-215454 GCA_013389825.1 Crypturellus undulatus | reverse complement strand
GGGCGAAACCCGCCGGGAGCCGCCGCCGGGGCTGGGGCCGGGCTCGAGGGCGGCGCCGCGGGCCCGGGACGAGCGAGAGGAGCCGCTTTGCTGCGGGAGCTGCGCTCGACACCGCGCAGCACGGGGGCTGCCCCTCGGAACACGCGTCCCGCTTACAGTGCCCCCCGCCCTTATTATTTTTTTCCTTTAAATGGAATTAAAAAAAAAAAAAAGCATAGTCAAAAGTCAAAGATTGGGGAAATGGAATTGCGAGATGCACACAACACAAATAGACTAAAAAAAATCTTCGAAGGTTCTTCCAGCTGCGTAAAACGGGTGGCAGCTTCCCCCAGGAGAGTCCTGGCTCTAATGCTGCTGGACACACGGCGCTTTCCCAGGAGCTCATGTGTGTACCANAAAGATTGGGGAAATGGAATTGCGAGATGCACACAACACAAATAGACTAAAAAAAAAAATCTTCGAAGGTTCTTCCAGCTACGTAAAACGGGTGGCAGACACACGGCGCTTTCCCAGGAGCTCATGTGTGTACCAGGGAGGCCGTGGAAAAGTGAGGATTTAAAGACCTCCTATTTCTGCCTCTACAGCCAGATCTCGCTTTAAAAATGGCACTTGACAACATTACTAGAAAAAAACAGCATCTTCGAAAATCCTGCAGCTTATGAATTAGGCCCTAGGCTCCAGCAATGCCAAATACTCATAAATCTAACTGGAGCTAACAGGAATTACAGTTGCCACAGTCAAATCTGTCAAGTTTGGCATCACGGGCAGTCACCTATGCAACTGGACACAGGTACTGAAGACAGATAAGCACATCCATGATTCTTCCCTTTTATCACTGCTAGTGCAACTACTGCACAATTAAACTTGAACACAACTGCGGCAAGTCAAGCCTTTTCTTTATACGTGCATTCACAGAAGGAAAACCAGAAGCAAAATTTGGATCCTGCTCATTTGCTGCCACACACAATTTTTCGTTGTTGTGGAAAGCAAAGCATTGCCACAGCCCCAGATTCCTTTAGCACAACTCCTACGGCTTCTTTAAAATCCAGTTCTATTCCAAAGGGGCTTTGCCTGGGGAAGATGCTGTTTCTGCCTCCAAAAGAAGGCTCCAGGACTTCACTTTCAAAGACCCCTCTCCTCTCCCGCTGCAGCCATGCTCTGGATGTGGTGATAAATCCCATCACTGTAGTGGGAACCAGCAGCAGAGCAGGGCACGAGTTGGGGAGCGGAGAGCACCTCTGCCGCACTGAAGCCCGGTTTCTCCATGGCCCCAGCAGCGCTCATCGCCCTTGAGCGGGACCTGCTCAACTGCGGATTTCCCTGAGCCCGGCTAAGGCGCCGGCTCTGCTCTAATCCCCACGCTCAGGGCTGGCTCCAGGCGGGCCAAGGGCACGAGGCTGCGCAGGCAGCAGCATCCACCTCCTTGCCACGTGCTCGGGCTGCCAGCGGGATGCGCAAATAATCCCGCGATCTTGGCACCCTGGAGCTTGCGCTCTCTGCGCACTGAACTGCTCATCCCGCGGCCAGACGAGCACCGGAGCAGCAGGGGGACAGGCAGCTCAGACACAGCCCTGGCCCCTCTCACGGACCACAGCAGACTGTAGGCCCAACATCCTTGCAAGAGCCCGGCCCCTCTGGACCCAGCCCCGAAAGAGGAACCACATAAAAGAGCTCCAAAAGCGGAACCAGATAAAAGGCCTGTTAAAAAACAGCCCCTGGGGAAGAGCCGAGCGCGCTCACTGTGAGCCAGCGGCGCAGAGCCTGCGTGTGGGCACCCGCCTGGGGGCACAGAACCTGCGCGTCCCCGAGGGCCTGGGAAAGGCCCAAAGGCAGCTGGCAGGACCCAGCGGCGGAGGGAGAACGTTATTAACGGCCACTAAGATTCCCTCGAAATTCCTCATTTGTGCCCAAATGAGGAAAGTAGAAAATCTGACAGATACAAAAACAACAAAAGAAGCCGGCCAAAGAGTGGAAGGATAATTTGCAAAAAGCATCAAAATGAGCAGTAAATTCTTCTGCAGAGACCCACAAGCAGGCAGCCTGCCAGAAGGGTCATCGATCAGGCTATGAAAGAAGCACTCAGAGATGAGCAGGTCATTGCAGAAAGGCTAAAGTAATTCCTTGCTTACCTTGGAAGAAAACAGGGAGGGAAGCCAGAATCCCTCTTTGAGGTGACTCATCTGTCCCTGATCCTCGTACCAGTAGATGATATTATGAAACCCATAGGCAAAGGCCAATAACAAGTTGCTGAGATTAGGTGATATTCAGCAAGAGTTCAAAAGAAATTCAAGATGCAATAACCTAATTAATTTTTAATCCTGGTGCATGAACACTCACTTAAAATCTCCCCAATTTCCCAAAGTCTGAAATAGAGAAAATGCAACACCAGCTTTTTAAAAGGATTTATTTCAGGTGAGACCTCAGCAACTATTGGTCAGTAGGTCTGGCATCTGTACCAGCCACAACAGAGAACATTTTTTGTCAATAAAATCAATGAATACATTAAAATATTTAATACATGGGGAAAGAGTCAACATGACTTTTACGACTGGAAGAAAGTTACATCTCACAGATTCCCCAGAGATGTTTAAAGGAATCAGTAGACAAGAACATAAGGAAAAAAAGGGCTTTGGACAAAATCTCTTCCCAAAGGCACTAAAACAGCTCTGGCATAAGAGGGAAGGACCTTACTCAGATAAATAAGTGATTAAAAAGTAGGAAAGAGAGGGCTGGGGATCAGTGCTGGGACCCCCAGGTACTTACAAACCATTAGGAGAGGCGATGCGAAGAGAGAAGCTGTTGGGGAAGATTCAGGCTGCTCCGGCTGGCAGAGCCACCTCGGAGGAAGGGCAAAAGGACCCCCTGAGTCCCACTGACTGGGTGTTAAAACGGCAGCTGAAATTCAGAGAAGGTCACTGGAAAAGGGGCAAAACCACAAGCAATCACACAAAAATGATGGGCGCAGGGCCGAGGTCCTGCTCTTGGACTAGATCCTGGCGTTCTCATCATCGCGCTGTGAGATACCGGCTCCGTGCTCTCAGCAGGGTCACAGAAGAAACTTGTGTCCCCTAAAGCAACGCTTGGTTTCCCATGGGTCTAGTAACCCTACACTTTTCCCAAGAGACAGAGCCAAACTTCAGTGGGGAAAAATACAGCAACATGTAACCAAGTATATCCCATCAGAGCAGAGGCTGGAAAT
The DNA here is from genome assembly GCA_013389825.1 of Crypturellus undulatus. Lineage (NCBI taxonomy): Eukaryota > Metazoa > Chordata > Aves > Tinamiformes > Tinamidae > Crypturellus > Crypturellus undulatus. Next base: position 212,255 of record VWPW01026048.1, on the reverse strand, counting down.
GTGAAGCTAATAAAAAGAGGGAACATTTTTGTCTCCTTTGTAAGAGAAACGAACAATAAATGCAACACGACAGGCCAAGTGGCACCACTGTACACACAGTTTTGCCAGTAGCCTGGAAAAACAAACACTCTGCGAACAAGCGCTCGTGTCTTCAGTGCGAGATAAAACGCAGAAGTCTCCCCCGGCGCTGCTCGGAGCTCAGGGCGCAGCTGCAGGTGAGCAGACAAGCCCTACAGATCTGGGATATGGGGCCTGCGGGATGCGTCACCCTTTCCTTCCTAGCTTAATTTCTTAAAATTATAATAGAAAACAAATAATAATAATTCTATATCTCCAATTAAAATAGTTTTGCTGCTTCTAGAAAACCAAGCGAATGGCGAAAGCAGGCACATGCCGACGTCTCCAACGCGCAGGCTGCACAGCACAGCTGGGGCTGGCAGCGCTGGGCACTGCTGCAGATGCCAGAGGATGCTGCAAACCAGCCTCGTTTCCCTCAGGCTCCCTGTCCTCGCGTGCCCCGCTGAAGCCCAGCGCTCCTCTCCTTTCGCTTTGCTGCGTCATCCCGGCATCTTCTCCAGCATCACTTCCAGCACCCTCACCTGCCCTTGGAGTGGGACGGGATTCCCGCTGCCTCTCCACTCTGTCCCCTTTGCAGCCTGGACTGTGCCTTCTCCTCCTGGATTTCAGCAAGGGACTCCAGGCATTTGCCAGCAAAGGGCCCCAAAACCGCGGCTGCTCCCTGACCCGCGGTGCCTGTGGAGGGGCACAAGGAGGGATGAGGCCCAGGAGGGAAATGCAAATACACAGAGGAAAGGGAAATAAAGAATAATAGGAGGCACTGGGAAAGAAGAAACAGAAAGCAAGTGTATTTTTTAAAAAATAAATAAAGGTGCAGGGAAGTTGTTGGGTTTTTAGGCTTCTATCAGGGCAGAGAAGTTAGAATAATCCAAGGAAAAGCATCTGCCAGCAGGTTGCGGTGGGTGAGATGATATCTCGACAAGGGACAAGAAAAAGCCCTAGAGGCTCGAAACAAGTGGATTTTATCTGCTGGGAGCTCGTGGCAGAGCTAAACCGCAAAACTACAAGTGCATTGCCCAGAAAACAGATAAAAGAAAGCAAGGCCTGGGGAGAGTCAGCAGAGCAAGTCTCAGGCAGAAATGGCCACATTTCAGGATCTCCTGTACTCATCCCCTTGGAAGATGAAAACTTAGAAGTAAAATAAATGAATAAATAAAGCTAAATTAAAGTAAGGTCTGGGGCCCTTAACATGAACTGCTCCCAAATCCAGGATATTCAGATATCAGGGTGCCATTTGCACTGAAACACACTTGCTCTGCCAAATAAGTTTTTTTTTCTTTTGGTCTTATGGTGAAGATTGAGAGTCCCTAAAAATCAGGACCAGCTTTTAAAGGTGATTTGCTGTGAGGTGAGAGGCACTGAGCATAGGGATTGCACGGAAGAGCAGACTCGCGAGGAAGCAGCGGGATGTTGCTCTCCGCGGCAGACCTAGGGCTTTGCAAAGCAGATCTGCAGCGGGAATCAGAGCGCTGCAGCTTTGCGCTCAAACGTGGCCCTCAGCGCGTGGCTTTATCAGCTGGTAACAGACTCCATGTGACAGAGGGAAGGGGACCCCTTCTCTCCTCGTGGGCCTTCGGAAAGAGAAGAAATCGCAGTGACCTTGCTCAATGACGCCTTTTAACATCTCTCCATGCTCGGCCAGGTTTGTGCATTTCCAAACCCATATCACCAGGGTGCTTGTTCCCCAGAGCTGCCTCTCCAGCCTCAACACAAAGATATCTTTGAGAAGATGTCAAGAGTTTAAAATTGGAAAGTTTGGGACACAATATAGTAATACAACAGGATATTGCACAACAACAGGGTATGCCATAGTGTTTATATAGGCTCATATTGGTACCCAGCCACAGCGAGGTGGCTGGGGTTTGCCATGGGTACACAAAGAGACCGAAGGCTCAAGGGATGCTTTTTAAAGTACCCCCAAGAAGTGCAAAACTCACCCCATTTCATATTAGTGACAAAACATTAATGTCAGCAAAAGCTTCCAGTTGCATTTGAGCCTATACCATGCAGGTCATTTTTCACTAAGAGGAATTTGAATCAAAGACATCAAATGTATTTTTGAAAGAACCTATTTTGCTTAAACTGAAAACAAAGGCACATTTTATGTCCTCATTTTTTCTCCTCATGACAAAAAAGTATCCAAGACAGACAACAATATCCTCCTGAAAGTTCAAATTTGTATCAGCAAGAACAGGCGCAGCAGTCATCACCTTGGCAAAGACTCATTAGAGGAGTTAAGTCCTCCCACAGGACTTGCCAATCTGATTTCACAGACAAGGAAAGTAATTATTAGGATACTTATGCTAATTTTATTTTCCCACCACAAACTAGCCCCTGGAGTTACAGTCATCCACAACTCATTGTGTGATCTGGCAGCCCTCCAAGCCCTGCTGCCTTACCTCCGTAATTAATAATTTTATTTCTTTGTATCCGCTTGGTCTTTGTGTCATGATTCCCCATGAAACCTCAGATGCTTATTTTTAATGAGTACAGCAATGAAGCAAATATATTCCTGACACAAGTTGTGAAGAGATACATCAGCAACTTCTGAAAGTGCTGCTGGCTAGAATAAGTCAAGTGGATCTCCTTTCTCTCTGTTTATTACTTCGTATAAAATACACTTGCACTTTATACAGGCTATTTTATATAGAGAGTTTTCTGCAATAACTATGTGTTAGAACTTGCAAGACAGTAGTGCAACCAGAAGAAGTATAGCTTAAATATTGGGCATGAAGTGAAAACTTGCTCTATTACTGAAGTGCATTGTTGTGAGAATTATGCATGTATTAAATTATTTTAACAAGGGCTATTAACTGAGATAGTCTTGAGTCTACTTTAACAGATAAATATTGTACCTCTAATAAAAATGAATAAATAAAAAACCCAAGACCAACAACGTTTCTGATGCAAGTCCGCCAGCTGTGCAGTTTACACAAAAAATATTTCCTTCCCAAGTCCTACTACCATAGTGGTGTTCTTCAGCTCAGGGAGAATTGCTGCACATTGGCTACGGCCCACCAGCAGCTTCACGTATGGGCAGACACAGCAACACAAGGCAGGAACTGTTCCCTGGACATAAGTAAATCGAGCAGCCCATCTCACCTCTCAGGAGATAGGCCAGCATGCATCTGCCCTTGCAGATCTCACATTGGACTAAAGCTCTTTTTTTTGGAAAAAAAAAACAAGCTGTTTAAGGTCATGCACCCCAAAGCACAGGAAAACATAAGGCATTAAAACACAAGATGCAAAAGCCGTCTTTGGAAAAATTGACTGCAGCCTCCAGGAGGAGGCTGCAGAGCTTTAAATAGAGTAATATTAGACTCACCTTTTTCCAGTTTCATCTTCTTGATTGCAGTCATACACCAGAAACCCACAGGGCTTCAGGGAATTTCCAAACTGAGGAACTGAGAGGAGGGCAGCACGTGAGAGAGGAAGGAGTGAACAGAATGAGATAATACATGAAAGCAAGTTAATAAGAAACAAATAAAAGAATGAAAACTCAGCTTGTCTCTAAGGGTTTCCCCAAAAGGCAGGACACCTTGTGAACAGGTCAGTCAGCAAGAATGAACAGCCTGTGCTGGGCATTTCTCAAGCCTCTGAAGCGGCTGTTGTGCAAAGGACGGAAAGGAGAGAACTGTGAGGAATGAGAAGTTAAATTTCAGACAACACCAGGAACAAAGAAAATCAGCGTCAGGGCACCAGTTACTCCGTTGAGCATTAACTACACAGAAAGCGGGAGCAGCCAAGCGCAGAGTGCCTAACGCTGCCCCACGGGCAGTAGGATCCCCTTGCCACAAACACGAAGTAAAGGAGGAATAATGATGTGAAACTGGGCACGGATTCCCATTTCCTGATCTAGCCTAGGGCTCAGGCCAGCCACACTCTGTTATCGTGGTCAGTGCCAGCTGGAGCTTTGCAAAGTACACAGGCAGATATAACAATATTGTGTTGAATTCAAATAGTACCAAGTCAGTCAGCTATAGCATGCTCCTGTTCATGAAGATTGCTACAGACCACCAGCTTCATGAAAATAGTTGTAAATATTTGCAATGTTTTGAAGTTGTACAGAAGTTTCTCAGTAAAAAATGTAATCCACTGTTTTCTAATGGTTGTAACTGCTTAACTGGCAAAAGAAAACCCTCAAACCCCCTGGTATCTGATAGTCTGGCCAGTAATACTAAATACTAAAACGTGGGAGAAAAACATGAGAAAAACAGGGAGAGAGAGAAACACTATTAGGTATAAATTGTGGTCTGTAATACAAGTGATTAATATCAATGTTAATGAGATTGAAGGGAGGCTTTACTCTGTGGCATAGAGCAATTGCACGAGACTTTTCTAAGCTCAGTCAAGTTACTCTGTGGAAAGCAGAATACATCATTTTAAGGTTGTTTGTTCGGAGTCTTTAATATCCAGTACTAAGCAAAAAAGCAATATGAGTGTATTATATCTTTGGAGTCTGTGTTCACAGCTGAATGGATGTGTCCTACAACTATCATGAATTGGACACACTCCAGACTATCCAGGCAGAATGACAAACTTTCCATTTAAAAACTCGGTACAGCTGAACTGGTACATTCATCTTTCTTCCTTTCTGCAGACATGTGAATGACAAAGCTGAAGCTGCATCCTGAAATGCTGGACTCATTAAAGGACTCACCACACGAGGATGCAGAAGTCCCATGGGTGCTCACTATTTCTTGCAAATTAAACACTTGGGTTCACACTGGTGCTGGCTCTCCTGGGCCAGGACTCTAGCTCACCAGTAAGGTGCTCTCAAGCAGTAAGCCAGCATATTTATAAATAATCAAGCTTACCAAATCAAAACTGTAACACTCCAAATTAACAGAGATCGAGAACTCAGACTGAAAAGATGCAGTCTGAAATTAATGATGCCAAGATCACAAAACTCCAGGAATCTCAAACTTATCCTCCCATTTCAACATGTATGTATTAAGCTGTTGTCTAGAGCGGGTTACATTGTCACAGGTACCTCCCTGTGCGCATTGCTGTACCGTAGGGTCCCACCACAGCATCATCCACACCGACCACGTCGTGCTGTTTGCTTTCAGCACGGACAGCAGGTAATTTGTATGCCAAGATATTCTTTAGCCAGCAAAATATACAGTACCTAAAGCTACCATATGTTAGCTCCTCAGGTGTTGGCTCAGAATAAATAAGAAGGAAAAGAGCTACTGAGTGGCACAGTGGTGTCACCTCAGGCTGAATTATGACCCCAGACTGAGATCTCTATCTCCTAAAATAACTTATATTTAAAACAACTGCATAAATGGAAGTAAGTATAATCTGAAAAGAACTGGCAGAAGTTGCTTGTCAGACTTGTTGCTGCCAATGAAGTTAGAAAGTTAAAACTGAAAAAAATAATTTGAGGCATATCTAAGATTCCTTGAATAGAATTCTAGACGCAGTGGAAGTCAACGATGCTTCATTTCTTTGAATTAGATTTCCAATTTAGGAAAATAAAAGCTAGAAATTTACAGAGTAATAAAAGTAAAACATAACCTAAAAATAGAAGAATACCCTACAAAAAACTAAGGAAATGGAACATTTCACCGAATGAGAAAGTTCCCAGAAGAGGTTCAGTGCATCTCTCCTCCCTGTGCTATAACAGTGATTGAAGAAACCTCTATTCATCTATCCTTTGGGCAAATATTTCTTCTTTTGTTACACCCCTTCTACAACAAACCTCTGAGAGCTCCCTCCGCTGCGGCATAAGGAAGCTTCAGCCTCCTCCATTTCCCCAGTGTGTCGCAGCTGGGTTTGGTGCAGGAGCAGCAAGGAAGCTGCGTACCTGGCTGCTCTAAATCAGAAGTCAGAGAGGTCTCCTGGTGGCTTAATAGAGCTAAAATAAGATATTGAGGGGCCTGTCAGTACAGCCAAGGAAGCACAAGCGGCCCTCGTATATGGCATCCTATAATTTTCCTTCAAGACAGGAAGGAAACAGAGGCTTTGCTCATGGTGCTAGACTGTAAAACTGGGCCAGAAATCACATTTTTTTCTATAAAGCAAAACCAGAGTCCTTATCAGCAAAGCCTCTATCTACCAGGAGGCTTAATTTATATCCATAACCTAAGCAGACATAGTTTATTTCTGTAATTTTAGCATTTTTATCAGTGACATAAATATTTACTCCTATATATGTGAAATACCAAAATTAGAAATGGAGGAAAGTTAATATTACAGATATACACCTATGCATATGAATACACCTTCACATATCATTATCTGGTACAAACCTCCCACCCAGATTAAGTTGAAAAATATGTTGTCAGTCTGTGCTGGAGAGAAGCCTAAAAGCAGATTTTCCGTCACTCTGGCCTGAAGGTGCTGTAAGGTGCTCCAATACATCTGTAATAAACTGAGGAGAGCTAGGAGACTATTTCACTTTTTGTTAAAAAACGAATTAAAAAAGGCAATACAAAATGGATATTTTCTGAGAAGCGCTCTCCATTTTAACTACTTCTCTACACTAATGCAGACAGAGGACAAATACATTAAAGCTCCGGGGGAGCGTTCTGCATAGGGAGCTGTTTCTTGGAGCCCCAGGTAGGGCAGGTAGCACATCTGGAGCAGGCACAAACCAAAGAGGATGTTTAGAGTCTCCAGATGAGACAGGGATGCAGGCACTCTGCTCACCAATGCAGCGCTGCGCTGCTTGTTTACTGTATTTGCTTGAAGAATTAAAAGAAGCGGGAGTTAAAGGAGCCTCCCTGTGGTATTGCTTTGGAGTGCTTTTTGCAAAGAATTCCCTGGGGACAGTGCTGCCAAGCACTGCGTTCAGCACGGATACGGATGCAGTCCTGCAGGAAGTCTTCCCTGCAAAGCCCCAAAAAGCTCCTGAAAAGCAGGAGTGCAATTTCTGTCCTCTTCCACAAGCCCGAGAGCATCTTCTCGCCAGTTTAGTCAAACTATAAATAAAAGCGCCCTGTCACCATCTTTTCTGGTCCACCCCCGCTGTCCTCCTTGGCTCTTCTCTATCCCTGGTTAAGGTGAAGAGAGGCGGTAAGGGGGCCCTATGGGCACAGGGCAGCCTGAGCGGTGATGCTGGGGCTGTTGATGCCCCTCTACATCACCTTGTGATAGACCTGGGCACTGGGCACATCTCCAGGCCCCGATGGGCTGCAGCAAGCGGCTCAACTATCAGTAGGAGGGGGCACAAACTCTGCTCTCACATCAGCATATTGAGTATTAGGGAGGAAGGCTGAGGCAAGGCTTATCTCACCCGTTGTGCAGGGCTCACGGTGCGCGATGCTCTCAGACACACGGGAGCAGACAGCGACTGCCCTGCGGAGCACAGTCTGCACCAAACGCGAACGATAAGGACACGAGGGAAAGCCAGAGCATCCAGCAGAGCACCAGCTTGTATCTCAAGTGAGCGCCGCTCGGGAGAGCTTTCCTTTTCTTTATGCAATCACGATGTGCACAAATGCACCAGGGTGACTTATATTTTCAAGTGCCCCAAACTCCATATATTTTTTTTTTAATAGAAGATGAGTGCTTTTCTTGAAACACCCCTGATTCAGGCAGAAGCTGCTGCCTATCCTGTGGAAGTGGAGTTACACTCAGAGCTGCAAAGAGCAGGATCACTTGGTAAAAGATGAGTCAAGTGGAGCTAGAGACTCTCTCCAGTCATTTCTTATGCAGCTGGTCCTTAAATACCGTTAAATACCACCTTAAATACCATCAGGGAAATGGCAGAGCCAAAGACTAATGTGACTCCTCTGTCCCCTCTTGCTTTCTCCCTTGCTATCTTGTCTGGGCAGAACATAAACCCTCCAGGCAAAGACTCTTTGTTCCCACACAGCACGGAACACAATGGGATCCTGACGCCAGTTTATGCCTACGGATATTTCCCTCATATATTTGCACTGCACAGCATATGTCAGCTTGGGGGATTGTTGACTTTAGTGTTTGTTTTTAACGTGGGAATTCAGAAAACAGCCCATGTAAAACAAAGAACCACCTCATAAAGTGTTTCAAAAACCAGACAGCATCCATACCGCAGAGCAAATACTTCACTGAAGCGGAGGTCTTTCAGGGTAACTTTCAAAATGCCTCTGCTGGGTCCCACAGAACCACTCAGGAGTTGCTATATGGTCTAAATATTGAAGTTTTATATTTAACTTGAGATGAAAGCTGTATTTCAGGTCATCTGAAGAAGTTAGAAATCAAAGACTTGCTCCATAGCAGGGTTTATAGGAATGAGGACTAAGAAGCTTCTGACTTCCCCTGAAGTCCATACCAATACATAATACTTTCTCTAACTTGGTATTATCAATAAAACCAATATAAAACAAACAGAAATGTGTTATCCATTCCTTATTCTCTTCTAATTTGTTACTGGATGTAATTCCAACATTCACTTTTAAACAACTCAAAGAATTTATGGAAAACAATTTTTCTTTTGCTTGGTTTTAAGCCTCTTGAGCTCTTGCTGTAAGTCACTTTCTCATATCCGTAATAGTCTGATCCTTAGGGGTATATAACATAGATCAAATGACCAGGATAATAGTTCAGGACACGAGAACAGTCAGGTTTGCCTTTTTGGTTTTATAAAGTGTTCCCTCTCTAGCCAAGGGCAAGAATTTTGGCTTAGCTCTATGAAGTTTTATTTAGATGCCTTGCTCTTTTTTAAGCATCTAATTCTTATCATAGTACAGGAGAAGCTACACATCTAAACATCTCTTAAAAATGTGATTAGGCATTTGAGCTTTGCTTCTCTACAGTTATAAAACAAGGACAGAGAGGAAAAATATCTACCGGATATTCAGAATGTATTCAGACAGGAAGAGAGCAGCAGTGCCAGAAAATGAAACCTTCTGAGTTAAACAGAAACAAAGACAAAAGCAAAAGTTTACCCAAACACCCCTCTCCTGTTCAGTTTCCAGCACTATATTCATTCCACCACGCATTTATCTTTTCTCAGATCCTGTCTATCACAACCACCACAGAAAGGGTATCAAGTAGGATACTTCACCAAGGCATCTCCTCGTGCAGAGACATGCAGAAAACGAAGATAAATCAATCAAAGGCACGAAGTCCACGTGCGCGAGCTGCAGCCTGCTGCACTCCCATGCAGCTCCGTGCTCTCTCGAGCCATATTCTTGCATCTCAACCCCCCTCTCGGGAGGATTAAAGTGGATTAACAACTGGCAGACTGACAGGCTTCAAAATGTAACTGCGACCCAGGAGTCATCAGCAGCGAGTCAGAATTCCGAACACATTCCCATGAGGTCCAGTTCAGGACCTGGAACCAGTTAGTGCTTTTACTGATGACCTGAAATAAAATATAAAATCATCGTGGATTGTGTGTGCTGATGCAAGACAACAGAGGACGCCGGATAATGGTTGCAGAGGATGCAGCTCCCGTGGAAGGGCTGCCCGTCAGGTGCCACCGGATACCGTGGCGGGGGTGACTGACCCCGCTCACCGGCGCCGGGAAGCTGAGCCGCGCCGGGAGGCGGTGCTGTGCGACGCCGCAGTATTCATGGTCCCTTTTTCTAGGTCTCATTTCTATGGGCTTCAAGTACCACTTGGGAAGAATTAACGTCAGAGTTCATACATCTCCACAGCTCAGATTGAAAATACCTTTTTGTGTTGCCTTGAATACGAAATGAGATCACCATGAACCGCTGCGAGAGCACCAATATTCTCCTCCATAACTGCTGCTCTTCACATTAATGCATCCCCCTTTAAAATGATACTATATTTCTAAAGCAAAAGCAGATAACCTGCAGTAACCTCACTCTTCTGCTGAAATCTGGATGCAGAGAGATTTTATAATGGTAAAATATGGGAAAGCTTACGGCTCGTCACACCGAGCACCAGGCTGCACCACACCACGGTCCATCGCTCTATAAAAACCCTGGACACTGTCTGATCGGAGACATCAGCCCTTTTTTAGAACAGATCAGCTGTCTTGTCCCTTGCATCAAAACACTAAAAACTTTCTTCCCAACCTTTGTTTCCACAGATATTCATTTGAGTAATAATTTTCTCAGAAATTCTTAGCCTCAGTTTTGTTTCCAACGTGAGTCTATGGAAAACCAGATTCTTTTTATATCACCACTTTTAACAAGCCGTTAATATTACAGATTTTATTCTGTAGTGCTTACTTGCTTGTATGCTTGTTTTTGCATGTTTGTAGTTAGAACAATGTGAACAACTTGCCCCAGTATAAACCAAGTCATCCCAACTGCAGAGAAATGGCATTCGCCTATGGGAACTTGCTTCACTTCCTGGGACGGAGCGGGCACACATGCCAACTGGTCCGGAGTTGTTCCTGGGGATTTTGATCTGCGTAATGAAGAACGGGATTAAACTCACATGATGCAGATTTCCACTTTCAAACATGAGATCCACGTTGCATTAGTTTTATCCCTTCAAAACAGCCGCAGGAAGCAATCTCTAAGAAATACAGGAAAGCATTACTGCCGCTTCCCAGCGATTACTCCCTTCCAGACTTACAGCAAAGCACTGTGACGCTCAGCCGAGTGCTGACTTCGGAAATCGGGACTGAAGTGCTAATGTGCAACAAATAGGAAACAACAGCGATCGCTCAGGCAAAAAATAGCGGCTAGTGCAATAAAAATGTAGCATCCTGGTTGTTCCTGTGCTGATGGAAATTGGACAAATTAACTAAAGGGTTATTTGCAATCCAATAGCAATCCAAATCTTCTGAAATATGGTCAGCACTGCCAGGAAAGGCAGCACATGCTTCAGAATGACAGTGGGGCTTAATAACATTTATAGAAACAGGGAAGAAGTCAGGCAGAGGAGAACCGTGTACGTTTTTGTCACAACTGGACATCCTGGAATGAGTGCTGCTTTTCTGGGGGGCTCTGCTCAGCTCTAGGACTTCTCCTTTTCTTCATCTCTCCCCAAAATTAATTCCTAGGGTGCAGGAATGGATGATCCCAAGACTCAACAGGGGCTGCAGAGCATGCAGCCCACTCTCCGCATTTCCAAATACTGTTCACCATTTAAAACCAAAATGCCTCTTTCTAGAGGGGTGACTGAAGCCCAGTGCAAGGCAGGTCACTGCAGTCCTCTCCGCCCGGCACCCGCTCAGAGCTCAGCCTGGCTTCAGCTCGGGTTAGCCCCAAAGCTCCCGCCGCGGCTCTCACCTCACTGAATCACGTTTTCTTATATACGTATCTGTTTTATCTGAAATTGCTGGAGACCCTGAAGCTGCCTCAGTTTCCCACTCCTGAACTTCCCGTTACTAAAGAGAAATGACATCTTTTCCTGTTACATGTACCAGGGTGAACTGAAATGCTTCATTCCCATCAATATATCTTGCCCCTTTCCTTGGCTGCACGTACCACACATAGTCTAATTCACATTCATGTCCACATGCAGCCTGGCACTGCTCTGAAGCTGTTATTAGTATCTCAGGGTATGACAACCTGAGCTTCCAATGCATCATTTTTTAAATTACATCTTTCCAATATGAATGCCACAAATAACCATGAATCACTCATTTACCTTTGGAAGAAAGGTTTAATAAACTGATAATTTTGTAAAATAAGTTTTTATCTATATTGAGATGCTGCAGTTTCCATGCAGAGCACTACCTGGTGCAGTTGGGCAAGGAAGCATCACACGTGCTTGCAGCACAGGTTCCTGCGGGACCATGACACAGATAGAGCGGCCGCTAAGGGCCCAAAAGCAAGGGAGCATTTCTGGGCTGAAAGCCAAGGACGGGGAAACCCGGTGAGCTCTGCTGTGGGGAGGACAGAGCACCACAAAGCTGACCGGCTGCCCGAGTCTCCTGCACGGCCAGGGGGAGCCCAAGCCGTGATGTAAATCCCTGATCACCTGAGACCTGACAGGAGGCAAAAGTTCTCTCCTGCTGAAAGATCAAAGCTGTGTGGACAGATCCTCGGCTAGTCTTACACGTGCAATTGCAGCTAAATCCACGTGTTTATATGAGCTAAGGAGCTGCCCACTGTCCATTTGCACAAATCAAGTATTTTGATGATGAACATTTTGCCCTGTGCAATTTTGAATGGCTTATTACAATAAATCATTATATTAAGCCATTTTTATTCCAACCTTTTGCCCTTTTCACTTCATGCAATGGATTTGTCAGTTTCCAAGAGGTACATTTAAACATAACTGCTTAGATACTCTGCGACATCATCAATTTGCTCATTTAGTAAAGGGCAGTGCTTGAAGGATATGCACAAACACAAGTGCAAAATTGACTTTGAGAATGTCTGAAGCTGATATCAGTCAATATTTCTCCCTCCAACTTGTTGAAGGAGACTGAACAAAGAAAATTTTCCACCCTCACTACTGCACTTCCCGTTAGCGCAGAATTAGGCACCTGTCAAAGTCGCTCACACTTCCAGAGACGGGAATAAATAACTGAAGCCCTCCCTGTCCACGAGCAGTCGCTCCCCTTCTGATGCCTGGCAGCTCCTGGGCTTTGGTTTCGCCTTTGCCAGCTCTTCTTTCTGCCGGTGTCGCGCTAGATAGTGGAGAAACAGAAAAACTAACAGACAGGCTCTGCCAGCCGCGCTGCAGTGATGCTGAGTGCACCTAATGGGCTTGCTAATGAGCATCTCCTGCTACACACACCTGGCTGCTCCCACCCCTTAACCTGCAGCTCCCGATTTCTGCTTAAATTAAATTTCAATTCTGCTTCAGTGCAGGTCCTCTTCAAACTGGGCTGCTCTGTCAACCCTACCTTCTTTCCCCTCTTCTCCTCATGCCCAGCGTACAAAATACAGGTCTATGCAGAGGCTAGAAAAGGACTATTAACAGCTTAAATCTTATTTATGCACTAATATGAAGGCGTAAGTCGGATTTACATGGTGTTTAATCCCCGTGCTCAACCTCTGCACAGAAATGAGCCATACTCAGCAGAAGAGGTTTTAGGACAAAGGAGAGAGTTCAGCTTACAGCTTTTCTGGCAGATTCCTCTGTGACTCCTATTTCCTCAGCCTTGAAAGCTCTTGCTTGCTTCCTAGGGACAGAACGGCGTGGAGAGAGGATGCAACTAAGGTGCTGACCTTACACTTTTTATCTGGACAAAATGAGGCTACTTCAAGTCCTGTGAGTTATTTTGAGTCTCCAGAGAACTTCAGTGATGTTCCCCAAGGAAGCTGGTGTCGGTGTCCCAGCCCTCACGCTGGTTTCTTCAGTACGGACACCTGGTGCAGATCGGGACAGGCTCCTCTTGAGGAGTGCTCTGGCACACACCCTTCCGAGCGGGCTTTGCTCTTGCATCAGCACACACTGCTTTGTTAATGACTGCATTGTCATTAAACATATTTTCTGCAAGTTGTTTAGCATGCACATCCCTGAAGCACTTATATTAATTAAGTTGTAGTTAATGAGATCCAGATCTCTTGCTGCATTTCTTGGTGTCTCTGCCTTTAAGAGTAGCAACATCGGGCAAGGAAATGTCATGAACAGGAAACAGGTTTTGCCTACTGGCAAGTGATGGCAGCCAGTTATCATGAGGTTAACACAAAAACAAAGAGAGAAAGAATGAAAGCACTTTGTAAAGCAGGGGTTTTAACCTGGTTTTCAGGCTGCGCTGGCTGGGTTTGCACAGTTCTTCAGTGGGATAACCAGGCAATTCTCAATCTGCTTCTGCATGGTTGTGAACATAGAATAAAACTCGTGAATGTGTTTTCTGCGCCAGCCAAGCTGCATGAAGGCTCATTCTACCTCAGTCAGCTCCCGTGCAAACCGATGTGACCGATCTGCTTTCTGCAGCACAGAAATGCGACTAGTCTTACTAAAAGATTTGACAATGAAGTAGCTTGTAGAAAACCTTAATCAAAAAATTTATCATGCATTATTAACAGCAGTGATGATCTCTGATCTAGCAGAGTTTGCAGTAAGATTCTCAATATTTAGCCATTCTTTTAAATACAAATGCAGCAATTCAGGTTTACCCTAAAGAAATTACTATGTCTGTGCCGTGGCAATCCCTGCCCAGCCTTCCTCGGCACACAGCGCAAAAACAGGATTCCCTCCACCTCGGCATAACAGACGCTGTTTGGAGGAACTGTACTTGATTACAGGACACAAAAAACATCTTCTTTCCACCTAGGGACGCTGCAAAAAAAAATAAAGAAATCAATCAAAATACACATTTATGGAAGGACACTAGTGATGAGCTCCTTCCGGTCATTTCACAGGGTTTTGAGCTCAGATTCACACAGAAGCATCTTTACAAAGTAACACCCCTATGCTGCTCATTCACCCATCAGCACATTTTTCCCCTTTGATCATACTCTCCCTATGCTTGCTCCATAAAACAAATCTATATTCCCCAAGGAAAGGCAGGAGGACTGTTCCTGGCTGAGCAGGGAAAGCAGGTTAAAATGGAGGGAGAATGTCTTTCCTTATAGTTAAGCAAGGACTTGTTTGCACTGAGGAATTCAAAAGGTACAACAAGTAATGTGCACAAGAATCAAACTGCAAATTCAGGGAGAAAACTTCATATTTGACCAAGGAAAAATAGGTCTAAAGAGAGGTCAAGAGTGATCTTAACACTGGATTGCTGTGTGTCCAGGATATGGTTTCAAACTGTGAAAACAGAAGTCTTTCCAAAAAAATGTTTTCACAAAAACAAACCCTTTATGTTAATCTGAACCACAGTGTTCAGCACGCCTGGTTTCTCTTGCAGTTTGCTCTGTGCAACTTGTTACATTCTAATCAAAAGCAGCAGTATATTGATGTGCTTTTTAATATCAAGCAACTAGCTCTTATTAAAAGCATTATTAAGCATATTGTCTGCAGCATTTTCAAGAAGGACACATATTGTTTGCAGTTAAAACAGGGTTTTATAGATCTTACTCTAATTTGAATGTAACTGCGAACCAATGCATCTAGATTGAAAAACTCACTAGAACAACCCTGAGCCGTGAAAGGAAGTCTGAACCGGTACTGGTTCAGGTACTGGAGTGCAAAATTTAAGGACTTACTGTGCACAGGATTAGCATATTCTTTGGGCAAATGGAAAAGCTTTATAAATTTGGTGAGCCTAAACTACAAACTGAATCCAAGCTTAGCTTATAGGAAGACAGTACTCATTTTTTTCTAGTCAACTGAAAATATATTCAAACTAAATTGCATTCCAAATTAGTGTTTCATTATTCATAGTGCATACAGAAAACTCTCTTAGAAAAATATTGCAAAACAAAGTTCACACTTTTATTTCTAGCTACTATACATGCACTGTCAGCTCTTGCTTTTTTATTTCTTTTTAATTTATCTGATGCTTTGCAGAACTCTGTACTAAGCCTGCCACTGAAGCACGTGTTAATGGACACCTTCCAGTAATGGACTATGAATAGTGATGCCCTTGCTGAGCAATGTTAAGGATGGGACCACACAGAGCACCTAGCTGCCCTACCACAAGTAGCTGCACAGCCCTGGTAACAGTGGAAAAGGTCATTTTTCAGCAGGACGAGCTCTCTGTCCTGCTGCACAATGCAGTTAAGCACCTGCGCTCGCAGTGCAGGAGCAGCATCGGATTTTTGCCACCAAGAAGTTCATCTTGAAACCCCTCCAGCCACGACCCAGCATGTCCAACAGCAGCATTACACAGCACCCTACGCAGCACCCTACACAGCACCCTACACAGCACCCTACACAGCACTTCATCCCTGGGATCGCCCAACGGCAGGATGGAGGCTCAGCTGCTGGCCAGGGAGAGCAGCAGCGAGAGGGCAAAGGATGGGAAGGGAGGTGTAGGGAGCAAAATGTTTGCAGAGCTGGAGGGAAGAATCAAGAGCAAGCAAAGGTAAACAGAGAATAAAAAAAGTAAGTAGGCAGGAAGGGATGGAAGCCTCATCCTGTTTCTTTGCACTGTTATTCTGAACAATTTTTATTCCATTTTGTCTAATTTTATGTTGTTAGAATGCAACAATTTAGAGTTTTAGAGACTTTCATCATCACTTCCGTTGTAGATCATCTCATCAGCAAATTTACCTTTTCTACATTTTTTCTATATTGCTGTGGCTTACGTACTCTAAAGATTTGCCTAGGTTTATCAACCCCTGCGCAGAAGATCATTTCCTTCTCTGAAAGGACTCCATCGCTTAACTCAGCAAAGCACCATCTTCCTCTTTTCTATTTCTGTTTAGGAAGATTTTTTTGTTTGTTTTTAAAAGCCTTCCTCTTGCTGTCACCACACGTGGCCCCTATTTCAACAGCAGCAGCAAAGGAGAGGCATGAAGAAAGCAGGTGGGGAACAAAAGGGAGAGAACGGGTGAGCTCAGCCAGCTTTCAGGCGGCACAAGGAGCACCGGTCCCTCAAGCGGGACCCTGGGCACACGAATGCCAGGACCAGCTGCCCAACATACTGACACCACAATTAGGCAGGTGTTTTCATGGTGCACACGCACTTTTTTCACTACACACTCAGGTTCTGGGCTAACTCCTTCCATGTGAACTGCACTCGTGCAGCATCCGTCCTTATTTCAGCTCCAGTCTCTCAGGCGCAGCCCAAGGATCACGCTGCAGATTTCAGCTGTTCCCTAATCACAACTCTCACGCCATGGCTGGAACGTTTCTTACCTTACTGCTCCTCTCCATGACTGCTGAGAGACCACCCTGTGGGTCCTACCTAGTTGTAAGCCTTTTAAGATGTGGGCAATGAATTTATTTCTCTACCGTGTGATTTTCTACACAAAAGTTTTCTGTTATGATTCAGCTCCTCACTTATTCCCTTTCCACACTCACTGGCTTCAAAATGTTTAGGAAGATTTAAAAAAAAAAAAAGAAAAAAAACAGCAAAAAAAATCTTCTAACCTTCTGAAAACTCTATGTACCATTTCCTTTATGGACAGATGAAACGCACTGTTCAACCTACGAACAACTTGATGGCACTTGAATTCCCAGGGCACCAACCTATCTACAGCTGCCTGTGCAAATGTACCCATGCTCTCAGATTTGTTCAAAGCACCCAGACTACCACAGGCAACTTCAAAGTGCTGAAAATCACGATTTCCTGAGATCGCCTTAGAGCTTCTGTAAAATCTGAGCCAACACTGGGCTTTTTATCAAAGCAAAAATGTGCTGCCCAAAGTGGAGTGTGAAATTAATAATGCATGCATGAGGCCAATGTTTAATTATTCTTACTCAAGCTCCAAGCTTCAAGTCAGCTGCTCGCCGCTCTCCCCAGTTCGGTTTCGCACTGAACATTGCCATCTTCAACCTGGAATCTGCCTGCATCTTCTTCAGCGCTGGAAGTGAGACCCATCGTGCTTTCCTGTCTAGTTCTTCTTGCAAGTTCTGTCCCACTATGGCCCAGTCTGGTATAAAGCAAATGGTAACTTCTCATAACACACCATAAAAGTCTTCTGACAGATCCTTGCCTCGAGATGCTGGGATAGCGGTTATTACTTTTCAGAAATGGGCACTAACTGCAGACCGCATGTGACATTTCTTCTACCTGAATAGTGAATTGAAAAACTCTCATGTCTGGATAGCATTTTCCCAAAAAGTTTGCAAGGGAGAAGATGTTTGCCTGATAGAAACAAGAGAAGCCTGGAAATCAGAGCTGCCACCTGCCACATGCACATTCCAGACCCGGGAACACAGTTTCATTAAAACATCAGGACATTCACTCCTGTCCTCACACTGAGCATGGCTCCCCATGGATCAGTACCCATTGCCTACACACTCCTCTCCTCTGCTTCGAGACCAACCTCTTCAAAAAGCTTTTTGCCTGGAGAGGGGCTGGGGGAGCACAGTGTAGGAAAAAGCACGAGGGAAGGCTCCTTTGAAACGAACTGTCAGTCAAAAACAAACCAACATCACAGACCGGGTCCTAGGCTCATTCAGACGGATTGGCGAGTTAATGCTCCTCACTGCAGGTGAGGATTTGTTGTTTGAATTTCAAACTGCTTTGATAAGGCACATCTGAGTAACAGCCTTTTCTACCGCTCATGCTAACAGCAGCTCTCCAAAGGCTGAGTTTAGTTGCAAGACACCTACGCAAGCTGGTTTCAGCTCTGAAAGAACTCTGTGTCCAAGGCAGCAAGCAGAATTCCTGCTGATCCGGGATCCCGGATCACACCCGGGATCGGTGCAGGGACAGCCCGCAACTGCCTTCTGAACGACCTGTTTGGCCACTGCTTCGTTTTATCCTCCTTGCTCTGACACGACCCATCGCGCCCGGGGAGGAGAAACAGAAACGGGAGGTGCTGCAGGGGCAGGGGCCTGTTGACAGGATATGCACTCGCTTATATTTATCCACTGCTGTTCCACGCTGCTAGTGACAGACAGGCCGGGTAGGTTAACCAGAACCTTTAATCTAGTTTCAGTATTGCTGGGCAGCTGTTTCTGAGAAACTAAGCTGGGATGCAAAACAGGCAAGGAAACGCCTGATCTCTGGTTACCTCATCGCCAAAGCAAAAGAAACCAATGTTGCTGCATTTCTCTACTAATGTCTTTGTGCATTGAGAAATGCCTTTGAAACCGCCAGCTTTGATACAAAGCAAATAAATGAAGATACAGTTTCAGAGATGCACTGAAAACAATGCAACATCCATCTTCCAGAATAAAATAATACTTTCAGTTTTATCATTTGACATAAGCCTTTTTTTCCATTAACAGTCCAGAGGCTGGAAATTCAGTTTTTTAGAAAAGCATGAGACTTCCCTCCTTTCCAACATCATTCAGGCAGATCCTGCTCTGGACACCAGTCCTGGAGCAGGAGGCTCCGTTACTCACGGCTGTGCCATCCCTGGGACCAAGTCATTCACTGGGACATGGTGGAAGCAACATAACGTCTTAAGCATATAGAAGATTTCTTTCCATTTCTTGTCGCTTACAGGGATATATTTGGGTTCAAAACAAATGTTTTTGTATAAAATTTGAGTCTGAATTGACATGCTACTTTCAAAGACTCCTAATTCAACTAAAAACCTAGGCAACATTCAGACGAAGCGCTGGAGGTTGTATCTACATGTCCTTGATGGATACAGGAGTTAAAATATCACAACCCTCCCCCTGTTCTTTCATGTTCAGATATCTGTGTGAGCAAATCCAGGCATGTAGACACCTACTAAATCTGCAAAATTTTAGTTCTAGAGCAGAAATGGGGGTATAAAAAGTAAAAGATAAAAACTAAGAAAACTAAGAAAATAGCCCCTTAGAGTCAAATACCTGTAAAGTTCCCTTTAACCACTGCTTATGACAGTCCCAATACTGCAGAGGTTTCTACGTGTCCTTTATCACGCCCTGCTGACAACAGCAGAGACATTCCGCTTTGAGCAGAGTTAAGCAACACACACTGCCCTTTGCAGGAGCTTTTGCTTTCTGTACTAAAGACTACCCCGTCCCTCTGGCCACTACTGCAGCTCTCAGCTGCAACTTCTCATTCAACTCGTAAATAATAATAATTGTGTTTTAGCAGCAGACAGCAAGAATGACCAAAATGAGGCAGGCTACAAATTTAAGTAATGACCACCCCAGTGATGACATCAATCGTGTAATTCTAAAGAGGAGCATTGGTTTAGCGTCAGCCTCTACTGTCACTTAACCAACACATCCTCCAAACGTGCAGGTGAGGCCCCAGGCTCACAGGAGCCACCTACCTTGTCCAGCTGCAGTTGTGGACAGCCTCCCGGATCGCCACCGCTTTTAACACCTTTTGTCATTGCACATCAAAGGAGGCAGGCAGAGTATAGGTTGCAGGCTTGAAAAGCTGCTGATGGATGGGGTTTCCTCACCCAGCACGTTCCCCCTTGCCCACGAACGCCGTGCGGCCCCACGCTGCAGAGCCAGCCCGTGGCCTCACTGCTCCAGGCAGCAACAGCAACAATTCTCCCCCTTTTTTTTTTTCTTTTTAAAACGGTGGCAGCAGGTGAACTGAGGGGTATAAAGTGAATCGAGGTGTATTTGGACATGGTTACTTATAAGAACAAAATGCTCATAAAAAATGCAAAAAAAAATGTTTGCTGAAGGTTTTTTTTTTTTTCCTTTGTTACTAAAAATGGAAAAATCAAAGACCTATTCCCTTTGGTTTGGTTTCACCCTTCTTCCTTCCCACAATCTCTCTTGGCAACAAAGAAAAAAGGACAAAGCAAGGGGAGAAATACAAGAAAAACTGGAAAAACACAGCAGGATTACAAAAAGTGAATTCTCAAGGCAAGTGCGCTCTAAATCACTGCAATTGGAGGGAAGCTGAGGGGAGGAAATTACACACACTGAAAAGAATTCCTTTTCATAACCCATGTGATAAAAAAGACCTTGTAAGAAACGTTTTTCATGATAATTGCTTGGGCAGGGGGCGGAAAGCACATGAAATTTTAACAGTAGCTGTTTAAATACACAGCTTCTGTTTCTTTTAACAAACTCAAGGATATGATTTATTAAATCAATAAGAAAAAACGTTGAACACCACATCCTTTTCTGTAGGTATGAGAAACACTCACTTGCGCAGATCACTAATTTTCAACAATTCCAACCGAAACTGGGGCTCAATGGAGCAGCTGTTTCTTCCTACCCATATCAGAAAACGTAGAAGACTGAAGAGGAAACAAAAGTTAAACCAAACCATTTAAAAACCACAGTACTGTGACAGATTTTATTTCATTTTTATCAGTACTACATGCTTGCTACCACTAGGAACAGACATTCCTTTTTTAAAAAAAAATAAAAATAAAAAACAAAAAACAAGAAACCTATGTTAAATGTTGACCTAAAGCTTGCTGTGCCTTGGAGATCTGGCTCAGGAGTTAACTGCATGACTTTTTATTAAATAGATAAGCACTTAAGTTTGAAAATAAGACAAATACAGGTGAACAGGAAAATTAAATTACAAATTCAGTTCATACAAATATCTCTTATTCTATGCACTAAATCCTGTGAATTAGCTCAGATCTTTTAAAAATTCTTAAAATACTTATGAAACATTATTTACAAATTATATAAATAAATCCTAGGTCACTTTTAAATTAACCAAAAAAAGTCACCTTTTTGTACTGCGTGTACTAAAAATGTTCTTGTTTATTGATCATAACCCAGTTTGCAGTATAAAACAGTTGTTCACTTACATTAAAGTCGGTTCAAATAAAAGTAAGAAAGGTGTTGGCTTCAAAAGAAAACAAAACAATATTATAAATGCTTAAAATCAGTGAGGCTTCTTAATGTTCTTTCCTGCGCAGTTGGCAGTCACTTTTACAAGTCCCTTCTACAGTATTTGTCCTGCGAACCGGTCATCTCCAAGTAGCAGAGACAGAGTTTCAGCAAAGGAAAATACTCAGCACATTGCTCACACTTCACACGGACCTCGCACGGGAGGAAAGGACAGAGAACGGAATGTCAGTGGCCAGCACAAGCCTTTACAACATTTAACTTAAAGGCAGCATTTATAGAACTAATCACAGACTATACACATCCTGCACTGAACAGCAATCAAAAGGACTGGAAAATATACATTTAGGAAAACAAGAGACCGATGATTTTTCCATTACCTTTGATAAAATTAATGCTTTTCTCCTTGTCTTTTTTTTTTTTTTAAACCAGCATCAACATCACCAACAACTACAACTACCTTTTCCTTTAACATAATATATGCCAGATAACTACTGTACGTGAGAAATGTACAATAAAAGGAGAGAAACCACTGAATTTCCTATGCAGACACATGAAAATATAAAGCCATACAGATTCCAAAGTGCCATGAATACCAAATTCAAGTGATGGTTGATAGCATGTACAAAAGAAACTAAATGGGACTTGCTCTAGGATTTACTGAGTCCTTCGGGTGTATCTTCAGTTTCCCCTTTGGCTGCTTTGCTGAGAATTTCCATCCACTTCATCTGCAGTTCTTCATCTTCTGCACTGAAATATACAGTCTGCTGGGACTGGCAAAGCTTAAAAACATGTTTCACTTCAAACTTCTCACCAGAACCTGGTAAACTGACTTCATATCCAGGCAGAGGAATAGGACGTGGACTCCGTCCATCCTAAAAGAAGAAATAGCAAACGTTAAAAAAAAAAAAAAAGCAAACAGCAACAGATTGCATTTGGAATAGCAGGAATGAGAGGACACCGCATGAAGAAGACAGGTTTCCTGCTCCTGACAGCAAGGAGGAGACAAGATGCACATGGGGATGCAGGAGTGGACACAGTGGCCAGGGTGGCCTTCCCAGCCGGCTCATGCACTGCACCTGATTCCGCTTCCAATTCCTGTGGCATGGCTTAGAAAACAGCTAAGAGCCAGTACTGACTGCTTAACATAAAGGAAGAAAAGAAAATGATTTATTGGGACTTTATTCTTCTCTAAGAGATTCCGCTTTGCGGTAAGAATCCATATGCAGCAACAGCACAACTGGGGATTTTTAAGTAACTTCACACAACTTGCCTATTCTGTCTTTTGCCAGGCTACCAAAATTGTTTTTATCAAGCACAGGCAATCAGATGCAGCCGATGGATCACACGGATTACAGTGACCAGAACAGCCAGGGCCGAGGCTCCGGGGAAGGGTCTCGGCTGGGCCGTGCAGGAGGCAGCAGCGCTCGAGCACCGCTCGGTGCAGACACCCTCTCCCACGGGACCCCCTGCGCGCAGAGCGAGGACCCTCGCACGCAAAGATGCAGAACAACAAGCACCCACCGATGCCCTCTCTCACTTTCTCCTGCTTCTTTGGAGAAGGCTTAGCAACATCCCTGTTTTCTCCACCCTGACTGACTCCCTACCCACTTAAGAGCTAGTCCAAAGCCTGCAAAAGGCAGGGAAATACTACCCGGATCAGAGCCCGCACCGAGACGCAAAGCCCTGCCGAGAGGGCGAGGAGGGTGACATGGTTCCTTGCAGAGGCAATTAAAGCTTCACCTGAACACCGTCAAGACACCAGCCACAAAGATATTTCTCCAAAGTCCTCAACATCGCTTCAATCTCAACTACTTTCTTATTTTCTAGAAGCAAATCACTTTGTTCTATATAGCGAATAAAACAGTTTTCTTAGGAAGCTTAAAAAGCACAATTTTGGCTTGGAACAAGTCTGGCATTATTATATATACTAACTCTCAAAATCCAGAGATTTGCACTCTGCATTTCCCTCAAATTCACTACTTTGGCAGCTAACAGACTACTTAAATCTGCATTTCTCATCCCTGCAAGCAAGCTGGTGTCAGAGTTCTGGATCTAGTTTTTCATTCTACAGACCGACCAAGGCAGAATGAGAAGTTTCAATCCAGATCTTCAAAACAACAGATTGACTTCTCTATCCATCTTTTCTTATAAGGTTTTGAAGCAAATTCTCTTAGTTCTACTCAGTCATGTCAGTTGCACTGATTTAGTCGCAGGACAGATGAAATTGGTACTTCTGTACATAAATGAAGCTGTGAGTTTTATTCTCATGCATAAAACCTCATACAAAACTTAAACTGTGAATACTCAGGGGATTAATTTCCCCCTCTTGGAACAACCAAAAAGCACAAGAGCAGTTTTCTTGCTCTTGCTGGTCTGAAAGCTGAGTCTCATATTTCCATTTGTGCTGGAGTCCCTTCTTCAGCGTGAGAAATGGGGTACAGAGGATGAAAGCTGTCAGGGCCTCCAGTGCATCAAGAGATCCAGTTTCAGTTTGGCTTATTCCTCCTTCCCAGGAGGCAGCTATTCTTCTTGTTCCTTTAAAAATCATCCCACAACTCTTGCACACACAAAACTTTTATGGTCACACTTTATTTGGTCTGTGTTTCGAGACCTTTAAGCCATTGTTGGAACATGCTTCCCCAGAGGCACCTCTTCTTTAGGCACTGAATGCTCCCTCCTCACCCCTTTTTTTTAACCTTTTTGGAAAGAAAACTTTTGCAATGGATATGCTGTTTGCTCAAGCAGTGGCAAGCCCTGCACTTCGATGCTCCCTGAGAACAATTTGCCACCACAAGTTGCAACTAGGGTAACAGTTTTGCTTTCTTTTGAAATGTCCTGAGTTGCTCTCTGGGGCTGTGACTTATTCAGCAACCAGGACTAATGATTCTGTAACATTTAGCAATTCACATATTTAGAAGTAGTTCAAATGTTAAGTCACAGAACTAATTTTGGTACAATTAACTGCTGCTTTTTAATTTCTGTTACACTCTCAGCAGTCATGCCTCTCCAAAGAGGTTTGTTAGATGCAACAAGGTTTTTGTACAAAACAGAAAGTTATGTTTGGGAAAATAAGACTCAAAAACGAGTGGATTTCTGGCACTCAGCTGTGAGGATCGTACTTCTGAAAGAGTCTTTTCTCACAAGTCTAGTGCATATTATGTAAATCAGAACTAATATTAAAGTCAGGTTAATATTAAGGATGGAAATTGGATTTCTCTGTATTTTTTTCCTTCATCTGGATGCAAACTGCAGATGGTATGTGAGTGGGAATGGTAGGTCCTTGCAGTAGGGACTCATTTTTATTTTTCACAGTCTCAGCCAGCAGCCATGATTCCTCACAGTAAATCCAGGCTAGATTATTGAATGTAAGACAGATTAACCTTGTCCTGTGTGCTTCCTTGCTACTTTAGTGGGTGATTTATCTCACATCTGAAATAGTTGAAGAAACTAACCACTAAATTTAACTGTCATAAAATTGACAATCAGTGTCAAAGGTGCCCATTCCCCCTAAAATATTGCCTGCTGCTAATAATATCAACAGAGGCTCAGGATCTAATGTGGGAGTACCTGGAGGAAATCACATAGCACCTGAGGCACAGGAGTTCCCCAGCCTCCCACCCCGGTCTTACATGGCTTGCAGGAGAGGGACGGGACAACCAGCCATCACCCTGCACACTAAATGCGGCTGTTTCATGTCCCATGCTATCACTAAGGCTGTCCTGAGACAACTGTTTGGGCACTAGGACAGATTCCCACTCCAGGTCAAGGTGCTGCTTTCTCTCAACTTCTGCTTGCAGACACCTCTTGGGTGACACATGAGGCTCTTGGGTGCACAAGGCTAGAGATCCTACAGCTCTTCCCCTTGACCCTCACCCTCTTCCCCCAAGCTCACCTGTGTATTAGGAGGAATGAACCTATCCAATAAAACGTGAGAGGCTGGAGAGTGCTCGAAGCAGATTTATCATACAACCTGCTGCAGTGAGCAGCCTGCTTGCTCCTGGCCCCAGCAGGACTTGGTCCACTGACACATGTTGGTTTGGTTTGCAGTGGTCCTACGCAGAGGCGCAGCTTTCACCTCACTTGGCAAGTTTTGCAGACAAGTCATTCTCTCTGCTTTGCTTTTTAAAGCTTTTTACTTTCTCCCAGGGGTGACTCCAAACACATCCACACAAGCTGCTTGTGTTGCATTAGCTTGAGTGTTCTGTCTAAGGTTTTTGCAGTCATGCATCTCCTGCAGACTAGACGGGAGCTTGGGCAGCTCCCGGCCCGTGGGATCACTTGGACACTTACCCAGGATGGGGTTTGAATTCTAGATGAAGGCAAGTCAGCCTGTGTCTGAAACGCCGAGCTGACGCCCCCAGCTTCTCGAGCACTGTGCTTAAAACATTCCAAAATATTCGCTTAAAACTAAAGGTGCTCTTTCTAACAAGAAGCAAAACACACACAGTTCTAAGGACGATGTGTGTTTGTTGTCGAGCACGTACTATTGAGTAAATTTTACTGTGGCTACCTTTATAAAATCACTGAGAGCATTCAAAAAGTAATCAAAATGAGGCAGTCATTTCCAGGAGATCAGGGTTATTGGCAACTGTGGTTTCCAGGCTGTTCCCAGCCCCAGCAACACAAACTGATGCTAATCAGAAGGCGCCGCCGCTCCATACGACTGCGGCTACAGTGGGGCAGCAGCACGCTGAATTCTGACCGTGCTCCTTCTTCCACCCCGACAGCCACAAAATCAAACAAAGCCACAGATAAACATGCCGAATATAAAATAGGATGCAGAGAAATTCACTTCAGTGTCGTCATTCTACATTACCAGCATCAAGAGGCATGACTTGAATTTCTATCTTATAGTTTATTTGACTTTCATCACACGCAAATGCCGGCTAGCCTCAACATTGCACTGTTAAAAGTAAATACTTACCACAGTGTAATTATTTCAAGTAAAGATAAAATGAGATAAGGCCATGGCAGAAGCTCAGCCACATACTTTCCAGTAACATCTATACTTCCAAAGACATCTCTACCCTCAATCCAGAACAGGAATAATAATGAAAAAAAAAAATAGTAAAAAGGTTTGAACTAGTATTTGCTATATTTATATCACTTCGCAGCTCTACACCTTTCATGGAAAAGTGCTTTCCCCATTGACAGAGTAATAAAAACTTTTGAATATATCTGTCTGAAATCTCTGGAAAAAGAAAATGCCACTGAAGTAACTTCACCCTTTTTTGTTTACAAAAAAACAAAAGAGGGGAAAGAAGGGGAAAGAAGGGGAAAGAAGGGGAAAGAAGGGGAAAGAAGGGGAAAGAAGAGGAGAGAATGGGAAAGCAGAGGAGAGAAGGGGAAAAAGCAGAAGAGAAGAGTAAACATCGGAAAAAAAAAGAAGACAAAT
>VWPW01026048.1:107129-185566 GCA_013389825.1 Crypturellus undulatus | reverse complement strand
AAGGGGAAAGAAGGGGAAAGAAGGGGAAAGAAGGGGAAAGAAGGGGAAAGAAGGGGAAAGAAGGGGAAAGAAGGGGAAAGAAGGGGAAAGAAGGGGAAAGAAGGGGAAAGAAGGGGAAAGAAGGGGAAAGAAGGGGAAAGGGGAAATGTTTGCTTTCAACTATATCAGTAACTACTGCAGATGAGAAGGAAATCTGAAGTCTCTGAAGCTTTATACTAAATGCATAACACCACACTCATTCTTGGTGCTAAAATCAAGTCAAACCCTTTGACTTTTTTCCCTCTCAGTTGGTCATATTTAAACTTAAGACCTTTTTGCTGAATGATACCCCTCATGAACGTCACTTTACCTGGCTACTTCCTTGCAGATACAAAACAAGAGGTTCACTCTTGGGAATGGTCACCCACATTTTGTGCCAAGTCTTCCCTTTTTCAAGGAACTGGAGGTAGCTGCTGAAGAGGCTGTTTTCAGCTGCCAATATGCTTTGCTTCTGAAAAAAAAAGAAAGAAAAAAAAACATTATGTTGCCATTCAGGCTCACGTGGACAGAATGCACTGAATTAAATATAAAACACACTGCATTTAAGTTGTCTGGAGCCACACAATACAGAAGGGCAAATGCTGGGCGGTCCATAACCAAAGTGTAGTCATTGCCATACACAGCAGAAAGGGCAGCTTCCAGGTAACGGAGGCAGATGCTGAGCTGCTGCTCCCAGTGGACAGGCTGTTAAATTCCACTTCCACAGTGTAAACCGAGAAGGGCAATTAGGATGACACCACTCGTTTCCTGCTTAGCAAAGTGGCTGGGAGATGATTTTACGTTAATGAAAGAGGTGTCTCAGGACACACGAGCTACCTCGGCAGGGGACGGTGTCGCTGCCGGGTGGTGTGGGATACAGGGACGTGAGGCTGCCGATGGAAACTTTGCAGTCTGCTTCAGAGCACAGCGTGCCTGAAGCGGGTAATTTGGGAAAGGACGTGAGGGGGGAAAAAAAAAAAAAAAAGTGTCTTATGTGTCTTTCGACACTGCAGTCTTGTTCCATTTGTAGTAGGTGAGTTTGGTTCCCTCTGCCAGTTGCGTCCCAGGTTCTTTGTCTCTGTGCCTGCTCTGGATTGCTGTCACAGCGAGGGCAGGGGAAACATCTCGAATTTGGAATGAAAACTGGGCAGGTGAGACTGAAAAGATGAGGAAGAACACGAGTATTGGGTTGCTGTCTTTGGGGCTGAAATAGAGCACAGGCGTAGCAGCTGATTTCTGCAGCGTTGGTATTTATGGGCATGCTTGCACGTGGGTGCAAAGATACGTGGTGATCCGTATGAGAGAGCTCCATGGCAAAAAACACCAAAAAATATCTTGATGGAAATCAAAGAAAGAGAATTCCAGTTCATATTAGATTTTACACAGAAGTCTCTTGAGGATTTCTGGCATCTGCTAAGAGCGTTTGTAAAGTGGAAAACTCCTCAGCTGCCACTACGCTCATTAAGAAAGCTTAATGTAGATGGGAGAAAAAGAAAAAGGCTGCTCTGATCCTTCTTGTCCGCCTAACTATTTTCTTGCATTTTACCTGATCCTTTGAAGATTTAGCATAAGGCTAGAAGTCTATATGAATGAAAATTACTCTTTTCCTTGGGTTTATACAGTAGTAATCTCTTTTGGAATTAAAGTCAGAGGTCACATTTCGCTGGTTTGCTCTTCGAATTTTCAGATTCGCAGAGCTCTCTGAAGGTTAAGTGCAGCTTCTCGCTTTACTGGCAAATAGCTCTGTTGAAACAGTGCTACAAGTTCACAATAAGATACCCCAGAACACAGCTGCATCTTGAGTGCTCTTCACCTGTAGCCCTAACTGCACAGCTTATCTGAAGTTTTTAATGGTATCAGCACCCGGATCCAGAGCCCTGTGGATGCAGCAGCACGGAAAGGGCTGCGTGAGCAGATTCAGATTCTGTGAATCCAGATGGGCTGGGGTGCAGAGCACACAGCATCCGAGTTGGGAGTAGTCTTAGGGGGGCCAAATCCATGTTTCTTGCTCAGGCACTGTAACTTGCTTCTGCGGAGGGGCACAGCAGCACTGGAAGGCTCTTCGAAGCTCTATGCGAGGTGGTTTCCAGGAAAGCGTTTTGCAGGTTTTTCAGTATAGGCTTCAACTGTTTTGTCCATTTCCCAGGTAGTTTTCAAGGCAGGGGGGTATGTGGCAGAGTATGTGTCCTTTTTTTAAGTACATAATGGCTTCTAGTTGTACTTCACAGGTAAAATAAATAAAAATCTTTTCTTCAAGGTGTGCTGTAGAAAGTGTGGCATGTACTAGTACTCTCAGCTTTGCCCATAGTCTAGAAAAAGCATTGGTAAGAAAAAGCTCAGTTGTTGTGGGTGAGGATAGAACAAACAGGTTTGTTAACATATTTAGGTACTTTGAATGCTGGTCTTGTTCTTGCTAAAAAGATCAGGGTAAGTTGTGCTGCTATCATGGACTGTGGCAATCGTGGAGCAGTAGTTTATGCAGTATAACTGGCAAAAATCACATTCTGGATAAAGCTGCATCCTGGTAGTCTTTGAAAAAAAGACGTACCCTCTTTTGCATGATCAATGAAGGAAAAGATTATTCCAATGATAATTTGAGATGATATGAAATATAAGGGGTGCCAGACTATCCTCAAATACCTCTACATGGAGTTAAAAGGGCAAAAACAAATCTTACTTTGCCAAGTTTAGCAAATAACTATTGTGAATAACTCAAGACTGGAAACACACAATAATTAGAAAAATCCAGAAGGTCTTTCTCATTTTTGTTACTTTGGTAGTCCAAGTCCAGCCCCAAAATCCATGTGCATCCTTGTACATATAAGCACACCCACTCACAAGCAGAACTCAGGTTTCCTGCCCATTCAATGCACATTATATAGGCCACAGGGGCAAATATCACAGTGGGAAAAAAACAACCAAACACTCCAAAAAGCCCCCTAGACAAGAGCCTCCATATAACAACCCCAGAGCCTCCCGAGGGCGCTAGCCCACCACAAGTATCTTGGTTAAATGCCGTACCTCTGCGGCCAGTCTCTTCTTCTGTTCTCCTCCTGCTTCAAATCCAGGGCTGCAAGGGGTT
This sequence comes from Crypturellus undulatus, assembly GCA_013389825.1. Taxonomy (NCBI): domain Eukaryota; kingdom Metazoa; phylum Chordata; class Aves; order Tinamiformes; family Tinamidae; genus Crypturellus; species Crypturellus undulatus. Next base: position 182,466 of record VWPW01026048.1, on the reverse strand, counting down.
CCTGGCAGCTGCACAAAACAGTCTTTGCACACCCGGTTATGGCGGCTGTTGTCTGCAAGTGGTTTAAACTCAGAGCATTTTGCACAGATCACCTGCATCGGGGAGACAGCACGTTACTTCTCAGCCATTATTAAAGTACAAACCTTCTTTTTTACACTCTAAACAAAGGGACTTGCAGAAGGGATGTTATTGTTATTGCAGAAGGGATGTTATTAAATAAAATCCTGAAAGCTAATGTAAGCACAAGATAAAATAGCCAATATTATATTTGCCTTATTTACCTCTAATTAGATTTTTTTTTTTTGGTCCTTTATTGTATACCAACATACTAAAGAAAACACATGTCTTTTGGGAAATACTTACAAGTAATGATACATTATTTTCTCTCCATATATAGAAGCCTTTATGAGTCAATAAGGACCCAGGTTTAGGAATTGAAGCATTTAAATTTTTCAAATATTTCTAGAACACACGGTAGCATATTATCCATGAAGAAATTATCTGTCTGCTACCAAATTAACAACTTATGACTCCCTTCTTCATTTTCTAAGACCACACAAGGAAACGTCCATCCCACGGAACAAGAGCGATGGCTCTCCTGCTGCGCAACCTGGCTTGCACTTCACTGCCAACTCTGCCACTTGCTGTGGAGCAGCTGCAGCGAGAACAGGAACGATTCCCTGGGGTCTAGCGGATGGGCAGTCGGCAGCATTTGTCACCCAGTCCTAATTTACTATATATTAACACCCCACACATGCCCATCAGTTACAAGGGTACGTTGCTGCGTGCTTCACTGAGACATTAATCGGCACACAAAGCTAACGGCCTCGGTTCACGCACTGTATTAAAGTGTTAAGTGAAGCACCATTCTGCCAGGCTACACAAACAAAAGCTAGTGAGCATTTTTAGAAATATGATGATCTTTCCTTGAGGCAAACTAACTTCTTCAATTTGAATGCTATTGCCACATCAGAAAAACACTGCATAACCAACAACAGTTTAACAATAAATTATTAATAATGTAATTCTTGTTATCTTTCTGTCCATGGGGGAAAGCTTTTATTTCATTTCTTTAATAATACTAAGCTTTTCAGCAGAACATTTTAAACCTGTAAAAGTGTATTTCATGATTTTAATTGTTATTACTAGTCAAGATCAAAAATCCCAACTTCAGTACAACAATGTCACTTCCATAGTAGTTTTATTTCATATGCTGAGATTGAAGTTTCTTTAAATTCCCTAACTATGTATTTAGATGTCTTTTCATCTGAAAATTGATGTCCATTTGCCACATGATACTTACTGCCCCGCACTGCTTACAGTGGTGCCTCCTTTTAGTGATGGAGTTAAAGCTTTCGCTGCAGCTCTTGCAAGCCTGTTTCTCTTTGTCTCGCTTGGATTTGGAAGATTTCCTACAGGAATCAGTCTGAAATGAAAAGTACAATTATGTGGTTTTTTTTTTTTTTTTAATTATCACAAAGCAATTCACTGAATTATCCTGTTGACAAAGATCCTCTCCAGGCTTCACACCATCCAGACCATTTAGGAAAGAATTCCTGTTGACACCACCAATGGCCCGAGGTTAGAACGGAAGGGCGGCCGCAGACATCAGGAGTTTCGACCTTGTGAGCGTGCTGCAAGCTTGCCTGGTCTGGGGGAGGAGATGTAAACACAGGAAACACGGTTTGCCTGAAGAAGCAAATGGTGCAGGTCGTGGATGTCACCACCCAACTTCAGGCACCTGAAGAAACATTAGCCCTCAGGGATCCAGGTGAAGATTAAATCCACTGTACATTACATAAATTTCCTGGCTCCTTGATAAGGAAATTTAGAGGGAAGAGAGTGGGCACCTGAAGTTGCAAGGTTTACATGAGCAAGAACAACTGACTCAACAAATGTGTCCTTCCTCAAAGCCTCACGTTCAGAGCAGGATGTGGGCACCTGGGGGTGGGAGGGAGGTGGCGGCTGAGCAGAAGCTGCCACTGGATCACTGGGCAAGTTTTCCCAGCACAGGGGAAATCTTGTCATTTTCCCAAAGATGCTGCCTTGGAGGTTATGATTAACCTACAGAGACCACAAATACACGTTTTCAGGCCAGTTTAAAAGTTAGGTTTCGCAAGCTTTAATTCCCGCGGAGCAGCGCAGTGGCACAGGCTGGCCGAGCAGGCAGCACTGCGAGCCCTGGGAGCGCACAAGCTGCGCGTCATCTCTCGGGGGCTTTTGAGGACAAAAGGTAGACGCTGATCTCGCAGTCAAGGGCAGTTCAGAAACAAGTTCCGCTCCACAGCAGAGGAAAGTCTTGTGAACCAGAAAGTGAGATCATAAGATGAGTCGCAGGGATGCACAAGCCGACTTCTCACAGCCTGCCTGCCTGCCTTCCTTCTACCTCAGTCTGACTCATCTTGCCTATTTGCCCCCAAAACCTCTGCTGAAGAGCTTTGGAGCAGTAAACTAAGTTATCCGCAGCTGTCCTCCCCATCATTCAGTCCAACCCGTTTCTTTCTTTCATTCTTCTTAATCTTTGCATTTCCTTTGGTCCCCAGTATCACTGATGTACCAGGTTCTCTTCTCTTTGTAAAGCACTCACTTCACTTCTCTTATACTTAAATTTTTCTCCGCAAAAAAGGATGAGGAGACACAGACAGGCCTGGCTGCCTAACTGCTGACACCGCTCACATCCTCCCACATCTCTGCCCTGACATCCCCTGGGTCCAAAGCAAAGCACAATGTCTTTCAGCAGAGCTATGGAAACCACCCTGGCTTCTAACAGCATTACACAACGAAACCACAACTAATCACTTCTAATTGCATCTTTCATTTCTATTATCTCCCGTTCGGCTGCAGAAGCGACGTTTCCACCTCACACACACGCACAGGTCGCGTTCGCAGGGGGGCTGGCAGCGCGCGGTCGTGCTGACGGGCTCGCAGGGCACCACAGCCACGCGCACAGGTTGGGGGCAAGCCCAGCGCTGTCCCCACGTGAGCGGCGCGGGGTCCCGCGGCACCCAGAGCCATACGGGACCGGACTGCGGCTGAACAGCGTCTGGGATGAACCCCCAGGAAACACGTTCCTCTCACTGCGACGGCCTTCTCCAAGGCAGCCACACGATCAGGGCAACTTGGTATACTTCTGCTGAGCAGCAGCAGCAATGCGCAGGGCAGCATTTCTAATTCTATTGCATATATGGGCTAAAGTCATCCACTTCTCACTGATCACTTTACAACTCTGACTTGGATGCCAGCACTAGTTTTTGTGACACTTCTCCTTGCATGGAGTAGGGATGGATTCCCCTTAAGTTGTTAGTGGACTGCTAGATATTTTTGCACTAATAGCTAAAATTTGTATATTTTGATTCTTTCATTAACTACTTGATTCACTCATGTTACTGGAACTGTAGGAACAGAAATGAAGGCATCATTAGTCTTGTGAGCTGTTACTGGAAGGCAACCTTTAAAAATGCTAAGCAAAACTAGATCTTGCCTTTTGATCAATACCTGCATATGCCTGCATATGAAAAATGCTTCAGGTCCTTCAGCTTGAATTGAATTAGATTGTTTCATGGAGAAATAGGTTTATTTGATTTGTAGTTCAATGGGAATGTCCCTCACCACTACAATGCTCATCTCTAATGTAGACAGGAGTCAAGCTGAAGCTGAATATTTCCTCTGAGGGGTCTCATTGACTTCTTCTATACTGTTAAACAGCCTGGACAGTGTTTGCTTCCAGGAATGCATGATCCATGTATTCAACAAAGGGAAGAAAGCAGAGAGGGCATTATGTTGGACAAGATTTTCAGAAGGAAAATTACTGAGAGTTGTGAAGGATCTTTTTTAGACCATTGTATTTTAGCTCATACTGTAGTGTACAAGCACTTCCTATTAATATCAACCACAAAAGGCCCTTTGCAAGGCATCTCTAAATGTTTAATAAATATTAACACAAACCAGCAATGCTTCTCAACACTAGGAGAGTACAACAACACAAGAGAGTTGTATTCTCTTTACAGCTTGGCAAATTCCAGTGAGCAAATACAGAAGAAAGAAGCCAAGTGACTCAATATTATGATATTTTATTGCTGATCCTGGGAAAGAAATAAGAGATACTTGTGAAAAGCCCAGGACTTGGCTGCCCACCCATCCCTCAGGAAGCAGCCAGGCCACCTCTGCAGGGGAGAGGCTCTCATGCAAAACAAGGACACACAGAGGCTGCACAGGCCACGCTCAGCAAGGACACAGTCACTCCACGACTATCTCCTCTCTTACTCAAGCTGCCTTACTCACTGCTGACCTGTGCGCAGAGGGAGGCCAGCACAGAGCTGCCCTGGCCTCAACTGGAGTCTCTTGATCCTAACGCACTCAAATGACTGCCGTGGTGCTCATCTCTCTTGGGGCACCTGGCTGCCCTATTTTGATACTAGCAGCACTGATGTGAACAAGCGCTTGTGTGAGATCTGCTCACAGCCAGGATACAAAATAGCTTCTTTCAGGCTGGGCTGCATTGACCTTCAATCTGCTTCTGCTCTACAGGTGATTAAATTCTCAATAGACAGCGACAAATGCGCAGCTCAAGTTTTAAAATTCTGGTGGAAAAAAGAACATACGTCCCCCCATGATGGGTACATCACTACAGCTACAGGACTGTAAAGTCAAGGCCTGCAGCTGGAAGCAGACTCTGCTTCATCATAAGTGAACTGCTGGAGTCTCTAGCAGCTTCTGAAAAGCTGGGAAGAAACACTGAAGACCCCACAGTAATGGCAGGAAATACGACATGCTCAGGAGACTGATTTTTCTGTCACTTAACAACTGTCCTGTATTTCTACAGCTAAAAATTACACCTCTGTGTTACACATGCAGTATATAGCAGGGACACAGGCTGATGAGATGTTTATATAGGCAGACACATGGGCAACAGAAGTGTTTCAAATTCTTCTGTTCTCCTTTTGCTTGCACAGCTGTGTATTTTCCATTTGCAAAGGATGTGCTCACACTTGCACACACAGAGGCAGAACGCCAGTAGGTGCTTCTGGAAAAGCTGCATGCACATGAGAAATCATATTTTGCAACACCACAGACCTCCTCGGTTAGTTATCTACAAATTGATGCAAGATTGCAGGACAGTCTTCCACTGGGTTATACTTTGCTTGTGCACAAAGAAAGTTTAGCATTAAGCTGTGTGATCTGTGCAGCAAGCAGCTACCCCAGTGCTGCACAGCAAGGGGATTTTGCTTCCTGCACTATGTTTTTGCTCCCTGGTTATGCTAACAGGCAGCCCTTCAGGTCCCCATGGGTTCCTCACCAGCTCAGCAGCAGCACAGGAAGGAGACAGGAGTTTGCTGACCACCACTACCACCAAGTGGTTTGCACGTGGAAGCTGCTCAGCACAAAATGCACTTGCTCATGCAGCTGAAGACGTTTTTTAAATGGATGTCATCAATAAGGTTAATATTTTTAAAACTGCAAATGACATCTGAATTCATTGCTCACACTGACATATCCATTTGTTAAAACACAGCAGGATGGGATACAGAAAACAATACTATGCATTCAGAGCATTTTTAGCTTTGAGCATTTTTTATCATTTCCATTTTTATTTCTATTTATGAAACTTATTTTTCTTTTTAAAACACGCAATTTAACATAAATTACTTAACAAGCCAAGGTCTACTATGCAAACTACTGAAATTCTACTATCAGCTAGGGGGTTCAAACATTTATATTTTACTCAGTTAGAACTCAAATTTATTTTAAGATCAACTGAATTTTTTATGTGTTTATTTTTAGATTCTGCTTAAAAACATATTTTCACTAGGTTGCTAGCTCACTATAGCATCTGGAGGCCAAATAAAAGTGGCACTGAACTTGACTATAAAAAAAAAAAAAAAAAAACAAAAGTTGCTTTTGGGGAGTACAAAATGTGATCAAACAGTACAGAGCACGTTATTTCAAGCACATTAATTTTTTAATAAAAATCCATTCTTGCCCATACAGGTCAGCTTGCTGACCTGGCACCTTCTCACTGACACTCTGACCTGTGCCAAGAGGTCACAAGCTGGCCAGAGGTCTGGAAGTGCCTGCTCAGGGGCTCCCTTATTTCCAAAAGGTCGGGCCAATATCTAATATCCTATAGCAAGTCTCAGCAGTTGTTCGTTGCGGGTTCTTTTTTCCCCAGTAAACTCAGCTGACCCTAAAGCATTTCCTGAATATCTGTTATTCTCAAAAGACATTTTAGAAGAGAGAGATAAGAAAGCTAAAAAAGAGACCTTATTAAAGGCTCAAATCCTCTTTTCAAAGCAGCACTGGTTTGACTCAGCAGCAAAGTGCTGCACACAGCAAAATTAAAAATACTTTTAAAAGTACATTTTGCTTTTGTAGCAACCAAACACTGAAAGGTAAAATACATATGAAAGTACTACCAAGTCCTCCTGCATATGGGCAGAATAAAGAAAAGCACGCTATGAAAAAAAGTGTTAATCAAAATTTGGTTCTGGAGTTAAAATTCTGAGCTGCATAATGTAAACCAGTCAAGTTTCCTTTTTTCTCTCCCCTACTCCATCATAGCTCCCTACTCAAATTAAAAGATATATATATATATATATATATATATGTGTGTGTCAATTCTAGTTTTACAGTTTGTGCAGCACATATACACATATATCTGGAACAGGAAGATCTGAATTTACTGACAGTGCAAATTCTGCAAGCTGCTGGGGTTGTAACTCAGATAAGAAATTAAGAACAGTTGCAGCAACAGAAAATAGAATGTAGAAAGATGCACTGAAATAACTGATTTTTTCCTGCTACGATAGACATATTAAAAAACAAAACAAAACAACACAACAACACAACCCACACAACCCTGCTCTACCAAAGGTATTGGCTTCAAATCACTTACCCCTCCAAATGCACCACCACCATCTGCCCCTGGCATAGATTCGACAGAGCTGGTGCTTGCTATCTGAAGGAAACACAATGACACAAACGCTTCAGTGTACTAATTCTTTCTAAAAGATATCAAACGTCAAAAAGAAAACAGAGAATTTAGCCCTGACTTCTCAGCTGTTCTGCTTGTGAATTCGCTTGACTTGCATGTGCGCTCAGCCCCTCTCGGTTCCCAAACCTTTGCACTGACTCGCAGGCCTGCTCCCCGTGAGCACTGCTGGTGTGCAGCAACCTGGCAGATTCTGAATTGCACTTCTCCATTTGACCTCTATAAGCCAAAAGAGCAAGTGATTTATATGGTCATTTGAAAAGTACTCGCTTTTTTTTCCTCTTAATTGCAAGACGTTCCTTAATGTCTAGTGTAAAATATAAACGCAAACTGACATCTATACATAAACCTGAGGGCAAATAAGCTTGTTACACTGAAATCGCATGGTAAAGGAAGGATATTTCACCTGGCATTGCTTTGCAGGGATGTTTTGTTCTCAGAGGAGGAGGTTCTTCACAACCAAGTCTCCTATCCTACCTGCAGGCAATCCTGTGCCAATCACATGTTTTGAGCTCATCCACGACTCCATTTTAAAACAAAAGGTTTTACTGCTGCTGTTAGACACGACCTGAGCTGCAGCACCAAGGAAGCAACCGGACAGCAGGGGTTCGCTCTGCTTTCTGTCCCCACCACTTACGCCTGAAGACGACCTCGGAGCCGGGGCGAACAGGCAGGGTGAGCAGCGAGGCGGCGGGTGCGTGCACGGCCGCAGCCACAGCTCCGCTCGGAAGGGTGTCCGCCAAGGAGGACTTTCTTGGGGGAAGGAGCTGCCTCAGCCAAGGGGAAGCCACATGTTCCCCCTCCAGCCACCTCCACCTGCCTCTGCAAAACCCAGCCATCCTCCCGTCCCCCGGCTGTGCCGAAAGAGGGTTCTCTCAACCGAAATCGGCCTGGGTGCCGGAGCCCATCCTGCCCAGCAAGGACATGTGGCTGCTCCAACACAGGAGAACAGGAGTGACAGTGAACAAGGGGGAGAGAAAATGGTCTCTGGAAGAGATCTCTTCCAGATCTCTTCTTTTTGTTTAGAGTCACATGCCAAACATTATAAACATTAAATAGACAAATAACAACATACCCCAGAATGGTCAGCTCTAGAGAGAGGAAAAGAAAAGCAAGGGGAAAAAGAACTGATATGACAGCCTCCCAAAATCACAATTTCACTAACGAAAACAGTCCTGGATCTCAGACCTGGAGGCTGCCACTTGCACAGAGCTCAGCATCCTGCAGAGCAGGTACCATCTTTCCCTGACAGTTTTTGAATAACACGCAAACTGGGTTCTTCCTCCTCACCAGGCCTTTCTATTTTGAGATTAAACAGCTACCAGGACGATCCTTTCCTTGACAGAACTTTTGCATAGGCCATAAAGAAGAAACATTTACCTAGCCTTAAAACATGGCAGGTGGAAGACAGAGAGCAGGGAATTGCATGTCCTCTTGCTTAAGGAATAAACCACAGCGGCTCCTGTGGCCGCTCCCAAGGCTCCCAAAGCATCTTTAAAAGTCTATGGTTACAGTGGTGAACTGGCAGGCGATGATGCTGCGCAGTCACCTCGCTACTGTCAGACTTCTGCACCTGCAAGAAACTGTAAATCTTCTGTAGGAGAATCAGGGGCTGAGGATCAGCCCTTAATGCCTGTGTAAGACTATGCAAGTCAGCAGGGAAAAAGGAAAGTATGCTAAGAATTGCATCCAAAACACGCAACAATCACAAACTATTGAAATTAATCACCAGCATTGTAGCATATAAAATGCACAGCCATGGATGAGAGAAAGGATGCGAGGAGAACAATTTGGCTCTTTTTCTATAAGAATAATAGAACCAGAGTCCCCTTTCCAGTAGCTGCTACAGATCTGAACAGGAATCCAAAAAAGCACATCTACCTTTTGACTCATGAGAGCAAAAAAGGAAGATCACTATATTTTTTTCTCTGATTTTTTATTCAGTATCCCATAATGATGCAAGACCTGTGCAGTGGATACCAGCCACAGCAGAACACAGCTACAAAGGATGCTCTCCAGAGTTGTAGTTTTCCTTACAGAAATGCACTCAACATTTTTAACTGACAGCACATTAATTTCTGCCACATTTAGCTTGAACTTGGTTTTCAAAGTTGATTATCTAGATAACCCGATCTGAAAAAGCAGGTTAGCGTTCTGGCACAAGGGAAGTGATTACGTGTATTGTGTTCATATCAAAGGCAGGAGATAAACCAGACTTCTCTTCTGCCCCACTTTTATCAAAGAGGGGAGTATAAACAAGTGGCTGCACCCCTACCACAGAAGCAAAATACAATGAAGTGTAGAAGTAAGATCACACTCACAAAGTTGAACAGTCTCAATTGGCTAGACAGAATCGTGCTCGTTATGAGCAAAAAAATATTTTTCTATCAGACCATCTTGGTCCTGAAGTCAGCGTTCGGGCCCTCAGGAGCTGCTAAAATGAATTAACTTAAAAAGGCATTTTTCTTTTTCTTTTTTTCTTTTTTNAAGCTTTTAAATGGAGTGTTTTCAGTTGATGAATAGTTCATGAGGAGTAAGCTAAAGCTAAGTTATGCTTTCAACAAGGGGATCCTGCAGTCTGTGGAGGTTCGCAAAGATCTCCCTTGTCAGACACTCATTGATGCAGGAATGAGAGGGATTTACAGCATCTCTCCCGAGCCCCCCAGCAAACCTGCCTCTGCCAGAGGGACCCTTTACTCCTGTGCTCCAGGATCTATCACGTTTGGCCACAACACCATCAACCCATGGACAGCTCTGCACAGAATACCACAAGTCCCCCTACCCCAGACCCTTCTCCCTTCAGCTTTTAGCAAATGACTTTGCCTCTGGTCATTATCAGAATCTCAAGTCAAATTAAGAGATACTGTTATCATACTCATTCTCATGTGACCTCTTCCAAAAAGAGATTCTTAGCAAACACAGCAGGGAGCAAATCATTACAATTCTGCTGAAATAGAACACACTTTTGCATATGTAGCTAAAGATTCTATTTATTCTATGTCTGGAATCTGTTTATCAATCTACAAGACAGCATTGTTAAGACCTCTCAATTCAATTCTCAGTTTCCTTCCAACTCTTTCAAGTTAAAAATACAGAGTCCAAGCTGCATCCCTGAGGAGATGGGGGAGAGGTAATGCACAAAATATCGCAGGCACACAACATTACTCCAGAGAGCCAACTCTCTCAGCACTGAAGAATTACACCTGTTATGCTAAATGAGCCACTAGTCTGGAAAACATGACTGATAGGTCTCTGCCTTGGGTAATTTATTTCATATCTGCACGGCTGGATAACTATGACTGATATGCATTTCAGAGCCAGGGAAATGAAGCTGACTGTGTAATAATGTAATATAAAAATCAAGAACAGGACCATAGCATTTTGCAGTTAGTTGTTTTAAGTCCATTTCAACTGTTGGTAAAACCTTTTTAGCAAAGAAGGTCAATTAAGCACTTTTACTTACTGATGAATCGGGGAGGTGGTCCTCCTCTTGAGAAAAAGAGCTATTAAAGGCTCTAAACGTTTCACTGTTCTGTTTGTGCTTTTCAATTGTTGCTTGAATGACCTGAGACAAAAATTCAACCAGAGAGAGTTACAAAAACAGTCCTGGAAAAATCATCTCATAGGAAACATACTAGAATTATCATTTTAGTGAACAAACCCTGATATTTGTATAAATGAAAAAGAAACTTAAAAACTTTAGTGACTAAGAAAGCTATTGCAAGCTCATTAATGTTAACTTAAAAGCCAAGAATGCTTCAGTCAATGTTTCGTCAGCCTTCAAGAATACACTATTTATTTCAGGACCTAGGACTTCTTCTCCAAATGCACTTGGGGACTGCAGGAATGGGAATCCATCCAAAGACCACGTGCACCCCATAGAGAATGCAGGTCAGCAGTACAACCTCAGCAGGAGCACAAGATTTCTCCACAAGCTGCTCTGCCTAACGACTAAGGAGCCTCCGCGCACAGTCTCATTCACTCAGAATCCCCAAAAGATGGTTTTAAAAACAGAAAGTGCTGACTGTGTGGTGATTTCCACCCATAACATACTGTTTTTGCATTACCTGAATCCATTCCCTCTTTTCCTCTTCTGTCCTGCAAAAACAGATGAAAAATACAGACTTTATTATTTTACTTTCAATATTTTCAGTAAATCTAATTATTTATATTTTCCAAATACTTACATCTATCAAGATTTTCACTTAGAGAGGCATTATTTGTAACATTGTTAATAATATTTACCTTTAATATCAAACAAAATAAATGCCCCAAACATGCAAATTATCATCTCAGTGAAATCCCTAAGCATTGCTATCAACATTTCACAGAGCCAAGCAAAGGAAATCAACATTAACAGGTTCTGACTTAGGACCAATGAATTTTCTTACGTATGTTAAATAACTGTTTCTGCTACCCATCTCCTCTTGATTTAAAGTTATGTCGCATCAGCGTTTTAATATTCCCTAGGTATAGATGTCTACACAAATATTCCCCAAACTTGAAAAGCAGAACAAAGACCATACCTGGCTTGCAGTTCCAGTGATCTCTTTTTTCCTGTTATTGAAAACGTATGAGCCACATTTTGCTTGACAATTTCTTGAACCTGTAAAAGCAACAAGTCTTGCTTGTCTCTACCTTATTGTAATCATTTCTAATGACTCCCAAATTCAACACGCATTCTTTGCAATACTTAAGGTGAGAGGATCACTCAGATAAAACACAGTATAAAGGTTGGAATGACAGAGGATCCTTTCCATAACTATTTGTCTGGTGATTCAACTCCAAACTCCGTATCACCAATTGGCCCCATGCAGTGATAGGGTAAAAAGTCAGTTCCTGTCCCTGGCAGGTGACAACGTAAAACTTTCAATCAAAGTATGTATATAGCCACTATTTTTTTTAACTTGCTTTCCATTATCTCATAATGATAAATCTAAAAAAAAAAAAAAAAGTTTCAAACCTGCAGTCCTGCAATGTCCATTTTCTCTCGAACACTGAACTTCTGGCCTATCAGTCTCAGTTTTGGCACACAGTAGAGCACCATGCTGTTAAACTGTAGCAAGAGAAGACGATAAATGCAGTGGTTATGGGCAGGACAGAGCTGACTTTTTAACAGTTTTTTAACAGACTTTTTAACAGACTCTGGCACAGCCTACTCCAAAATGTAATTCTCCAGGAGAGATTTGAGGACTGGCTGGAATCACACATCGTTATGTGCGGGAGGGGCATGGACAGAGCCACCTTGGCCAGTCCCTGCTCCTTCTCCATCTCCCTCCCACGGCTGCTCTCTCTGGTGCCAGCTCAGCTGCCTCGGAAGCCAACGAGAGGCCGTCTCAGCACGGGTGAGAGCTGGTCACCCCAGCCGGTGACGCAGCCTCTGTGGGAGCCCGGCAGGAACATTGGCCTCCTCGGAGCCGCGCGGGAAAGCCCCCTCGGAGCTGACAAACCATCGGCCAGGAACGACGCAGGGGGAAGAGGAAGGAACTCTCCGAAAGAAAAGCTTCCCGTGGGTGAGGGCTGCTGGTACCGAGACCAGAAGGACAGAAAAGCACTGATTCACAGCGCAGCTCTGGAAAGAGCAGAGCAACAGAAATACTCACCAGGAATAAATACCTATCCTGCGCTGTGCCGTTCTTGGCTGAAAGTTTCTGAATATGTCCTTCTTTAATGAGTTCATTGGCTGGGTTTACAATATCCTCTTCACCGCCAAGTCGCTCGTAGACTTCCAAAAGCTTGTGCATTTTTTCCTGTAAGTGCAAAAGCCTCAGCATTGCTTCTATTTTATATAAAATCCTATAAACATTAGAATTCCACTCTCAGTCAGTATTCAAACTGATACAGGTGACTAGTTCCTCCCCTTGCAGCTGTTACATTAAGTGCTGCAGCAGTTTTAACATATCAAAATAAGAAAGCTGCTTAAATCCTGCTACTGAGTAATAGCATTTGGAAAGGTTTGGCTTCCAAGCCACAGGCTGAGCTGATATGCTCCACATGGCACTGTCAGCACATGATGAGAAAGGGAGAGCAGATGTCCCTGTCATTACACCCAAAAACATGCCCCAAAACATCTGCAAAGCACACCTGAATCCCTCTATAGATTAAGCTGGAATTTCAGATCTTCATATGCTTTGCATATTCTCATTTGACTTGAAATATTTCATTGTGCATGTACATGATCCAAATTTCTGTCCTAATCTCAGTTCCTCTGACCAAAGATTAAATAAATAAATGCACTGCAAAACAAAATGGGAGCTCTCAAAACTGAGAGCTCCTAACAGGAGAGATCATGTCTGTAGAGCTGTTAAAGGCTGACGACAGAAACGTTCACAATAAAACACACTCTCCTCAGGAAAATGTACTACATTTGAACAGAAATAGATTGTTTCAAAACTGGATTTCCTGGGACATTTAAAAATACCCAGACCCCAGACACCAGCTGCCGCCTGTGCAATAACGGCGACGGGAAGCGGGGTCTCACGGCGTCCCCGCGGGGACCGGCAGCATGATGGGACGGGCTGCCTGCCAGCCCGCAAAGGGGAACTCAGCCCACTGCCCCGAGTCCGGGAGAGCACCGCACGGCGCTGCCTCCGAATACCTGAATACCTGCCCCCTGGAATCACTCAAAATGCTTTTAAGACAAAAAAAAAAAATCATATATACCTCCAACGAACAGGAAGAGCAAGGGAAAGATGGGGGAGAAAGACAGAAGCTGACTGAAGATGAAAACATACATGTACATATATTATGCTAACATTCAGTCTAAAAGGCCTCACTGAAGGTAAAGCTTCCAAAGCCTGTACTGCCTCCGTCTGCCCAGCTTTTGAAGTTCACGAAGTTTACCAAAGCTACTGATCACACTAACATTTTTGTGCATTAAAAACAAACCAGAACCATCCTTAGTCCTGTAGGACTTGTACTAAAAGTAACACAAACCTGCAAGAACATCTTATGTCTAAATCTAGTTAGAAGACCTAAAAGTAATCTAACTCTAAAGGGACCTAAGACATCCAACTTATGTTTAAACCCTACTACACTGCATTTGAGTTCTCTCTCATTTTACTTTAGTGAGACTACCACAATGGAGAATCGTTGGTTCAGATGACAGTCCCACCTGCAGTGGCTACTCACCATCTTGCGTATGGCTGCATTTGAATGGTTGGCTGCCGTAGAGATGAGCTCCAGCGACTCTGCAATTAAAGTAGCAACAGTTACATATAACGTATATAAAAAAATATATAAATATATATATAAAATCATTCTCCAGATTATATCTGTTAATAGCACAATGGCTTGTGTGCTTATAGTACCATAAATTCTACTTAAAATTTTTCCAGCAGAATTACAAACGCCTCCAAACCAATAGAAGTGTGTGTCTCTCTCCCTTTTTTTGTGCTGATCAGTTCCAATCTGTATTCTTAGAAGCCTATATACTCAGGGCAATTTTTATTTTCCTTCTCTAAGTCTTGCAAGGATGTCCTCCTGTATTTGTATTTGGACATACCATGGATTAAATAAAAAAATCCGGAGTTGAGTTGTTTCAATGCACCTTCTGCAGCAGCTACCATGTAGCACTTTTGTTATTGTTTTTTTGCCCAAACTGCCCTCATTGACGGGGTGACACATCAGTCCTTTCCTTCTCCGCTTCAGGAGCGGTCTGTCCCACTCCATGCTGAACTGGCCGGCGCTTGGTTAGGTCTCATCTCCATTTCTACCACTGGCCCTACAAGAGGGCATCTGAACACCCTCGGGAAGGAAAAGCTCTCCCACTTTCTATTGTGCTCATCAGACGGATAGGAGCTTACACATACTTTCAGCATCTTTCCTGTCGGGAGACTCCTCTGGGAGTTTCTTTAGGTAGTCCTTGAGAAGGAGCTCATACCGGGGGATCCGCTGCACCGGCTCGAGCATGTGATGCTGCAGGGTCAGGTTTCCGCACACCTCCTGTTTCTGCAGCCAAGACAAGCACAGCGGGGTTGGGGTTGGCTCCGTCTTTGGTGTTAAACACAAGCTCATGCACCGGCAGAGGCGCCTAAGAAACCTCCTCAAAGTATCAGAGCTGACAGGTTTCATGTGAACCTTCGTCTCTCATCCCTGACATTTTTGGTAGATATACAGCAGGCTTTCTGTGTTTCTCCACACAGTCAGCAAAATTCTTTCCCCATGTGGTCCTACATAGCATCTACATGCAACAGTGAACTTCATTTCTGTTTATAGCAAGGGAAGCAAATTTATTATCTCAGTTTTACAATGCAGCTCTTCTCAGAAAACAAAACTACGGTGGGAAGAACTGGAGACTCCAGGAAGGATGAGGACACAGCAGCACACTACTATGTGTTTCCTCTTGGTTTCTATTTCCAAATCCACTAATGATAACATTTTCTGTTATTTTTTTAGTCCTGCAATATGAGGAACCTTAAAACCGAACAGCAATAGGGGAGAAGAGAAGGACGTCCCTTCAGAATTCATGTCAGTAGTACTAAGGTTTCAAGTATATCCTCTCCTGAAAGTCAGCAATGACAAAGTAAGTTGTCCCAAAAGGAAAAGTTTCACGCTATGCGGTTTACCAAAGTTTAGAGACTTTACACCGCAAATGGCTATCCTATAGGAGACAGAACTGTTTGTTCTGTGGCCTATTAAATCATGTGAGAATCTGAAACACAGAAATAAACATTAAAAAAAAAAAAAAAAGAGGAGGGTGAGGACTTGAAAAGCGATGGCACAAGTAGAAAACCAACAAAAGAAAAGCCTGTAATAAACTCACTGTCTATAAAGATTCGACTCCAGTAAGGTAAATGTGAACTAAACACAGGATATGCTTTAATATTAAAAGCATATAATCTTTATCTTCAAGGTCAGCTAAAGTAAATTTGAAAAATCACCATCATTCATGTAAGTGATGTTTGTTTTTTCTTGTTGATTTTCTTGAATTTAGTATAGCTAAGAATTGCTGATGTCTTGACCTGGACAGTTATCCCTTAGCAGCTTGGGTGGAAAGTCGCAATTAAAAATCCAAATGCAGCTTTAAATTTATTTGAAACTAAAAATAATATGGACAAAACAACAGAATGAAGTTTAGTTCATCCTCCCCCATGCTTCTGCACTACGAGCTTTGTTTTGAAGCCAAGAGGTTCCCAGAGTCAACTCTTTGCCCTGTGCAGCTATGATCAATAACACAAGCAGAAGGCGCTGCGATACTGCTGCTAAAATAGCCTACACTGAAAGAATTGCCCTACATTTGCATGGTTATCAGCAAGCTTCAGAACTGCCTCTGCCGGATGTGCTGCCTGTTATACAGCTTGGAGAAGCTTTGCTTTAGCAAGAGCAGAAAAACCCGGGGCTCGGGCAGCTGCCGGCTCCTGGTGCCTGCGGGCCCCACGGGCTGAGTGGGGCTCTAGGTGCCACGGGGCCAGCGGGGCTCTGGGCTCTGCAGAGCCCCCGGCAGCTGCGCCTCCGGCCGGGCTTACATGGTGAGGGGTTAAAGAAGGGCCATGTGCAGCAGAGCTCGGGTAGGAAACGAGCTTTCACGGTTGCAGCTCTCCTCTGTGCTCCTCCAAGACGGAGCTCCTGGGGGAGCCGCTGCGCCGGAAAGCGCTGACCCTCCGCGGGGCCTCTCCTCCCGGCGTGCTGGGGATTGCTCCATTCCCGACAGCTGCCTGAGCCCCACGGTGCTCCCATTTCCATCTCAGCTTGGCTCCTCCTCGGCTTAACCCTCTCCCTGCCGGCCCTCGCTTCCCAAGGGCAGCGCGCGCTCCCAGCACCTGCAGCAGGATGGTGGGAGCTGCTGGAGCTCCAGCCCACGGAGAGGAGCGGAAGGTTCGCACAGGCTCCAGCATAAGCAGCACTCTCCCTCCTCAGTCCCCTACACTTTTTCTATATCAAGGGCAAAAATCCAAGCTACAGGTCATCATCCAGGGCTGGGATTCCCCAGAGCTCGGTGCTACCACACCTGCCTCAGGAAAGGAGCAACAACAGGGAGTTAAACCCAAACAGCAACCTCCACCTGATGCAATGCCCATGTCCAACACATCAGCCAAGATGAACATATATTGATTAAAAAAAAAAAAGGCCAGGGCGGGGGCACTTAACATTAGTAATGAGGAGGAGAAATTAAAAGCTCTATAACTGGACACATTCAGTGTGAGAGCAAGAGTGAAGGGACGGGGTATCCTGCGTAAGGGGGGACCCACAAGGCAGGGCAAGGCAGATGACGGGTGACAGTCAGCAGTGCCGTGGCAGGACTGTGTCACATGCAGTTTTGCTTCCCTATGCTGTATAAATATCAACAGAAAACACAATGCAAAGTGGAGCTATCCCTTACTATCCTCCAGGAAAGACCCCACTCTGGTTTCTTCTCATACCAACATGAGAAAAAGGGAGTGTATCAAGAATTTCTGGATAAACAGAACACAGTCAAAATTAGAGTAAATTACATTTTTATGACTAATTTCCTCTCCTTTTGTAACTTTCAAGCCTTAAGCACCGCCTATATATTCAAGATGGTAGAAAAAGCCACCTACATGAGAATCTGTGTCGAAAAGCAAAACAGAAGACGACTCCATTAACTTTGGCATTTTAGTAGCACAGAAAAACTGTCTTGCAGTTAAACACTATGAACTGCACTGGAAGCAAAATAAAACAAATAAATAAATGAATATTTCAGAGCCACATTAAGCCAATTAACAACATACCTGTATATTCTGAACAACGTCTTTGAAGGGTGAAGACCTCTGCATACATGTGTTCACCATGTCCATTGCCCTGTCAAAGTTCTTTACGTATTCTCCATACATCTTCAGAAAAGGAGCCAGCTTTTGTAGGATATCTCCTAGCCGGGGGTTCATGCTCCTATTGAAGAGAGACAGGTAAACAGAGAACTAGAGAAATTCATTGAAGAAAATCAAAACAGAGTCTCCCATGAAGTCTCCTCTAGGACACAGAAAATCTAAACTATGCTATGATGGTGCATTTTCCTTCACTGAGAAGTAATTGTATTTTTAGTACTTCACAGAACCATGGGGCCCAAAATAAACAGTTTCCTTCTTTCACAGTACTGCAAACCTAGGAGAGTGGAAACAGAAGAACATTTTTTGCAACATTTTAGACTGAAAATAATTCTTGCAACGTGCACAGAAAATGAATATTCATTTTGATCCTTGCATTCAGGAATGTTTAAGAGATTCCATACTAATGTATAAAATAAGAAGGGAACTGTATCACTAGTAACAGCTTTGTTGCAAGGCTAGACTTTTTGATTGCTAGAGTTTCTTAAAATCATATTTTAAAAATACTTGTAACGAAAATTGCCCACCATTCCTGTGTAATCCTTGTTTTGAGCTCAGGAAGAAGAAATTGTCCATGGAAACAATAGATGGAAGAAATATTTGAAAAGATGCCTGTTATCACTTCAGATGAAATACCTGCTTCTGACAGCTTAGTGCAAAAAACCTGCACGAGAAAACAAGGCAATAACTTAACATATATGTATTAAGAGAGGGGAGAGAAAAAAAAAAAAAAAAAAGGAAAGCTAAACACACCGTCTTTAGACGTCAACATGTTAAAGCTGATGTTAATATTTTAAAGCTGACTGCATAAGAACAAGACTACTTGACTGAAATTACTGAAGAAATGAGACATCTTGTATTTGTAAGTGCAAACTACACAGATCAATCAGGCCATGACAAGTACCTACTCATATTTACACGCAACAAAACAAACCTTTTCATTATTTCATTTCTCTGTGTGAAAAAACAACGTGCTCTGCTGAAAAAAGTAAAAAAGACTCCACGGACTTCTAACCTTGAAACCCAGAGCGAAGGGGATGACAGAAGACACCACCATTGCTCACAGAAAACAAACATAGGTTATTCAAAATTGAGTTACCTGATCCAATAGATGGAGTCTTTTAACATATGCTTCTTCTGTATGGAGCAGTTCATTTGCAATGTTGAACAGCTTTTGGGGCTCTGTACACTGGGGAAAAAAATTAGAATTACATAATTTATCTGTACCTGCAAACCTGACTTCTGTCAACATTCCCTTTTCCCTTTTCTCAGTGGGCCAGATTCCCTGACAACACAGAAGCCTGAAGTGAAAGCATTAATGCACACCCAAATCTGTTCCATATTCCTTCTCAAAGGATCTGCAAGTTGCTTTTGGAAAGACCGTTCACTAATGCAGTCAATGGCTGGCCAGGATGCCAAACTGGAAACGGACCTAGCCTATCTATATGGTTACTGAGGCACTGGACAGCAAATCAGCTCTTGTCGGTTTTTAATTGGAGTCTTGTGACTGCAATCCAACAGAAACCAGAAAAGACCCCTTTGGTCGTGTACTTAACTCATGGTCAGTACCCAGTGTCTGCCAGTGGTACATACCAAGTATTTTGTGCGGTTTTAAACTGCCACCAGTTCCCTGGAAACAATTTCCAGCACCAGTAAAAGGTTTCATATTCATTAAAATAAATAAATAAATGACTAATACAAAAACTTGAAGGCAGTTACAAAGTCTCAACTTCACTTATTTTTTAGCCAAAAGCTATATAGATTTTTCAGCTCTAACTACTTAAAAATACTTCAATTAGTATGACATAAACTTTAGCTTTTGACAAAAAAGCTCTATATCTCTATATTTTTATAAAGGTCTAGACTTTAAACTCCATGCTTACAATCAAACCAAAATTAGGTTCCAGAACCGAGGGATGGTTGGTTGGTTTTTTTAGGAACAGAAACATCTGAAAAGGGCATCAAGGATGATCAAACGTATGGAAATTTTACTGGGCTGGGTCTGGAAAAAAGACAATTGAGAGGAAGATAAGAGATTTGTAAATGCTTAATGGAACAGAGTATCAACTGGCTGCAGTTATTCACCCTCTTCTCTGTGGAAAAACTAAAGAGCATGAACTAAAATTAACACAATCCAGCTACAAGACCAGGAGACACTTCCCTCTGCAACCTGGTACTGAGCTGTGGAGCCCTTAAATGCATGATCCAGCAGACAGCGAAAAGTTCCCATTGGTTCAAAAAAAAAAAACCACTGGAAAAAAANAAAAAAAAAAAAAAAAAACCACTGGAAAAAATCATGGGAAAAAAGAATGCCAGCTGAAGCCTGTTAGACCCACACAGAGGTACGTGAGGTTCAGCAGGTTCCTGGTGCCACCAGCAGTGCCGGAGTGTCCACGAGCCCCGTCTGCACGCTCGCTCGTGCTGGTGCCCGGCATTTCCGCAGACACCCACGGAGGCAACAGCCGGGCAGGGATGCACAGGGAAGCCCAGGCGCCCGTCGCGCACATGGGAAGGACTCCGAGACGCTCATTGCTAGATTGCAAATTAACTGTAACCACCACAGTGGAAAACCCCCAAAGTTCAATGAAGAACAGAAAAAGTATAAATCCAGGCCCTTCCTGAATTTTAAAAGGCACTCGTCATCTTTCCTTTAAAGCAATTCCTCCCTTTTCCACGTGAACTTGGATGCAGACCACCATTCCACAAAGAGAGTTTGGACACGTACTCACTCCACATACCCCGTTATTCAAATTATTTCAAGAAAACTCTGTTTTCCTTTTAAATTATTTTACCATCCTGCTCCATTTGTCCATATGATAAATATGGAGGGAAAAACAAAATCCCAGTCCAATAATGCTATGGACTTGCTATGGGGAAAACAACATATTACAGCATATAATGAAACGTGCTTCTGGCCCCTCAATCCCAGGAACTGCAAGGATCTCTCACTGAGAAAGAATTTATTTGCCAACTTTCCTGAGCATAGAAAGGAGAGTCTGAACGAAAAGCCCTGATGTAATCAGACTGGCACGCGGGACACCATCAACATCCCTTCATTTGTTTGAATTAGGAATTTGAAAAATAATTATTTTCAACCAAATACATTTCTCCTGAAAACTAAACCTTTACATAGCGCAGGCGCTTTTAACCTCCTGGCCCTCACCACCTGCAGCTCGGTTTATATTTCCCCCAAACTTGCTGACATCTGTTTAGACAGCAAGTAAAGGCTCGGCAGAATTTTAGTTCAAGTCCAGCATAACATTTTAAAGACCAAATACATTTTGAGGTGCTGTTTTTTGCTGGTGACAGAGCTAGACACGTTTATGAGCTTATCTGCAGCACGTTCACCTTTCCACAGACACAAGATCACAAAAACAGTATTTGATCCAACCCCTTGAACATTATGGCTGGTCCAGCTCTTCTGGTCCTCTGCATTTTGCACCCTGAAAGGGCAGATTCAAAGCCCCCTCAAACCTGGGTTATACATCCTAGAGAGCAGCCTTACCTCAGGCTCTGCTCACGCTGGCTCACATAACGGTGTCACCTGAAGCACAGGAGCCTCACTCAGCCCCACAGCTCTCACAGGAGCCAAACCCACACCTAACTTTTATCAACTCCACCCGGGTAAACAGCCAAGCAAACCCCACATTGACAATTGCTCGGACACACGTACTGGTTTTGAGGCCTCTATTCCAGTAGATAACTCTGTTCACTAACATTAAAGACAAAGCACAACATTAAGCTTGACGTTTAACTGCAAACTCCACAGGAACCCAAACACGGCTGCTGGGCGCCAGCGAAACACCGGTGACCCCACAGAGGTGCCACACGTGTCCTTCACGGGTCACGTTCATACAAGTGTGAAATAGTTACTCCTCACATCGCACGGCTTTTAGCTGTTGGGTTCTTGGCAAATACACTCAACTTCGGCACAAACTGCTGTTTTGCCAAAGCTTCTTTCTGAACAAGCGCTCTGCACAACTGCAGCGTATCGCAGCTATCCCCTGTGGGGAGGGCACCACTGTAAAACACTTCAGGGTCTTTATAAACCCTTTAACCGGATGAGCAAGAAGAGAAAGGAAGCGGTGGGTGTTTCTTTGGTGGCACAGGAAGCTTTCGGCAGTATTTGGTGCCACCATGACATGATGCTCGTCTGCCACTTTGCCCAAGCAGCAGCGTTTTAGACCTACCGAACACGTGGCAGTACCTGTCCACAAAACAAAACAAAACAAAGCACAACACAAACAGTCCCTTTCCCCGCCAAAACAGAGGAAATACCAGGCAGACAACCGCAGAGCCCAGGTACCGCAGGGCTTGGTGGGCTGCAGCCAGCAGAAACCTCTGCGCCTGCACGGCCACCAGCACCGCGGCCACCGGCCCCAGGGAAACCTGGGCCACTCGGGGCTATGAGGCCGGGACACAGTTCCTGCACCAGGGACGCCGCTCACAGCATCGCAGAGACTGACCTAGCAATTGTGCAAAGCAAGTTCAAAGCAAAAAGGCAGAGTGGGAGGAGAAGTGAGGCAATGCACCGCAGCGACGGCTTTTCTGGTAAGCAGCATTGCGCAAGCACGCTCAGCATCCCGACTGCAAGAGGCTCTCATTGAATCTCATGAGGAAACTGCTAGGATATGTTAAAAATCATACATAGTCATGCTTTAAAAACGCAATGAAATACCACCAGTCCCCACCACAAAGAACACAGAAGGCATCAGAAAAAAATACAGAAAAACTTCCTACGCAAAAATGCTGAAAGAAATATGAGAAAGTTTTCCTAAGCTGAAGCTCTTCTCTCTATCTCAGCATCTCCTTTTCCTTAGGTTAGCCAAAAGAAAATTGATGATGGGATAACATTTTTCTCAATCAGCGTTATGATAAACACTGACCCAAGCAATTCTGCATCCTAGGTAGCCTGCACGGCCTTTAAATATTACTGAATAGGGAGGAAAACAAACAAAAACAAAACAAAACAAAAGCTTCATAACCTGCTGCAGATGATTTACCCACTGACAGAACAAATCCAGATGCTTCCATGGAATGTGAAAAGACTGATTACTTTGCAGTGCTCCCTAGTGTTAAATCAGGAAGTAGAAATAATAATTTCACTTCCTCTTCAAAACAAACTATTTTTGCTCGCACAGTCTTGCCCACAGGTCAGACTTGGAGGACGACAGTCACACTTTCCAACACAAGCTGCACAATGAAATTAGAAGCGAAGCTCCGCAGGACGGCAACACAGCAGGGCCTGCGCGGGGCCGCGTGGGACACCATTATCGCTCTTATTTTACAGAGCAGGTTCTCAGGAAGCGGGGCTGGTGGAAAAAAGCCTTTTTCCTTTCCTTGTGATTTTTAGCAAGGCTGCATTTTTCCCCAGTGAAAAATATTTAAATAAAAACATGGGAAGAGGTGGTGGCCATCTCAGCAGCCGTACCCCGGTGCTGGCAGGCACCACGGAGCACAGCCCCGGCCAGCAGCCCCCGGCCCACGTTGATGCTCCCTCCTCCCTGGCAGCCACCAAGGCCAGAGTGTTCCTGCAGCTATGGACATTTCCCAGGGCAGTATCAAAACTAACAAGCCCCCCTTGTTCGCTTTCCTTTTGACAGCAGATGGCCGTAAATGCAGTCTGCGATTTCCAAGCGTGCTCCAACCACCGTGTGCCAACAGGGCGGGCTGTTAGCCCGCGCCGCAGCACCCGCGGGAAGCCCCGCGCAGCGGCCCGGCCCAACCAGACTAAACAGAGCGGCCCGAGGCGTGCGGCAGCGACGTTACTTCACCAGCCGCGGGACGTGCGATGGCTCAGGGGGAGGACGGGGAGAGGCATAGCTGAAAATCAGAGCAAGGAAAGCAAATCCGAGTTTTTTCTACTCATATTTATTCACGAGTTTCACTTAACCCGATATCCCAGAGCTGCTGGGCCGTCACTGGGTCACGCTGCAGCTGCGCGCCTTGTGCGCTCTGCTCCACGCGTGCCAAAGCCTCCTGGAAGCGCGAGTCCCGCCACAGCACTGCGGCTCCCTGCCCAGCCCAGGGCTCGGGGCAGCAGGGGAAGTGAAGAGAGGAGCCGGGACCCTGTGCCAGCCTGGTCGAGGGAGGAAGGGTCTGTCCCTCCTGCCTGCAGCTGGGCTGCACCACGAGGGGACCTGGCGGAGCCAGGGCAGACCCAGCGCTGCCTTCTTGAAGGCAGAGGGAATCACCTGCAGCTGGGAGAACCTGGAGCGCCCACACCAACGTCAGGCTGCCCCACACTCACCCGTGTGGATTAAGAGCCCTCACAGGAAGGGGAACAGCTTCAGGCTTCTCACATGAAGACAAGTAATTTCTTCCTCTAGAGATCTCTCTCTTTCGTAGATTCCCCAAGCTACACAAGAGCATCATCTCTATAACTCAGTCCTCCAGCAACATTATTTCACATTATCTAAATATTTAACCTAAAGAACAAGACTAATACACCGCTATCCAAACACTAATATCTTAGAAACATTGATATTTGGCAGTAAAACCCATCTTAATCATAAGGTAAAGACCGTCGCTCAGGGTAGGCAGTTGGTTTGGTACCATGCTCTTAACCCTAACAGTAAATTCAAACACCAGACTCAAGACTGTAGCAGTTAGTGCACTGTTTTCTTGCTGCCATGTTAACACACAGTAAATATATAACTGTGATTGATGCATGTCCCTGCCTGAGTAATAGTGGTCCCCCAGCACAGTCAAAGCTCTTCTACAGATTGTGAAATCCGCATGGAGTTTCTAGAGCTTTTAGGTCCTCTAGGATAAAAACCAATAGATAAAAATACAGTAATTTATGATTTTGTGATTTAAATTGTCAAGGCATGTATGTCAGAACAGGCTTTCAAGTGCTTTGATGGCAGCTATTCCTGAGAGAAAGATGGTGTCAGTGACATCAGTGACATCAAAATCAGCGCTTGTCCTTCCCGCTGACTAACCTCCTACCAATGGCTCTAAGAGAATGCGGCCACCTATTGGCAGTTGCAATTGTAGAGACATAATAAACATGTTCTGTGCCCATTTCATCAAATTTCAGGTGGCAGCTACACCTGCTTCTTGTACATTGAGACAGTAAATAAAAGTTCCTGGATAGCAGGGAGCTGAGACTCCTTTCACCCAAAACCGGTATTATAATTACATAATTCCATGCTTTCCGATAGAATTGTTCCTTATTTAGAGATCAGTACTACAAGAAGTCTTCAGTTTTGTACTCTTTTGCTGAGGAACAGGGTTGTAAAATTTGTCAGGTGCGTCCATTTGAACAAGGATGGTATTCCCTGAAAACACACTGCAGCTCACTATCCTCAGTTCACGGGTATGCACTGTATTCTAATTAAAAAATCCAATACAAAACTTAATTTCATGATCCCTGAGAAGAATCCCTCCCCTTCCAAACAAAAAAAAAAAAGCAAATAGAAAATGCATCAAACAAACCAGCAACATTCTGCATCTTCCATTTTTTTCTTTCTGGAAAATCTTCCAACCCACTCTATTACCAGTATTTCTAAAAATAACCATCTTGATAAACAGATAATCCAACAAATCTGTCATTAACGTTATACAGCTGCATCAAGATGCACAACAGCCTGGATTACATTACTCTGTATTCAAGGAAAATCTCTTCTAGCTACAGTTTCTTGAACAGTAATTGGATACAATTTACAGAACAGCTACACTCAGAACAATTTCTTCGCATATTAAAAAAGTCAAACCAAAAGAAGCATATTTGTCCTTATTAAAAACAACAACACAAAAACAAAAGCAAAAAAAAAATAGACCTTCTAGAAGAGACATCCCATATCCATGCCCTTCCATAAGGTAAAGCCGTGACCCTGCAGGATGCCCTCACTGATTAACACTTCATATACCCTGACACTCACTGACAGCAACAGGACCTAATAACCGGAAGCGGAATCTAAACAAACTCAAACACGAGACACAAGGTGTGAGTCTTCACCTGCAAAGACCCTTAATCAAATTTCAATAACTTACCTCTGGATGGCACAGATTCTCTTACAGAAAGCTTTTAAAACCAAGAGTGGAAACTTTCTAAAATACATGATCTAGATCTGGGACAAGTTATGATCTGCATCAGGCAGGAAATTAATGACTGCAATGATAGTTTGACAACAAATAAAACAAAACAAAAACATGCCCACCACACAGAAAGTGATGCAAGGCATCTCTGGCCAGGAGCTGTCTCCAGAACAAGGAACTATCTTACCTTGTTTACATCCAAGTATTCTAACTTTGGCACCTCTGCTGCCTCTTGTTCCTCACTACTTCCTTCATCGATGTCGCTGTCCTCCTCCTGTGTGGAGTCTCGTTTCTGCTCCACGGAGGGAGCCTTGGCACCCTTCTTGTCCACATCCATGTCCCCTGGATTCCCGGCTGCGCCGGGTTTCTTTTGCTCTGCGCCGTCTTCGTTGGGGAAAGCTTCCCCCGCCACACTGCAAGAAGGGCTGTCAATGCCACTGTCTCTGTTGGGGATTTTACCGTTACCGCTCAGCTCTGCGGTGGAGTCTTTATTGCCGAGCTCTCTCGAGGGCTCTTTGCTCACATGCACAGCAGTGCAGTCTTCGTGGCTTTTGTTATCGCCGATGCTTAGCTCTTTAATTTTCATTATGTCTGTGCTGGATAGGTCCGTGCCGCACGGCGCGTCTGCCTCGCTGTCATCCGCCTCGCTCTTCTCAACGGCCGCGCTGCCGCCGGGAGCCGCCGCGTCGCAGTCACACGAGCTCGACTGCTTGGAGCAGTCCAGGCCAGGTTCCATCTTCAGAGCTAAGTTTAGCTGGTTTCTTTGAAGTATATGTACAGGTTGCCTACAGGTGAAGAGAAAGCAGCCTGGTCATTCGCACCCACACTCGGAGATGTCAGGAGTGCCTCAAGGGACACACGGCCTGATTTTGTTCATGTTACACTTCTTACAGCCCCCGACTACCCAAGGAAACGGGGATGTGCACGTCAACGTAACAACGTTCACCAATTTCAGATAAAAACACATCGCTTCGAGGCAAAAGTTCCACTTAGGATCTAACACCACGAGGACACTCTCTGTACTGCCTGGAAGAATAGTTTGTTTCAGTGGCCTGGAGACAGGAGAATCATCTTTTAAAGGAAGAATTTGGTTATGAGTTTGTTTAAATAGGAACTTATTTTCTTCCACGTAACAAATTAATCTTTACAAGAGAGAGGACATTTCTTAAGCACAGGAACATCCTACTTTTCCAGCTGAAAGACCCCTTACCAGGTTCCCCCTGGGTGACAATACGCCCTCAGACACAGCGCAGTGCCTCTCTCTCCATCTTGGCGACAAGAATCACTTTGCGCGGCTTGGTCAGATTTGGTCACAGAGAATCTTTATGTTAATAGTGTTTGCTAAAAAGAGCTAGGATTACAGCATAAAAATATCAAACCTAGTTTGATGTTTTATATGTATGCACATTTTCAAAAGAAATCTTATAAAATAATTCATTCCATGATACACTGCAATTTAACCATTCCCTGCCTCTAAGCAGCAGGTTAACATTGTCTGACATTTACTGAATCTGAGACAGAAAACTTATATTTATTTTAAATCTCTATAATCAAGTTCCCATAACTTTACAACAATTCTGATATCAAGTCTACTTACGGAAAGCAGATGCGGGCTGCTTCTTTCTAGCAGAACATTTGCTAAATTCAGTGGGCCTTAAGTTCCAAGAACAGTTCTGATGCAAACTAATAGTCATTGAAAAACACGCTTTTACAACAAATCCTTTATGCAGTCAGTCAAGCTTTGCACTTTTGGTAAAAAAAAAAACATCCTCAGAGAAGTCTCTGCATGACAACCAATGTTTCCTATTGTTCTATTCTAATTTTAAAATGCCAAAAAATAGAGATTAGACCAGATATCAAAGAAATATTTACCTAATACTTTCGAATTTCTCAATGAGCGTGTTGACTCCTGCTGATATGGGTATTTCCTCCTCTCCAGGCACTAAGCTCCTCGATGACTTGGGATCAGCTGGCAGAGGCCGAGAAGGCGCAGGAGGAATTCTCTCCTGCCCAGGTTTGAGATGGACAGGCTTAGGAGGTACTAATAAAACACAGAGAAGAAAGGGGCAAATAAATCTCCATCTTTCTTATGTTAAACCGAGCCCCAAAAATCCATACAGTCAAGGCAGAACGAGAATAATCCATTCTTTCAGCCTTCTTTATGAATTCCACCGGTGCTGCTGCAGTCCAAAACCATTTCTTACACAAAAGCAGGCTGCCCTGTGCTTGAGAACAATGTTGAGTTGCTCTTTTGCATGTCTAAAGTTCTACCATCAGAT
Source organism: Crypturellus undulatus (assembly GCA_013389825.1). NCBI lineage: Eukaryota > Metazoa > Chordata > Aves > Tinamiformes > Tinamidae > Crypturellus > Crypturellus undulatus. Next base: position 154,372 of record VWPW01026048.1, on the reverse strand, counting down.
GCGCTAACGAACTGAGCGGTGCACAGGACCTCACCGCTTCCTCGTTACCAAACAGGATGCGCGGCTCATGCTCCGCTCTTGCAAATGCTCCAGCCATCTCGGTCGCGCTGCCGAGTTCCCCTCCCATGACTTTTCAAAACTAAAACGCTCCATTGAATTTAGCATACTGAACTTAAGTGGGAAGAGGAAAAAAAAAAGAAAAAAATAGAGAAACTCAAACCACCAAAAAATAATCCCATCGTGGATTTCCGTGCCTTATATTTACTTGGCCAGAAACCCCACAAGCAGAATGCAACAGCTTTTCTTCCTTTCATTCTCCCTCCCCCATCCCTTTTGTGGCGTAGTCTTCATAAATTTCCTTCCTCTTTCGGTACTACATATACTGCAGAAATTAAATTCACAGTTTAAGACCGCAAACATTCTGCTTTAGATTTCATAAGGAGGTATAGGTGAAAAGTTTAATACAGTATTTTTAAAAATGTAATTAAAAAAATATATTCAGACCACTCATATTGTTTGCAGAGTAAATGGTTTGGAACTACGCAAGCAGTAACCCATGGCAACAGGTTCACATGCAGTTACGGTTTCATACAGTGAAAGCAACTTCATATAAGCAGACCTTAAACGAGAAGATAGGCAAATTGATGGCGCACTAACTCCCCAGGCACTTACTGCCTGGAGTAGCGCTGCCAAACCCTCGCCTGGTTTTAAATATCCAAAGAGCTAGCACGCAAATGAGAGAATTCTAAATGCAGGTTTTCTTAAATAACTCTTTCAAGAGCAACAATTTATTTCAAGAAATTGAGATTTTTAATGGTCCATCTGGCACATCAGCATAATGCGATTAACATTGTAATGGAGCTTTAATTAGCAACTGTTCTGAATGTGTAATTTCATGGTTACTTTCTCTAAGAGGATAACAGACACGCAGGCACCCAAAAAGCCAGTGCCTGTTGTCCCGCTCTGCCTGAGCTCCGCGTCTGCTGCAAACCCCGGAGGAGCCTCGGCACCCACTCCCCACCAGCGCATGAATCATACGGATGCTCCGTGTCCGGGATCAAGGACGACGTGTCTGAGTCTGGGGTGTGGAACGCAGCGGGGCTAAAACATGGACGTGTCCGATTGCATCTCAGGACCACAAAAATGAAATCAGATTTTCTAATGATTTGAGCCATATCGGGATGCTCAGACTGACTCTCAAGAATTCCCCATTGTTCAAAATTTGGAATTTGTATCCTGAAACATAAGTGTTCACACATTAAAGACCTACTATGTATTTAACAACTTAAGACAGGTTTTCAGCACTCCAAGGTGAATTTTACTGCCTCCCTCAAAGGGCTGACACTGATGACAAGGGGTCTCACTGCTGTCCTCACAAAACTCTGATCCCTGGCTAAGCCCTTCCTGGTAGCTCGCGGGACGCTAGACTCAAAGGAAACACGGAGATGAAGCGCCCTTTGGGTGGCTCTGAATTTGGTAATTACCAAAGTAATTACCAGTACAGTGTATACAAACCACAAGATCAACACTTGAGAGCTGAGACCAAAAATTCTATGTTCAGAGGTTACAATAAAAGAGGATCCCGGTAGCAGGACAGGATGTGCGGAAGCCAGAACAGGCTCCGCACGGTCATACGGACCATGGAGGGAAGATCTCTGTCTGCTGTGAGAAAAGGCACCGCCACGCCACTGCTGCCCTCACTGCACGGGGCTGCCCCACCAAGCAAGGAAAGTTTGCAGGAAAAAGTCACCCTGAACACAGTCGGTTTAATAAAAACAGCACCCCGAAAGCAGTGTGTGGAACTGTATCCGCCCCAGGACTCCACATGGGTTCCTTAATTTTCTCAATTGCATTTTCCTGGAGAGGCAAGAGGGAAATATTTTCCTTCCTTTGCTGGCTCTGCAGCCTGCACAGTAAGGGGGGGGCTACTGAACTACACAACACAAACAAGCCTCTTTCAACGTACAAAGTCTATAAAAGGAAAGATAAAAATATCTTTATCATCTCTCTTCTTTGCAAAGCATCTTAAGTGCAGTTTTTTTTATTGCCATGCGTAAGCTGTTTGCAGATACTTTTAAAATTTTAAATTGCAAAAAAAAAAAAAAATTAATAAAATAACTGTTTATGCTTCATGACAATTAGGCATCTTTCAGGAAGATGACTGGCAAATCCAAGACCAAGACTTGCAGCAATGATCTGCAGTGTTGGACAACTTGGCTCAGTCTAGCATAAAATTAGAATACTAGAATCAGATTTCAGATCAGAATCTGATTTGTGCATCCTGGAGTTGTGTGACAGCCACATTTTGACTGTGACTGGTTCTTAATAGATGACATTTAGTAACATGACCAACCCCAACAAGCTAGAGTCTATCAAAACAGCATAAGCAGAGGTAGCTTATCAAAACAGCATGTATTTTTTGGTGCCATTTTACCTCATCAAGAAGTTAGTCCTAGAGCATTATGCTATACACCAGCTAGCAAGGTGCACCAACTGCATTGCTTCTAAGCCCATGACTGTAATGAGAGAGGTTTGGATGTGCATTTCTGAGCAGCAGAAAGAAAGAGGTAGTAACTGTCTCAGCAGTGGACACTGATTACGCTAATTCACACGGGTAACTTTTAATGGTGTTGTAATCAAGCTAAGCAAGCTCCCTTCAACACTTCTGAGGTTGAATGTGGAAATACAAACACACACACACACAAATATAAAAATACATACACACACGTGCACACTTTCATATACACATGTATACGTCTCTGTGTATATATATACACACACACAAAACCGGCTATATCATCAGAAGTGAGAAGTCAGTACTCCCCCCAACTTCAGAGGGGCTTCCCTGATCTGCACCAGCTGAATTCACTCCATTTGTTACTGAACAGGCACTTCTGCTACTCTTTTTCATTCGTAGTATTAACAACATTCATACGGCATCCACTAAAGAAATATGGAACACCAAGACCTCGAGGAGAAAGCTCTGCAAACACACAGACCACTCTAATGGAATGATGTGAGCATGAACTAATACACCAGCTAAACATTTCAGACTGCCTTCCGTTACTAGAAGAGAGAAAACTTTTTTAGGGGTAGCTGTTGGGCTAAATTCAAACCCAAAACCTGCGTTCATAAGGGCCTCAGTTTGTACAAACCTCCTAATGGTGACCAAAATATTATAGGCTTCTTAACAGGTTTTTATTTTAGGATTTTAGTATCTTCTCTGAGATTCTTATCCTATCTAACCCAGGTAGAACGCGGTGGTTCCTCACTGTGCTTCTTGCTGCTCTGAGGAACTACAGCAGTCCAGTTGCTACCCTAGAATGTAACTAGTTTAGCTCATATTTCTCTTTTTGAAAATATATTCATTCCACTTAGGCATTTCCTGTTGCTATGTACAGTTCTTTCAATAAATGGAAAACAGATCCCAGTTTAAACAATAAGCTATTCTTACCTATATTCTTTAAAAAATTAATAAAGAAAGAAAACAATATTGCTAACTTAAACATAGACTTCACAGCTGCATGAAGCATAGTAACAATGCAGGAAATATAATATGACAAGTAATCTGCTATTTCTGAATCAATTTCTTCTCACAGGCCTCCCTAAGAGGTTACTTAACACTGGAAAAAATTGAAGATAATACACTGATAACTAAAATTGGACCTTAGTATATAACTCTATCACGACTTAAAACTAAAACAATTGATTTAAAAATATTTCACGTTGTGCCTGATGTAAGTTTCCCACTGCTGAGAAGACAAAGCCACTTGCCTTGGGGTTTCTGCAGAGGATGCATTTTGGCCAGCGGAGCTTTGGTTTTGGGCTTCCTTCCAGTTTGATGGATACATTGCGCAGGGCTGATGTGCTGCAGTTCGCCGCATGCTTCCAACGCTGAGTTGGACTCAATGTGACATTTGATTGGAAAGGGAGAACAAGGGCAACCTGAGGAGGAAGGGAAAGAAAAAGTTAATATTTGTTTCCTTCTCTTAATCCTGAAAGGTCTTTCTTAATCCTGAAAGGTCTGCGCTTCCTGAAGGCAAGCAAGAGAGGGGAAGCAGGGAGCCAGTGATTTACTTGCAAGTTACCACAACCAATAAATTCAGATTCTACAAACATGCCAAACTAGTTGATTAATAAGGCAGCAGAAATTCTGGTATTCATAGCTTCTATTAATCGTGAGTTCTTCCTTACAGGCATCCAAAATAAAAGTGAAATATTAAATATAAAAAATAAAGGCTGTTTCAAAAGGGTTCCCCAAGCAGAAATACCAGTGCGCTAGCGTACAAGAGCTTTCTACTTGGTAGAACAGCAGCTAATTTACAGCGAATTAGCCGTCTGTCTGCTGGAAAAAATGTTCCATTCCTTCAGGAGATTTAATCATTCAAGCTACACTTTACTGCTATTTATTATTCCTTCTTGCATAAAATATTAACATTTCCTCAAAAGGCTTAAGTCTTGAAGATCCCATTAAGATATGATCCAGTGGGGAAAAGAGAGGAAAGAGTGATTAATATGTTTGCTTGCCTTTTAATTTAATGCTCTTCATTCATTTCTGTGGGCACTGTGGAAATAATCCCATATATCTGCTTTCACATAGTGGTTAATGGATTTTCTAATTTGGGGTTTTTGGACTTGTGGCAAGGAGGTGCAGGCTACATGAAATCCCCAAACCAGCTTTACTAGTGTGTCACGAGGAGGAAACTGGAGCACTCATCCCTAAGGAACGGCACAGAAAACATGACACACACTCTTCCCATAGTCCTGTTTTAAAGTGGACGAGTCACCAGCATCCTTTTGCAGTGAGAAGAACTCTGTTATGTAGAAAACGGATTCATCTAAACCTGAAACTTGACCTCAGCCTTCCTGCGATATGTTCAAGAGCAAGGAATGAGCTTCACAAATGCAACCTACTCCTGGCTAGATTTCTGTTAAGATCAAAAAACTGAAGTGACAAGCACCTCCATCCACATCAGCTAAATTATCCCGGGTTTACACTAATGGTATTAAATCGGGATGCGACCTTTTGGATCCAGACTTTGAAATCCGAACCCTGCAGACTGCCTGTGAAGATTAGCCGAGGGCTGCTCTCCAACCGCAGGAACTTTCACAGTGGTACAGAATTTTTAAAAAAATTGGCATAAAATATTCAAAAGCTCATTTCACTAACAAAAAAAAAAAAAAGATTCAGATGGCACGAATCTATTCACTGAGCTCTGCCACCCAAGTATGCAACCCATCAATTCCTTGGTTTGGCTGACAGTTTTTGCTGTTGAAGCTTCATTAGCATTTTCACCAAAATACCTGCTTTTCAGCAGATTTGAGACCTCCTATTAAAACATGCTAATAGCTGAAATGAGGAATTTATAAGCACTGGTGTTGTTCATAGATCTTTTTTACTTATCACAAAAACGCAGTGAAATGCTATAGTGGAGATCAGAAGAGGAGGCCAACAGATTAGCCAAGAAGAGCTGCCCCAGGAGGAGCCCACGCGATGCAACATCCCTCGTGGATGCTGCGGTTCCCAGCGATGGCAGCAGCCGCGGCCTTTTAGGGAAACTACTGCAACGTCTATTACCAGGCATTCAGGACAGAAGTAAATTAGAATAGTTCCCTCACACATTCCCTTTTCATGGGCCACCATGAGCACTGAAAAGGACCCTCTTCTCTGATATCCTTTTGCAGAGATTCAGAAGAAACCCAAGAGCTACTGCTTTTTCTTTCCTCTTGAGATTTGGTGTGGAGGAGGGAGGTCCCACAACCTCCCTTTTTTACTGATAAAAACTAAAGCTGTTGGCTGGTTGTGTGCAAGCACATGGCACCACTGGAGACCTCTTTATATCTGTGCTAAACGTTAATATCAGTCTAGCTCACTGAAAAGTACAGTGCTCTGACCCGTACTTTATAGGTCCACAAAAAGTTTTTCTCTTCTCCTTCAAAGTCCAGTCAAACAGTCAAGGCACAAGCTCCTTCACTGATATAACTCAGCCCATGGCAAATGCCTCATGTTGACTGCAGCAAGCTCCAAATTTAGCTCCAAAGGCCTCAGAATTTGTGCTTGGAGGCATCTGCGGAGCAAATACTTAGCTGAGCCTTAGACCACTTCCCTGTAATCAAGGGAAGACCAGCTTAAACAACAACAGAATAAATCAGCTTCTAGAAATTCAGTATTTTATATCATTTGTCTTGTACACTGCATGTACACATTACTGCTAAAAATAAAATTGCTCTTCACCTGATGCTGGCACTTAACCCATTTACTGACACAGCATCCAAAAAGCAAGAGGGTACAAAGCATAAAATAACACTGATAAGCACTTAGAAAGACAAAGAGCTTGGAAAGTCCTAAACATCAACTTCGTGCTAGCCTTACAGCAAGAAAAATATGCATGGTTAAAACCACAGAAGTGGCTTTCTTTCTTTTTTCTTTTTTTTTTTTTTTTTTTTTAAACTTCATTTAAGCCAGTATCCTTCTCTCTATTCATCTCTGATGTGGCCCCTAAGGGCTGCTTTCTGCACACAAGACAAAAATCCACTTTCTTTTGTGTTTTTTTTTAAGTGCTATAAAATGACCTTTGAAAATAAGATTTACTGGATTATTTCACACGGAATTCTCCGAGAGCAAAACACACCGGGGGCACAGAGAGTCCCTGGGGGATCGGAAGAGATGGGGAGAGGGAACACCAGCGAGGTGCAGGCATGGTCCAGGTACCCCGAGCAGCTTCCAGAGATGGGATGTTGTGTTTGCAGAAGGCTGTGAAGTGCCTAAGTCCAACTTTACTTACGTAAACATCACTTATAAGCATTCTCTCTGTTCAAAACTAATGCAAGGAGAGACCAACAGAGATGATGCTTCCCACGGGTAACTCTTCATGTTAGATTCAGAAAACAATACGTGTCTAAGGTTCTTTCAAAAGTACAACTTAATGAAAATTCCTGAAAACCCTATGATGAAGAACAACTCATATTTTCACTAAAATAGCAAGTTTGTGATAGCCTTTCTGACAAAACTCAATGCCACTGGGAAACCCTGTCACAACATGGAGCAATATTCATCCTCAGCTTCATAAATTTTAGATGACATCCTCATTAAGCTGTTTATCCTCAGAAGAAAGACTGTATTTCTCTTAGATGTTGTCACATGTTACAGACTACAGTCTGTTTCTTCATTAGACATAGGTAAAATACAAAGACTGCAGGTTCTCCACTGAGCTTACTCACCGAAAGACCAGTTCAATCCAACAGATGAACATCAGGTCCTCTCATGCACCAACCTCACAGCAAACTTCTCGCCTTTTAACCAGATTCGGCTCTTGGCCTTGGCATCTAGTCCCCAGGTACCAGGGTTTAAAAGTTGTCTCAGTTTAAAATAATAACTAACTTGGAGCACTGTGACTGAGAGCAGCAAGTGTCTGAAACATTATGGTAGGCTACTGAGCAGGCAAGCCCTACATCCAACATCTACCCTTAAAATTTGCTTTCATAGATAATTAACACCTGCAGGGCATTTTCCATACACCCAGGAAGCCAAACATGACTTAATTTAAAGGCATGCTTGAATTTTTGCCTGCTCAAGCCAAGCTTTCCTCTGGAAATGTCAAAGCCTCTGCTATGCCCACAACAGCTCACTGAAGATTCAGAACTCAGTCCCTGCAACGAGTGGATGGGCCTTCCTAGTCCCTTCCACATTCAGCTCTACCACCGCTGGAGCTCATAAGGGAATCAAGAGCCTGGAGCTTCCTAGTTCCTAACTCTGTGCTCATTTATACCTCCTGCAGCATCAATGAAGTCAACAGCCCCAAAAGGCACCTTTAGCGTAATGTGATATCTGCCCGTCTGGCTCTGAGAGCAAAGGAAGATGCTATGATTCCGTGTTCTCTCTCTGAGAAATGAAACTATCCCAGAGGGAAACTGGTTGCTACATCCAGAGATGCACAAAGTAGCAGAACTCCTTCTTTACCCTGATTTTGCAATATTCATCATGCACCTCATTTCCTAAATATACGTGGTCATAAGGAGGGTAAGCTACATCACCAGGTTGATTAAAACCTGCTTGCAGGGAAAAAAAAATAAATACAAACAAACTGGAACCTACATAGTAGCAAGGGCTGTTTCTGCTGCCAGTCAAGTCTAGGAAAGTAGTCACATATGTACCCCAGAGCGGCCCCATCTTTAGAAGCAGAACTCCCTCAGTTTCTAATATTTAGAGGTGTTTGGAAAGCTTGAGGTTGCAAGAGCCTTTTCTAGATAACTCCACAGGATGGGGAACTCCTCCCTGCATGTGGCTGGAAAGGCCGCGCGCACAGCCCACCTCCAGCCTCCCCTGGCAGGTTTTCAACGGCTCAAGCAGCTCCAGATTCCCAGGCGAGACATCTGCTCGGATGAGACATCCTCATCCCCTGCTCCCCGGCAAACGCCTTTCCAGGAGGAGAGGCCACGTTTGCTCGTGGTAGGGATCCCCACGCTCCCAGCAGGACTCGAGCACGGCAGCACCAATGGGAGCCTCCGGGTAAGGGCCCTGCTAGGAGGGATCATGCACAGGTTGGAAGAGGCGGACTGGTCGCGCTGCATCGCAGCAAGACGTGCACTGCGAACCAGAGGAGCCAGCTCTCATACCCTGCTTACTCTACGCAGTTACAAAATTAGCAACCCCTTCTTCAAGGTGCTCCACAGCTCCCTGGAGTCCTTCCTTCGGGTCTCTCCCTTGCCCAGATTTGACAGCGCTGCACGAGCAGCGCAGGCTGCAGCTCAGGCTGCCGCAGAGCAGGGCAACGGCACCACACACGAGTCCCAAAGCACCTGGTGGCGTTAACAGCAGCCATCCCACGTGGCATCTCTCTGCCACCCCCAAAAATTTAAATCCGGTAAAAGAGCAATAGCAAAGATGTCATCATGAACTTGCAGGCACAATCAAGAAAACATTTTGTTCAAAAGCAAGCAAGAAGAGCTGGCACAGATTGAGATCCTATGTTGAAAGAGATGCAGATCACTTACTTGTATTCAAGCAGAGACCCCCACATTTTTGTATTTTGCTCAAGCCATAAGATAACCAAATATCAAGGAGATGGGTTCTGGGGGCAGCGCTCGCAGCGTCTCCCGGCGGCGCTGAGGAACATGTCTGGCTCGGCGCGCGCAGAGGCTCGTGCTCGCAGGGACCCACCTCTCCCGTCCCGCTCCCTACGATCCGCGTGGTTAGGTAGCGCAGCGCCTATAAACGTGGCAAGCTCGAACCGAGCGGCTTTACGGAGCAGAAGTTATGGGAGGCTGCCGCGAGTCAGCAAAAAAAACGCTCTTTGGGTCAAGTTTCACTTGTGCAGCAAGTCGGATGCAGATGTTTCAAACTCCTGAAACTTTCTAATGCAGAAAAGACAATAAAGCCGGACGCCTCTAAAATTATTTCCGTTTGGATACAGCTCAACGGTGCTGCCAGGATGGTGAGTAAGAGCCCAGTGCCACCAGCCGCGACGTGACATGGAAACCACGTGCGGAGGAAGCCACGAGTGCCGGGGAGCTCGGCAGGAGCCGCTTCCGTGGATCCCGTGCAAAGATTGGGGCAGTTATTTCCCACATGCCTCCTCCTCCTGTGCCTGGTGGCAGCTCTCCTGGAGGAACCGTATCTTAGGAAATGGTAGAGAGAGAAAAACCAAATGTCTATTTGAAGTGGAATGCTTCGTTTTAGGGCAAAAATAGTCCCCAGAGTCTCACAGAAAAGCTGCTATTTTGTGTCCTTATGAGAAAAATAGAAAGTTTGCAAGCCCTGCCAAACTCCTTGGTTTGAGGAAGGCTATGAGAGGTTTGGTAAATTCAGTTTAACACACTTAAAACAACAAAGAATTATAGCCACAGGAGGATATTCACAGAAAGAACCAAACGGCTAAAATCAACAAGCCCAAATCTGTGCACACAAGGGGCAGCCAGGGTTAGCGACCTCCCTGGAGCAGAGCTGCTGCTCACGTCTGTGCTGGCACCACTGGGCTTCCCTCTGCTCCGGACTCGTCCAAACGCCTCAGGTGAAGGCACCTCCTTTGGGGGACCTTTCTGCGCTGCACGAGGGTCACTGCTGTTTAAAGCACATCATTGTGTGCTCATCCAAAGAATTCAAGGCTGTGTTTGCTGGTAGGGGCAAGCTCTTTAGGCCCCTTACCTTTCACCATATCAGCCAAAATGACACATTCTTGTATGTTACATATTAAATATCTATGATATTTGCTTTACCACTGATAATTCTACTGTTGACTTTAGAAGGGATCAAGGTTTCACTGTTGGTGATGACTGTCGCATGGTTCCCTGTGGTGACACAGGCACATAACTCTGGCCGTCACTGCCTCTCATCACAACGTTGGTGCCCCAAACCCAAGACTCACTACATGCACTGAGGACCCAGCACAGGAAGCCCAGTCAGATGCACTTGCTTGTCCCCACCTCGGTCACTAGCTCTTCACACAGACATCACTAAGCTCACAAGCTACTGGCGAATACTGCCTATAAAAGTGATTCCTACCCTATTCCTGTGCTGGTTCGATGCTTACATGCTATAAATATCCAGGAGAAACAGTATCTGTGGGTGACAAAAACAATGAGCTTCAAATATAACTCTCTATTACAGCCCTACTCCAAATGGGTGTATAAAACAAATCCCAACTGAGATCTTTACGCTTACACGACAGGAAAAAGACAGAGATACAAATGTTTTTTAGAAGCTCAGCTTACCAATACACATTCCAATACACATGACATGGAAAATTAAAACAAAACAAAACAAAAACAAACAAACAAACAAAAAAATCGACCAAAGGTGGCAAACCCAAACCGGCACGGTTTGGGAGCCGGGTCCCGGAGAGGGCTGCCCAGGCCATACAGAGCGCAGAGCCTTGGGGGACTGTTCACGTTCATGCCGGTGCCCGCTGAGACGCAACACAGGAGCAAAGCTGCGCTGCCCATGGGGAAGCTTCAACCATCTTCTAGGACAAAAAGGCAGAATCTTGCATTAATCATAAGGAGGAACATTTTTTCCCTAGTAAAAAAGCAGTAGTCATTTTCTTCCTTTGCTTCACTTCCAGCGAGGGTCGGCTTGGCAGCCTGGCCTCCTTTTTGCAGCTATAAAACTAGCAGATAAAAGGGAGCAAAGACTCAGTTCCTGAGACAGGACGTTAAAAAGAGGCTGTCAGACTGGAAGCAGTGAACAGAAAAACAATGCTGAGAATCATCTTGAACAGAACTAGGCTATGCTCACTTAGAAGAAAAATAAGAAAGAAGCCACAGTAAAGCATCGCAGAGCATATTCCCTCATCAGAACTAACAATAGGCATAGTAAAACCCCAAAACAAAAATATTTTCTTTTCCTGTATGAAACAGGATGTGGTATCCCAGTCAGCAGTTGGTTACCCTCGGTCTTCTGAGGTTATTAGTGACAAGAAATGGAAAAAAAAATATGTATTTTAAAACCTGCGTTCACTGTTGTCACAAGCCAAGGCTGTTTCCTTTCACCTGCGGGAGCAGAGGCGCCTCCCTCGCGGGACCGGGAACGCCGCCATGGGAGGTGACCTGCCCTCTCCAGGCACCTTTGCCCGTGCACCCCTATCCTGCGAGGATGAGCGGCCACGGGCAGCAGCTCCCAGCCGCAGGCCACCGCCACCGAGCACGAGCGAGCGAATGCCGAGAGCAGAACCCTCCAAAGTTAGCTCCAGTTTGCGAGGGAAGAGCTTCTCTAAGTATCCCCATCTGCTCTCTGTTCTGCCTTCATTCAGAGGTGCTGTTTTTAGCTCTGATGATAGCTGTTTCGGCCTCTGTAACCAGCCTGCCCAGGCAGACACCTCAGAGTGACACCAGAGCTGAAGCGTGTGCTTCCCTCCACCTGCAAAATGGCAACTATCAGGTTCATTCTTGCTGTTTCATGACAAACCACAGGTTACAAACCTGTACGATGTATACAAACCTGTACAATGTATCAAAATGAAAAGGACAGGATGAGACCAGCTTCCTCCCGGAGGCAGCGTTTAGCCGACTGCTCCCCCTGAACAGCATACCTGCATCCCTCGAGGCTAAACCAGCAGCAGAGCAACCTTCTGTGACAGCAAGGCCAACAAGGAAAAGCAGAGACACTTCCATCGAGGGAGGACTCATTCCCACCACAGACTTCCTACGGAAAGCTGTAGGAGGTCCCCTTGGACCCGTAAGGCCCAGAACAGGGCCTCTCTTCCGAGCGGAGGTGCTCGATGCCACCAAACCCCCTACAAAGAGACACACGCAGAACCGGTCCACAGCATCCACGAGACTTCCTTCCTACACAAGTACAGAGCATCTTCTTCTTGACAGGTAACAGGTTTTTCATTGTGATGAAAGAGTCCTGATTTATAATTACAGCGATTATGCAAATCAAAGAACATATTTCAAGTTAATACCTCTCCTGAGACCTCACATCTGCACTGGTTTAACACGGAAATGGCAACAACAGAGCAATCCATTACTGCAGAAATCTAAAGAGATTTTATACAAGTTAGACGCAAAACAAATTATCCCCAGCAAAGCCATTCCAATTTGCTCCTTTCAGGTGACACGCATCTGGGTGATGGAGTGTTTTGGGAAATCTTTCCCTAAAACAAAGAGAAAGACGGCAGATCTGCAGCTCCCGGGATTATTTATACGGTGGGAAGGAAGAGGGAAGAGCCTCGCATTGCTCTCCCTCCAGTGATTTACAAGTTGAGAGCAAAATCTAGGAAACAGCCCGACACTAATCACAGTAATGAAGATCTCAGCCTCCATTTCAAACCAGGTCACACGAAAAAGCCTCATACATTTCAATTCCCATTTTACTAGAAGCCAGTAAATTTACTATTACATTTTTTGCTAACGACACAAGCAACACACAGGCCTCTTTCATACTACTTAATTCATATGCTTCTGAATTTTCTTAATGACACATTACTATGAGTAAACTCCCAGTTAGCCAATATACAGCATAAAAATTATCCCCCGCTTAAGATTTAATGACAACATAATGCATCTCCAACGGTGTCCCAATTAACTGGCTGTGTTTTTAATCTTGAAATATTTCATTAGTTTTAGTAAGCTAGCAATTACCCTCTGCTCATTTGAAAGTCTATTTAGGTACTAAATTAAAGCAGGTAAAGGCTGTGAGCTTGTTTTTCTTTTTTTGCTACTGAACCGAGTTCTACAGATGCCACCACTTTTCCATGGGAGAGGTGGCTTTTCTGTCATCATGACAAGCTGTCACTTCATAGTGTGGAAGTGAAAAGACATCAACTTCATTATTATGTATATTCATCAATTTACATTTTCTCTTCCTTATGTGATAGTTTTTAATCCTAAAATACACTAAGAATTTGGTCTAGAATCTCATGAAATGCAACGGGCAACTAACATTTTCAAATATAGTCTATAGCATAACTATAGTCTATAGCATAGAGAGTAAGGATAATTATAAACCATGTTACTTGCCCAGGACCTACCTGAATACTTGGGTTTAAAACTCAATTACACAAAACACCCTTTACTGCACGGCACTCCCTGTTTCAACAGTTACTGGTTTTCATGAAATTTTTGCCTCATTAATCCATACTCTCCTGATGAAGATGCTCTCTGCATAGCACGCACACTTGCTAGCAAAGCTGTATTGCTAAGGAGAAAACACAACTGAAAATAATGGATGGACATAAAGGCATTTATAATAAAAATGTGGAGGCTATTAAGAAAAGCAAAGAAATACCACATTACAAAAAAAATGTGGAAAAAAAGATTATTTCAAATAATGAATGGCTCTTCTGAATTTATAATTTTCATCTTTTACATTCATCGGCAGCTGAAGTATAATTAATTTATATAGGCCCAATTGCCCATGAATACTGCTATAAGGCTAAAATAGTTACATTTGAATTTTACACTAATCGTGAAAATTTAAAATAATGAACTACAAAGTTTATTCAGAGAGGTCAAGACCTCAGAACAGCTTAAGAATACAGGTTATTTCATTCGTTTATCATAAACCTTCTGCTTCATATTGTCTTTACACAGGCTGAGCAGCCACAGACTCCCGGGGAGAGTCTTAGGGCGAGGACCCTCCGTCAGGCACCTCTCGCGGTGCGTGAACCTCAGCCCAGGGCCGGGTGTCAGGGCCAGCAAACACCCGCGTCCCCGCTGCCAACCGCGGCGCAGAGGGACCCGCCGCGGCCAGCGGTGCCCGCCCGCGTGCAACAGCTCTGGCCCAGCCTGCAACAGCCACGGACAGAGGCTCCGCAAGAGCCACGGAAAGGCGACCGCTTTCCAACCACTAACTCTGGTTTCAGGTGCGTTTTAGTGTTTAAAAGCTCGTTTGCACTAGTCATCACGAGGAATATGGGCTAACCTGTCTCCTGATCCCGCCCTCATCGCAGCGCTGATAATACCGCTAGGACAACGTTAGAGACAAATGGAAAAAACTCCGGTTAATCCTTCTGCTTTGCTGGTCACGGACTTGACAGGATTTATCCCTGTTCTATAATCCACGTGACCTCCAGAAAGAAACAAATAAGTAACGTGTTCCCGGGCCTCGGCACGCACAGGTCCATACGAGCCAGGCCACATTTCACAAGGGAAGTCGCGGCAGGTGATTTTTCTCCTGGCTCGTTTAAAACCAGCTTCAACACACGCAAATTCCATCCCGCATCTGTGGTATATTTTTCACTGTGGCACTCCTTCTCTGGCTAGAAAAGAGGATACAACTCTAAATCCTTATCTTTCCCAAGGACAGATTTAGGAAAACTGCTCTTTGACCATAGCAGTAACTTTCCCCAGCAGAAAACTGCCATTTTCAACTTCTTGGCACACGAGAAGGCAACGGTCCTTTGCTTGTCTTCCAAGTCTGCAGTCCCGTCTTCCCCACGACGCACACACAGAGCTCGCAATAATTCCCTGCTTGTTCTTGCTCTCCCTCAAACAAGACTTTTCTGTTTCCCTGCTCAAAGGCCCTGACGCGGCCGTTGTTCAGAGGGAAACGCAGCCTCGCGCCACCAGGCCCGCGCACACTCCCCTTCCCTCTCCCCAGCGGCTGCTCCTCCGCGAGGACTCCCCAACTCACCTCTCCATCAACGACCAGGCGGGAACGCTCCACGCGCCGTCTAATCGGCCCTGCAGTTCAATCCAATCTCACACCTCAGTTTCCAAGTATAACGTGGGGAAAATTATGCTCCTTATCCAACAGAAAGTGTCAGCAGGTTTATGTCAAGAGAAATGCACTGAGCACAAGACGCACCTTAGAGACATGCAACATGAATTTGCAGCGAACGTATTCAGTGAAAGCAAGTGTGACCAAGTTCAGTAATATATAGCATATAATTTGGTTGTAATCTCTGAGTCTTTTTTTATCATTGTCAAGGAAGGAGATTTTTAGTAAATGTTTTAGTGATCTTCACATTCTTTTAAAGTCATCTGAAAATATGATTAAATAATATCTGAATTCCAGAATGCATAGTACAGAGCACATGCAATTGTCTAAATAAGTGCCCCAACCAGAGATGTCCCCCCAAATAGTTCAGTGATTTCATTTGATGATGAAATTACAAAGGTTGGATTACCTTAAATAAATGATGCATTCTAGCTGTCTAAACCATCCAAAACAATATCAGCAATAGCTTTTTCATAGCAATTACAATTCAATTTTTCCAAATATTCTAAGTCAGGGTTCTCATTCCTTGCATAGTGTAAAATATGTTTTTTTCCATAACATTTTCAGAATCACAAGTATAAAAGCTAGAGCCATAACAGTGTGTTAGCTTCTGCAAATATAAAATGGTAGTTACATTAAGCAGCATAAAATCTCACTCTACTTAGGATTCCTTCAGAAACACAAATGATAGTATTTAAGCATGGTATAATTTCAAAATTAGTTTTTCAGCATTCGAAAAAACAACAACAACAAAAACACACATACAAAATCCTTTTAAATGTGAAAGTGTTTCTTCCTGTTCAAAATCCACCTGAAAGGCAGCTTGCAGGGTTCACGGCGTCTGCATACGAGGCAGCACAAGCTGCCAGATGAAGTCTCCGCGGCGCTCAGACGATGCAGACGAGTCTATTGAGCGCCCCGGCCATCTGGGCACGGGGGGCAGGAGGCTCTGCTCTCCCCGGGGAGGTGCCGCACAGCGAGACCGTCATCACCGCTGTTTTTTTTACCCCGCCACTGATGTTCAGTGACATTTTACAGACAGATAAAAGACTGGAACTGATACCCTGGGGAATCCAAACCTACTAGGAAGGGGCAAACGCACAAGAGCAGAATTAGCATCAATCTGTAGGGCCAGGTCCAAGCGGCTGCACACGCACCCCAGGCTGCTGGGGTGAGGACCTGCTCCTGCCTCGGCCAATTCAACGTGCAGCCCGTCAAGTGCTGTGCTGCTGAGTGGAAAAACCTGTGATCCAGAGAAATAGCTGGATCCCCTGGTCCTGCTTGTGATCGGGGGCAGCAGAAACATCAGGGATACTCTGGAGCACAAGGACAAGATCCAGACATTTTCTCTAGTTTTGAATTCAAGTTCACATTTTTCCCATGTCCAATTCTACCCTCTTGCTCAAAGCAGGAAGGAGACTACTAAGTTGGGAACTTTTTGGAATAAGCAGAGAATTCATTGAGACACACAGACGCTCCAGGAACATCTGCTATGCTGAACAGTAAAAAGTGGGAATTCTAGGAAGATAGCGCTTCGGGAAGGACAGCGCTGTGAAGGAGGATCAGTCTGAGGCTGTGGGAGACCATGAGCAAGAAGCAGCAACACCATGAGACATCCTGCTCCTCCTGAACCTTAACCAGGGCCTCTAGTGTCCCTCGCGGCAGGTAGAGGCGAATGCCTCAGCCCACCTGGGAGGGCACTGCGCCCCTTGCACACACGCACAACCATGCGCTGCAGCAGCAGATCCCTAGCAGGAGGAGAACCTTCTCGTTGCGCTTGCATTAGGTACAAATCCCTGTTCCATCCAACGCTGCATCATGAGGCAGATGTGAGCAATCAGTTCTCCAGAAGAAACCCAGGAAATGTTTAACACCAAGAGACACAAGTGCCTTCCCCCTCCCTGCAATGCCCGCTCTCGCCATGGCACCAGCACAGCCCAACTCGCACCCATTCGAAGTCGGACTGCCATGGGCACCTCCACTTACTGCACTTAAGAAGTTACTGCCACCAAGAAGACCTGTCAGCGCCAGCATCGTGCTGAAAGGCAGCGAGCAGGCCCAAGGGGACAGCTGGGGTGTCACAAGCGGGGCAGCCAACAGCTCACACGTCAACCACAGTGACTGCCTCCCCTGCCACACTTGCATTGCCATCGGTCGCACTCCTGAACTTCTCAGAGGCCGAAATGTTTTCTTTTAGCATGCTTCTAACTGACTTATGGGAAAATAAATAAATAGATAGGAGTGTCTCAAAGGTCCCTTCAGCACTGCCATTCCATTCTAACTTTCAGGCTACCTGCAAAGTAGTGCAAGATTGAATGGTCTAAAGGACTCTGCCTTCAGCACGGCAGAAGCAGCAAGTAAGTTCGCCTTTCTCACTTGGCTTTAAGGTTAAAATAGGAAAAAGATTCATTTCTAGAAGGTTTTTCAAGCATTTTGTTTTTCAATAAAAATGGAAATTTCCTCTAAGAACTGAAACGGGTTAGAAGCCTCACTAGGCAACGATTAGGCTTTCTCCCAAGGAGCCCTTGTCCACAAAAGAACGAGAAACACCACTTGGGTGCTCTTAAATCCGTCCTCCCTTGGCGGTACCAACGAGCGCTCCCCGTGCACACGCAGCGCCGCACGGGGCCGCAGGCGGCCGGGCCCCGCTCACCGGCTGCCCCGCACAGCAGGTGGGGGTGAAACAGTAAAACTGCCTTAAAGACCTTGCATGTTTCTGACAAGCACTCACATGCTTTGCTTAGAGGAGCAAAATTCGAAGGTTATAATTACGTTAGCAGAAACATCTCAAGCAAGAACTGGATCATCTGCAAAGCAGCACAAAGTAGATTTTTAACATTAAAGGCCATTTTGAACATGCATTCCCCACCTTTCTCCCCGTCAGTCTGCTGCTGTTGTAGCAGACAGGGTGTGCGTGTGTGTGTGCAGGCACCAGCCACCCCGTGGAACCGACCTCCCAAACCCGCTCCATTGCAGCTTCCCTCAACGCAGTCCCCAGCCCTGAACCCGGCCTGCACAAATGCTCTCATGTACCCTTGACTATAAGCAAGAATCCTCAGATCAATAAAAGATACAGCCTGGGTTTTAATTAGCTTGGTTTTGCTTGTTCATTTCCACAGAAGTGCTTGAGCACTTTTTGCCTCCCTCCACCATCAATGCTGCAATTTTCTTCCACGTTAAAGACTATGGCATTGCTTCACTTGAAGGGAATGCAAGTTTAGAGCTTTTTGCAATAAAGCTTGGGCTGCAAAGATACTCTTTAACCGATCACAGCCTCCACATGCATATAGACTTCCAAGAACAGAACTTGCTGTGGCCATGGTAGCTACATCAAGGCAAGCCTGGTAGGGAGAAAGGGATTTCTTTGTTTTGATTTGGTTTTAAGATCAACTGCTATAGGTGAACAAATAAGAGAAGTCTTCTTCAGGATTCATTCCACCCTTCTCCACAATTCATTTCTTAGCCTTTCTTAGCCTTCATTTCTTAGCCTCCTTCTGTCAAGAGAAAAAAAAAGCTTCTCACAGATGTTGTCTAGAGTGCTCCTTTTGCTGAAGATGAATGTCCATTACTCTCCACAGAGAGGACTGTTGTAGCCACCTGCTACACGTGAAATACTGAATAAATCTCTTAGTTGTTATCTACAGTATTATCTAGAGCTACCTCATGCGCAGTGAAGGATCCATCTACAGGTGTCAGAGGAACCGTTCTCTCAGTGGGGAGTTTAAAGTTTTCCTCTGGCCACACCACTGACACCATCGACACCTTGGTGATGAATTGGTGTGATGCTGAGCTTGTGTTTCTGGGGAATGCTGCTTTCTGACTGTGGCACTGCAGGTTTTGATGTAAACCAAACACCAAAATTCTGCAGAGAGGGACATATTACCCACTTTAAAAATCGTAGCTCAATCTGTTATCCTGAGCGATGCTTAAAAACGTCAATTTAGGATCACTGTGGAGACGACAGGACACATTGAGGAGCGGCCTGGGGACGCAGCCGAGCGCGCTGCTCTGCCGCTCGCTGTGTGCTCAGCGCAGCCACCAAGCCCCGGGAGCCCGGCGCTGGCCACCGCTGCTCAAAGCTTTGCAACTTGCCTGCAGAGAGCTCCCAGCGCACACAGCCTCATTTCTGAAACGCTTTTCTATTGACATTTTTCAACATGTTTGTTTATTAACAGACAGCTTTCAGCAAACACTGCATGCGCCTTCTGACACCACGGATTTCATCCCTTCTCCCTGGGCACAGCTGAAACTGGCAACAAATGCATGTTCTGAGACCTCCATGTCCCCCTAGATTTAATTAAGTAACTTAGAAATAAAGCCATTTCACATTAATTTAATGAACAGATCTTATCATATTTGACAAAGCGCTGTAGTCAGCTCTTGGGTATGTAGGGATGAAGCAAATGCTGAATTTTCCCTGTTCTGAACAAAATCTTATTCCACCTGAACCTAAAAATGAGCATTCATCCCATTCATCCTGCTGAGCCTTGGGCACATAAGGTGGGACAAGAGTAAGAAAAAAATGAAATGTATTCTTTAGATAATTAAGCTTCCAACAAGCTCGGCTGAGCATTTCTGGGCTCTAGACTGTTAACTTCTATTTCTATATTTTAAATAATGAGCAGCTGCCAACAGGATACTCTGCTCAGGATAGGCGCACGAGGCTGCTGCTAAGAGAACGTGTATGGTAAAAACGGCTAATTTCCATATAAAAGACAGAGCAGTCTAATAAAACGTAGTTACAGACATTCCTAAAAACTCTGTGTTTCAAGAATATGCTAAATATAGCTCCACTCCACACTCCAATCCTGCCTCCTACGCGTCTTTCTCAATCGCCATGAGAGAGGCATTTAATCTAAGTGGTTATGCCTCCGTGTTCATCCGTCCTTGCTGAAAACCACTGCCAAAGAGACAAGTAGAAAGTAGGAGGACACACAAGTTCTTCCTGCAAAGTATTTCCTATGCATATTTACCTTAAAGCTAAAAATATATAGGTAGATAGATAGATAATTAAACTGGCACTAGATTAAAAATGTCATTAATGGACCTACTTCCCTCTCTTCCCCTGACATTTTAAATTTAGCTTTCTAATTATCAGTGCAGAGTTTGGGTTACTCAGGGTTTAATTTTCACCCTGGCTGTTATTCATTTCCCAAGAATGTTGATGACATTAGTGTAGTTTGAGCAATTTTAAACAAAGCCAAGCAAAGGAGAATTCATTCTAGCATACAGATAAGAAACTAATCACAAACACAAAGAATTAATCACCAAGAATTATTTCCACTGAACCAAAAGCTTACAAATTCTGGCACATTAAGAAAAGAATACACACAAAGCAGAACCAAAAACATAAAACAAATCTGCTTCCAAAATGATTCTTACCATTTTGCATACATGGCCACTTTTGGTGGTAGTGCTGGAGCAGCAAGCGTTTAATAGTTTCCCTGATGTAACTTCATCCTATTTTTCCCATATAAACGTGGGCCTTACCATAAAAGAAGTCCTCCTAGCGCAGCACTGTCAGCAAGTTTCACTCAGTGGCTTCTTCTAAAGCTAAAACTCCTCTGGGGGCACATTTCTGCCACCAAGGAACTTGTTTCACGTCCGTACTCGCTACAACGCGAGCTGTATCAACATCCCAGGACAGCAGGAGGGTGCTCAGCACTGAGCCCGACTCCGACAGCATGGGCCAGGAGGCCACGCAAGGAAGGGAAACGGCACAGCGCGTGGGCAATACCGGGGTGCAGCCACAGCGCAGCGACGGCAGAGCGCGCCACGCCAACGCTGCCCTGCGCTTCCCAACGCAGGGCTACAAATACGGGTCAGGAGCTTGCGGGTCACGACACCACAGAAAGACACTGGATTTTGCAAGTGTTGCCTCAGCGCAGAAGAACGAGTTACCCATGTTTGAAGTGCGTAACACATCCCGTCATCGGGAACTCCACTTGGACAAGGGCTGTGCTGAAATACTGTGATGAAAGACACAAATAATGGTTTCAAAAAGCCCGTTCGGAGACCCATTATGCTCCCTGCCCAGCACAAAGCTACAGAAATGCAAGGACGAACAGAAAGGCAATAGCAGGCACAGTTCGAAACCCCAAACTCCAGCGCTGCCCTCAGAGAGAAGCCCTTCTCCAGCACCGTCACCAACGTGGCAGCCACCAGCTGTCAGCAACGCTCAGTCTTGCCCCAACCACAGCCCTCCATGACCTAAATATTCACCGATTAGGACTTCCACACATTTAACTCTTCAAGGGCCAGTCCCATGATGAACTGAAGCTCCTGCTCTCCAAGTAGCAACTTACACACTGCACAAGGACAGCCGCCATTCACTCTGCTTTTCACAGGAACGCTTCCAAAACGCAACATTTTAGTACCACCAGACCACGCATCCATCAGCAGAAAGACATGGTGAGCCTTTTAGCTCACTATTTGACACAAAAGCAGGACACAGATGGTGGGACTACACACAGGGCTTTACGTTCCACTTGACTTGGTCTGCCAAGGAGAAGAGTCATCGTGTTCCCTCGGGCACACAGGTCCGTCCCCGGGCATGAGGTGTTTGCCAGCTCGATACATTGATCTGACTGCGCTGACGCAGCTCGTCCCAGCGCGGGAGGCAAGGGGAAAACAGGCTGCGCTTTTGGAGGGAGCCAGCGGGACCACAACGTGGAACCGGCCTCCAAAACGCTGCCTGCCTTGGTCCCACCTGTAGCACTCTGTGCTCTGCAAAGCTTGGGGAAAGGCTGTGATTTAAATATACCTTTTTTTTGTCTTCTTCAAATGTATCATTACAAATAAAATAACCACAGTTGCATCACCTGGTTTCCTCAGACCATGAAATTTCAACTGGCCATTCTGTACACGTAACCCAAGTTATAACCCAGTTGTTTTTGATGAGCAGTGAAGCAATTCCTCCA
The DNA here is from genome assembly GCA_013389825.1 of Crypturellus undulatus. NCBI lineage: Eukaryota > Metazoa > Chordata > Aves > Tinamiformes > Tinamidae > Crypturellus > Crypturellus undulatus. Next base: position 132,292 of record VWPW01026048.1, on the reverse strand, counting down.
GACCTTACTATTGTTTTTGTGGCAAGCTCTTTTTTTGTCACATTCACATTTTTAGTGGAAAAGAAACTTCAATTTATCCCACACTTAAATGAAAATGTCCTATTTTGACTTTCATGTGGAATATACAAGCATAAAATATCTGATGGGAAAGAGAGAAAAAAAAAAAACACCAAGAAAATGAGCACAGAACAATAGGGTATAGAAAAACTGAACTCAATTTTAACAACGAATTGTGAATTTCTAAAAAAGAAAGGGAGGCAGAGAGAAAAGAGAAGGCATCCTATATCCTGGAGAGAATTTATGGACCTAGGACAAGGATTATTCCATAAAGGTTCCTTGTGGCAGCCTGCAAACCAGCACTCGTCACGTATTAGGGAAAGACCAATGAGAAGATAAGAGTGCAAGTAGTGCAAACCTCAAACAGCAGCTTGTTCCAAATAAGACACTGCAAACGAATCCAGGTTCTGTTCTGGACCCAAGTAGACTGAAACCAAGTTCTCCTTATCCCACATCCAAAAGGACAAAAGGAAGAGGGGGCCAGGCAGGGATTGCCTTGATTTCGGGTGAGTATCAGCAGGCTGTTAAAGCGCTACTGCTAACCTCAAGGCATGAGCAGGGGGGAAGGATTGGCTGGGATTTCCTTACAGAGCCAAACCTGGCTCCCACGCTGGGAACAGAAGGGAGTGATTTATTCCCAAAGGCAAAACAGAGACCCTCTTGGCTCAGCAAGGAGTTTAGCTGGCATGATTACCGCATCTAGCCCCGATATTTCTAGGTGCACAGAACAGGTGAGAGCCAAAAGGAGTGATCAGAGCAGATCAGATCTACTCAGGCTGCTCTTTTTCTTTGCTTTTTCCAAATTCAAGCCTTTCAAATTTTTGCCTCCAGCATTCATTTAGGTTTCTAACTTTAAGTTTCTTGAAAGCAAGATATGAAACCACAGAAAGCTGCATAACTAACTCCATCAGACTCCTGCTCTTACTTGTTGCTCCTCACTGACTTATCTCATTGCTTTGAGCCTCCAGCTCAAATAAAAATTGTTCTCAGATCCTGAGGATGAATTTCCCAAGCACTGGCCTTTCTGCACAGTTGCTGCAGTTGACAAGCAACCCAAGCACTGCTTAAGGAGGAAGGGAAACAGGCTGAGTCACACAGACATGCGCCTCTCCTGCGTCCGATAAAAGGGTCCAGTTCTACAAAGCTCTGATACTCCTGTTAAACATTAGTTGGAGATTTAGCCTAAATGTTAGATAGACCTTACCACTTTTCTATTTTTTTTTTTTTTAAATCATTACATTATTACTTAACACAGCATCGAGCAAAAGTATCAGTTTGACCGAGGTGAAGGGGAAACCTCCAGCTCTTCATTTCCTCATGCCAGGTACACGGCACAAACAAGAGTCTCGGTCACCTCCTATTTGCTTTTCAATTAACTTAATACTGAAACATGTTTGCAACGCTGACACAAGAGGAGGTAAGTCCATATGTTCCTGGACTATGCCAAAGACACTATCCTGCTCCTAAAGCTTTATGCAGGGCAAGGCACAAGCAACAGCCATGATGATTTTTACTTCAATTTATCCAAATTACTGAGGGTAAGTAAGCAAGTAAGTCCCATATCTTGAAAGAGTTCCACCGCCCTCGCCGGATGGTGTTGGCAGGTCCCCTACACCAGCTCACGGACATCCGCATGCAGCATCGACCGCCCCCAACGCACTCGCTGCCCTGGGCGCGGGGCAGCCTGCTCTGCTGGGAGCGCACGCACCTCCGCCCCCGGCCCCGCGCTGCCGAGAGCCATCACAGGAAGCGTGCGGGAACGACCTCGGGCAGAGCCGCCTGCTCTTGGAGAAAACGGTCCCGAGGAGACCCACGAGCAAGCTCAGCCACTGCGACGGGAGGCGCCTGCCTCAGTCACCACATGTGCCAACAGCCATGGCCGAGGGACCAGCCTCTGCAGCCCCGCTCCAGCGGGGGTGCTTTTCCTTGCACACCCTCTCCACACGGCCAGTCCTTCCTTCCCAAGGGAGCCATCCCCTCTGGAGAGTGCGCGTTAACCAACAGCAGAGCTGACCACAGACCTTACCCGCTCTGCAGCCCCGAGGCGGGGGAAGGAAGAGCAGCTCGAGCCCGTCCGCGCGTGGTAGGCACACGAGCACCTCAGCAAAAGCAGGAGAGAGGAGCAAGTGGGATAAGCAGCCCTGCTTTTCTCACCCACACCCTGGCCACACAGACATGCTCTTATGCACTAACTTGTATATAAGCTGCCCGTCCCACAAGGCGCTGCCGCCCCGGGGACCATGCTCAGCCCAAGCTTTCCAGGCTCCAAACACCAGCCTCCCAAAAAATAAACGCCTAAATCTTACTACAAGTGCCGACATCCATGTTGGGATCCCACCTTTGTTCTACAGCACATTACATTTTTAAACACCTTATACATAATGAACAGTGTTTAATCAGTCAAACTCTACAAGCGATTCACCTTAAGGGCTGAATACTGTTAAAAGCACAGTAGCAACAGGAGCTGCAGGATGTTCCTTCAAGCGTTTCAGAGGGCAAAAATGACAAATATTTAGAAAACAACAAAACAGAAGAGAGGTGGAGGGAGAATCTGATGGAGGTCCCCGTGTTGTCATGGTGACTGCACAGCCATTATGCACTCCAGGCACATGTAGAAGAAAGCCACATTTTTATGCCTCCCCAGCCAAATACCGCAAGGAAAAACAGAAATGCTGCCAGGCTGCCACGAGCCGATCGAACGGCGAAGCGATTCTTCCATTGGGCATCGTCTCTGAAATATTTTCATCAATACTATGATTGCACTGCAATTCAGGTCCTTAGATAACAGCAAAGCTGAAGTGAACAGACGATTAAAACCCATCAGCTGTCCAATTAAATTACCGCACAAAATGAAGATACCGTTTAAGACATTTCTGACAATTGTTGTTTCGGACAGATGTTTCTGCTCGCCAAGCATTCAGGAATGATTACTTACAGAACGGCTGCATCCCCCCGCTCGCAGACATCGCTGGCCAGCAGCGGGCTGTCTCTTACCGAGGGCTCCTCCTTCCAGCCGCTCCTCGCAGCGAGCGAACAGCCCTGCCCGGCTCAAACACACCGAACCCCCCGGGAGCCGTACGCCCACGCTGCCCGGCTGCGGGTTTCAAGCACGGCGAGGCTGCAGCAACAGCTCACACAGCCCCAGATGCTCTGGGGCAGGGGGTTAAACCGCCCGCATATCGATAAGCACCGCCAAATACACCCGATTCTGCCCCAGTACAAGGCGGGCGCCCAACGCGTCCAGAGTGCAGGCATCTGCTAAGACACCATTTTCCAGGCAGCAGCTGAGAGGAGGTGAAGCCGCCGCGCAGAGCAGGGTGTGCGGTGCTCCCACCGCTGTCCGGTCCCATGCTCAGTGCTTCCCGAGCCCGGGCATGTTTCCTCACCGAGCAGCGCGCAGGCTCCAGGGCGCTCGAGGGTCGCGTGTCCTCTCCTGCCTTCGGGCCTCCCAAACAATGACTGCCCATCCACATTCAGCGTGATGTGTGTTATATATAAATATCTACATTTATATATACACCAACATTTATATGCGTATCAACATAGTCCTTCCAGGCAGCAGGAATACACTCAGCCCCTGACAATGCCAGTCCGCATGAGGAAAGAGCAAAAGTAGTTTTCAGGCTGCCGAATGCCTTGCAAGGGTTTCCATGGAAATAAATGTGGGAAGGGGAGGGGGCTCCGCCAGATGACAAATGCTGCCACTCCATGGAGAGGCTTTAAAGGGCGGCCTGCGGGCGCTGTGCAGCAGGGGAGGCTGCAGCACAAAGCATGCGGGGCTGCCGCAATCCCACCTGGGCTCGCTTTCCTCTGGAAAACACATCACTGCCACTGGGGAACCCATGCAAACCTGCTGGAAAAGCACAGATTGTCCCAGCTCCTGTGGGAGGCAGAGGTGATGCTCTTGGACCCTAGTGCTGCGTACAAGCGCAGGAAGGAGTTAGAAAACGGGAAAAGAACTTGATCTGCACGCAGAAGTTTTGCACAGATGGGAATGAGCATTCACATTTTGATTACAAATTAGTTGACAAGGATGAACCTGTTGCAGAGCTAAGGCTAGCAAGGATGACTAGTTTCAGGAAAGCGTGATAAGGAGCAATATTTAATTAAAAGGCAGGGTAGCGTTTCTGCTACTGGAAATTATAATGCATATTTTGAAATCTACCACCTCAGGGGTTTCGTTTCTGTTAGCAGAGCCCGGAAACAGCAATAAGCTAAAGACAAGTGAGCTAAGCCAGGCCGAGGCACCGCCACGCGCTGCACTCGCGGCAGGGGCACCGCGCTCCCCGCTCAGCCTGCTCACAGCAGCCAGCATCACCCCCAGGCACCGAGGTCCCAGCGAGGACAGGGGGTAAAACCTAAATTATGTGGTTCTAGAGCATCGTGCAAGGCGCTAGAGTGCAAGCTGGAGATGGTATTTGGGGCAATAATGCTGGGATACACTGGGCCAAAGCTGCATGCACGTACATAGAGGCTGCACTAAACACACCCTCAAAGGCTTTCATTCTCATTATGAGAAGAAGGAGAAAAGGACTTGCCAAATACACAACACAACACTATATGTAATGAAAACAAAAGCACAAAAAAACAAAAGACAAAAAAAAACAGATTTTTAAACACTTTCTTTCATTGAGACAGAAATAAAAGATAAATGTAACAAGAGATGACAAGTGCATGGCTGTTTATTACTATGTGATCCTTTCGCAATTCGCTTGAAGCTTTTGGTTAGAATTGTTCACACTCAAAGAAATGAAAAATTAATCTAAAAGCTACCAGCAGTGGAGAGATTGCTGATAACCTCTTGCCAGAAGAAAAAAAAAGAGACATAATTAAAAGAGGGGAGGCCATTGTTAAGCATAAATTAACACTTCAAGTCAAGCACAGGCAAAGCAGGGATCAAGGAGACACCTGATACTTGTTGAGCACCGAGAGCTGCAGTCACCTGCGGGCAACACAACAGTGAGCGCTGCCACCGGCCAGGCCCCTGCCCGCCTCTGCTGGGGACACTCCGTGTGCAGCGCTGAGATTCGCTGGGGACACTCGATTTGCTCTGTACTAAAAGCCCCAGCCGTCTCACGCAGCAAAATTCACCAGAAACCCCCAGAGAACAAAGAGGATCATTCAGGCCACTTGGGAACACTCTGCTAAGGAAAGAGGCTTTTGAAGGCACTAATAATATTTAGCTAACAAATATATCAAAGAACAGTTAGAGTTGCCATTTTGTCCCGGAGCTACAGGAGTGCTCTGGCTTCCCAAGCAAAAGAGGTGAGCGGGAAACGACACACGATTTGTAGGAGCACTCACTACGGACAGAGACGGTCTGGGCTGTGCAACACGTGTTTCTGCATCGAGGTGAATGGGTCGCTATAAGACATCACAGATAAACCCACTTTACACCAGTAAATGTGTTACATTTAATCACATGACGGGTCACAGATTGTACGCGCAGGCAATTGCGGCAACAGTAAACGCCTCGGAGCAGGTCTCAGCGCGGGCTGCCCATTAAACCCCCACGAAAGCCGCGGCAGGAGCAGGGCAGCTGCATTAGGGCCCTGGCAGCACCAGCAACAAAATGTATCGAAGCAGGCGGAAAGGTGCCAAGTGTCGGTTTCCTTCCCTTTCTTCTTGTATCCACTTGCAACCAGCACTGCCAGGAGGTCCCTAACTCCTAGGAAGTCACTTCTAAGAGCTTGGTTCCTCCTCCCAAAAGCATGGGAAAGAGGAACAAAAAAGGAAAGCAGCAGCAGCAACAGAAATAAAATGACTTGCATATTTCTTTACAGTTGACTTTGCAATTTCTCATTTGGCTTCATCTGGACAAAAAGCCACGGTCTCACTTCCTCCAGGATCCAGCGCAAACCATTATTAAAACACGGAGTTTTAAATAGCCCGTGACTTCACACACACACAAAGATGGTCTTTGTGCAGGGGGAAGCACAGTGGGGTGCTCTGAACCGGGTCTAACACTGCACAGCTTGAATGGGAGCTCAAGCCAGGCCAAGGCTTTATGGACGCAGAGATACATGTACCCACCTCAGCAACATTACCTTTAATAACCAGGCCCTTACAACGAGATAATCTGCTGCTGCTGCTACACAAATTTAATCATAAAAAAATACTCTGTTTGTTTTAAGAGCAATAGGAATAAATGCTTATTCACCAATAGCACTTCAATGGACGAGCTTCTTCCAGCTTCAGTCTCTGCTTGCAGAGTGGATGACGTGAGAGCGGAGGGGAGCACCGCATGACCCAGGTTGCAAGACCCCAAAATCACCTGGTACAGGGGAAAAAGCCCAGCAGCAGAGACTGCCTAAAGACGGCTCGGCAGCTTCTACTTGTTTGGACACCCGAGCAGCAGGGCCCCGAATCCGCGGGGAGCTACAGGGGGTTCGGGGCTGCCAGGGCCCCCAGCAGGAGCAGGACCCTGGGCCAGGGCTGGCGACAGGGCTGCTCACGGTGCAGGGGTGTCTCCCAGGAGGAGCAATCGGGCGCCTCCTGCTCGCGCCCTGCCCCATTCCCCAAGGAAAGGGCTCCCGTAGACACAGCTCCACCAGTACGGGGAGGCTGGGAAATTCCTGCGGGAATCCCCTGCTAAAGCACTGGTGGAACATCCCTGGCACTGCAAAAAACAGATCCTCGTGGAAGTCACGGTCTAAGGAAAGCAGAGTATACAACAATACCAAAAAAAAACAAAAAAAAACAAACAAAAAAAAAAAACAAAAAAAAAAAACGGAAAGGAGCATGCAGGGAGCAGACACGGTGCTGAAAACTTCCTGCCACAACAGCACTTCATATAAGAAGAAATAGAAAAGACCCAGGATTCTGCCATGCAGAGCCATCCGCATGAGCAGGAAGGGTATCCGTACAGAAATGGTTCCCTTAGGAGGTTTGAATTAGTCTTTCCAAGCACTTTCAAAGAAGTCACCGGGGCAACACGCTTCAGACGTCTCTCTCGCAAGCAGAAAAGCACCAAACCGGCTCTCACAGCGCTTACAAATTGCTTTGCAAGGATCCACTGACACACAGAAAGAGGCAGGGGGGCTCCTGCATAGATTTATACCAAAATCACCTTGATTTCAGACCAACAAACACGGCGTCAGGCAAATTACTCCGCAAAAAGTAGCAACTTGGGTGCTGTGATTAGACTAACAATTTTGGCATGGACTAATACTCTATTACTGATCTAAGAAAAAATCTCTTGCATTCAGAGCTTGATTCAGCAGTTTTTGCAATCAGCTGCAATGTGCATATTTTCATGTAAAACAAATCAAAAGTAGTCTCTCCCTCGCTTCCCTTTTTCCTTTGTTGTAAAGAGAAAGGTTACAATTCACTCAACTGCTCATTTTTCTACAAATGACCCTGTTTCTCTGCCAGGAACCAGCAGCAGCAGCACACTTGCCTGGCATGGCAAAGCAGCACGTGTTGCTAAACCAAGGTAAAAGTTAAAATTGTATTGCTATAAAGAAAAAAAAAAATATGTGGGCAGTCCTATTAATTTTGGTATTACATCAATTAAAAAAATCAGTGGTTCCATAAAGATCTGTAAAATTCTGGCCAATTCCAGCCTGCAGTTTCTGGAGCCTTCATCTTGGATCTTGGAATGTGTTCAACCACAATTAATGAGCCCTAATGATAATCTTATTACACAAAAGACTTTTCTCCCCGAAAATCCCAAAGCACTTTACGAAGTAATGTTTCCACTGACACAGAATCAAATATCAATTACAGAAATCCAATCGCCTCCCGCATGAGCTTTGGCAGGTTTTCGCCCAGGGGAAGCGGACAAAGGGAATCCGAGCCGGGAGCCTCGGATTTTGCCAGCTGCTGCTTCGCAGAAGCCTGCGCTGCCGCTGCCGGCCCAGGGCGCCTCCATCCCAGTGATTTCAGGATGGGCCTGCTTCTCTCTCCNCCCAGGGCGCCTCCATCCCAGTGATTTCGGGACGGGCCTGCTTCTCTCTCCTCCGCCCTTTCTTTTTTTTTTTTTCCCTCCCTCAAAATTGCCATGAAACTACATCCTGGGCCATGGAATAAAGGTACCAGACCCTCTTTATTGCCTTATTTTATGGTCCCCAAGGCTTTCATTTTGAATGCTGCCCCTCTGAGTGCTGTCTCCTGTATGGACACAGGAGTCTGGCACAAGATATTCCCAGGCGCTCTTGGTGTAGCCCGTGGGCGTTCCAGCCATGCTGATGACACTTCGCACAACCCTCAGGCACTGAATTCTCCACCTGAGAATCCTCCTTTCTCATGGAAGTATCTTTCCACATTTTTAAAAGAATAGAAAAATGAAGACCCCTACATGGAAAAGATGGAGAACTACCATACTCGTTACAAAGGAAAACAAAAGGTAAAAAAGCAATAGGAAACACATACCTCTGAGCAGCTGGACAAGAAAGCAGGGCGTGAAGGAAACACAGAAAGGCGGAACAGCGTGTTTGAGGAATAGGTGGCTTTCCCACAGCGGGAATGCCGTCACCGTGGCCTCGGGCTCCCAGCGAGGCTGCGGCAGAGCTGCCGTCCTCGCGCTCTCCTCCGACCTGCAGAACAAACTCTGCCCACATAGAAGCTCCAGTTCACACTGAGCTAAGCATTCCCGTGCCCAGGAAAACCAGAGACTGCCTTCAGGAGCCACTTGGATCCTTTTGGATAGGAAAGGGAACAAGTTTTACACCCCACCTCTGGTCCCCTTTATTAAGGCACCTTGAAAAGACTCTGGGTCCCTTTTTGACAGAATGAGCTTCTTTGCTCTTAACAAGGGCAGGAGGCTTTTCCACCTACCCTCACAGCAAACCCAGCACAGCAGCTAGGTCCTGGTCTTATCACCAGTGCCCTGGGATGCGGCTCCTCAGGCCTCGGGAACACCCACTGCTGCAGCTCAAGCACCCACCATCTCCTGGGATTAAATTGAGCTCTGACAGCTGTTTAATCAGGGCTGAGGTTTGTCCTCATTAGTTTTGTCACGCTCCCCATGCAAACCTCCTGCTTTAACCCAACACTCAGGTACTGGGGGCAGGGGAGGCAGAAAAGTGCAAGGACCCATTTTAATCTGTGCACAGGACATAAGAAAAGGGAGAGCAGAAACGTGTCACTGTGCTAGGCCTAGATCAAGGAGTGTTTCTCCACCTTTTCTCTGCATTCTCTTCAACTTAAAATAAACAAATTAAATAATAAAAGCAATGGAAATGACAGTGGGTTACGTGGCAAAAATGTGTAGCTCCTCACAACCAGCAGCACTTACAGACAAGCAGCTGTGCAGCTGAAATATCTCCTGAGCTAGGGCTGCTGATGAAAACAACCTGTCCTTAATCTTCCGAAGATTAATGATGGGGCAGATTTCAAACCCATCTGCATTGAAGTTGCCAATGCAGAGGGACAGTGACAAATGGGGCCCTTCAGAAGAACGCGGTCATTAAATCACAAACACGCACGAAGGCAGAAGCTGCGTTCACACACCTCAAGCAGGACTTCGTGCATTTGCTGAGCAAATGCTTCCCAGCACTTTGGCAATATCATTCCCCCAAATTTCTCATTTACTGTGGTTTTTGTGCCCTTTGCTAGCTGTTCAAAGAGACAGTAACAGGCTAGCACTAAAACTGACATGGTAAGCTTTTTGTCTATCAGATTTTCTCAGTTTTATTTTTTAATATTCTATAATTTCCTCACAATTCATCATCCCTTACATTCTTACAACTGCTCATCAGGAGCAGGAGTTTCTGGGAGCAAAGCACAGCCCCGAGCGCCCGGGTTCATCAGCATGTCCCTGGCAGTGCCACTCCTCACTCCAAGCAGGATACGGTCAGCCGGAGGCTCCTCCGCTCCCCGCAGCCAGGCGAGCCTCAGCCCTGGAAGGGGCCTCCTGGCATCCTTGCACTCCCTGTGCTCTGGGCATGGTCAAATCCCAAGCATTTCAAATGAGTTTCCAGTTCTGCAAATCGCTATTTTCTGCCTAGGCAAAAAGCACTTCAGGAAATTCCCAGTTATCACACACACTGCGCACGATAAAAACCCAGGTACTTCTAAAAACAGATACAGCCCAGCCAGGGATTTGGGCTTTCCATGGAAAGCAGCAGCAGCAGCATAGCTTGTGTGCTAGCTACGTCATCAGTGCTGCTTGCAAGAAAACCTCCTTAAAACATTGGATGAACATGAGGGCTTTTGATGCAAAACACCTGTGGGAGGCCCCACATCCAGGGAGAGCCAGGCAGAGCCACTTGCACAGTGGGCAGAGAGCAAAGCTGCAACAAACTACAACTTCATGTGAAACTGTGCATCTCATGTATGCTTACCAGCCTGGCATGGATCATCTATGCATCTAAAGCCTCCCAAACTACACAAGTACACTCAGATCAGTGTAGTCCGAGTGGGAAGTTCAGTCTTTTTCTCTAAATGCTCCCAAGCCCTCCAGCAGCGATCCACTTTGTAACCACCACCCTGCACACCACATTGCTCTGTTCCATGAAAAACAAGTATTAAAAGCAAATATTACTGCAGCAAAACATCCCCACAGCTGCGATCTCAGCTGGGCTCTCCTGGGAGCCTCCCCGGGAGCTGCCCCGCGCAGGCTCGCGCTGCAGAACACGTTGCGGCGCCGGAGCTGCGACTGCGGACGAGGCCGAGGGCCAACGGGGACCAGCCCCCGCTGCAGGAATGGACCACATCACCCCTTCCAAGGAGCCTCACGGTTTGGGGAGACAGCCTACAGAACACAACCGAGCTACAGCACCTGGGCTCCCCCTTCAACCCCGTGTTCATTAAGAGCCTCATTTCTAACAGCAGCTCCTCAGACGGCAATTACGACTGTGGTTTTATCTTCTGCACTCAACGTTTTTGCTCAAAGCCTTCCTAAGATAAAAATTGTGGGGAGTGATTCCTTTTATGAGCACAAGGAACAGCACTGTCAAACCACACAAGTTTTTCTCATACATATACATAAAGTTTTACAAGTGTCAGAAGAAAACATTTTGAAAATAAAGTGTGATGAAGTTGCAGAGGGAGGGAAATCAATGAAACAAATATAGTATTTTCAATGCAAGAAACCATTTATTTTCTTTTCATCTTTAAGCATCAAGTGTCATCTGGTGGATTGATACAGAACTGCATGGAAAGTAACAGCACATATACAACAGCAACATAAACATAAGTAAAGAAAGCAGAGAGAACATCCCTACCTGCAGCTTGCAGCATGAAGAAGCATCAAGGTGCCAGCCCTTACCAGGTGCCAATGATCAGTCATCAGACTTCTTGTAACACCCCTAGGTCGTTTATTGATTGGCACAGCTGAAGGTTTGGGAACCACAGTTCCCTGGGGCTTTCTCTCAGCAACACTAATGAAAAGCATCCCCTTGTCATGCATTGTCACGCATAAAGCCTAGTAACCTAGCATGTCACTTGAAACAGAAAAACTAAACAGATGTACAAGTGAGGGTGGAAGAGTTCCACTTGCAGAGCCAGTAAGGCTCCATATGTCTCCAGATAAGACACTAGGAAAAAAAAAAAAAAAACACTTTTTTTTGTGTGATGTAACCTGAGATCCTGAAGTAACTACTCGAGACTGGAACTGGAGTTTTCAAGGAAAACAGCTATCTTCAGTGAGACGTCAAATCTGGTTTCCCTCAGGGAAAAAAAAAAAGAGACTTCAGATGTCTTAATCAAGGCCAAAAAGAGCCTTGCAATACTTTAAGAAGAGGCAAATACCAAGCCCTAAGCCCATGCTTCCTATTATTTTCTGTTCCTTTTCAACACACATTTCTGTCTCTTCTCTTTAAACCAAGATTAACTACCCCTGACAACACAATTATAACATATATCCTTCCTTATCAGTGAAGGGAAGTGTGGGTAAGAGGCAAGGCCAAGGAGAGACAGAAACTACAACAAAATCCTAGTAAAACTACAGAGGCAAAAATAGTTTGCTATAATCACCACCAAAAATAAGAGAAAAACTTGTCACAGCTCCAACCTTTAAAATATTTTTATTGTACCATCATTTTAGAGATCCCATTTGTGAAATACATATTTACTGACCTTGATAAGCAAACCATGGGGCAGATGCCTTTGGGAAACACCCAGGATCAGTTTTTAGGAAGCAGCACAGTAATTAAGTTATAAAGCAGAAAGTCAGCAGCACCTCCACTTTCCTGTCACTTGGAGCCCATTCGAAGGGCCTCCCGCAAGCCTAATGGTTTGAAAATACAACCTACAGAACACAACCTGCAGCATCTCGGCTCCCACTTTAACCCTGCCTTCAGCAAGAGAGCCCGAACGTGGCCAAGGCTGCCCCAACTGCCAGGGCAGAACTTGAGCTCCGGGTGCAGACCTCAGGTGCTCCCGCAGCTCCGGCCCTCTGCGGCCTCACGGGCTTGGACAGAGGAACCGTCTGTGACTCGAGCTGAGCCCAGCCAAGTGGTACCACCCGAGACACTTCCCAAAGCCCTCGGCACACGGAGGAGCCTCAGCGCCTGCTGCACTCATAGACCCACCTCTCCCTGGTTGCTGATGTACACACAGACATATTTATACACTACACATACATATATACACACACACTACATTTCCTTTCTTTGATATTCTTAACATAAAAAAATAGTTTTACCCAAGCAAAACCAATTGCTAACTAATACAAGCAAAGAATAAACATAACAAAATTTACAGCATGGATCTTACCGCTTGGAGCTGCTTCCACTCCTGGCCCAGGAGCAGAGACCCTCAGGGATTCCTCACGAGCTTTCACACTCAGTGTATCCCCTGTTGGTCACATCCAGCCTTCCCCCAAACCTGACACACCAGAGAAGTAAACCGCGGCAGCATTTCTTGACAAAAAACAGCTATTTTAGACAAGGGAGCTAAAGCAAGCTTCCCACCCAGAACTCCTTATGGACACCTCCTCCGGGAGGACATTTGCCAGGGGCTGCTGGCGAGGAGCCCCTGAGGCGACAGGAGCGCGGAGCGTCTCCTCCGGGCTGCTCAGCCTCCCCGGAGCCCTCTCGCGCTCGCATTAAGGTGCAAGGGCCGTACATAAACGCCTACAGCTACAGTTGTTTAAATTACACAGAATGAATCAGAACCTAAGACAGGATACGTTTCTCATCCTCCTGGGATTAAAAACTGTAAAGTGACTCAGTGGGAAACACAGTCTGCCTCACTGCAAAAACAGCTGAAACCAGAGTCACACGAGCAGCGCCTGCATCTCAGCAACCTCCTCACTTCAAGACAGTTTTGCTTCATGAAGTCTGCAAAGAACATATGGATACACGTATAGCCCCATGGTAAGAGCAGCCCTCCATCACAACCTCCTGCGCTGTGGGGCCCGCACCGAGCCCACAGCTACCGCTCAAGGCCCCAACCTAACGCCAAGCGAAGCCACTTCAATGCGGTGTCCTCATCCCCCAGCGGGGACTGCAAACCCTGTGTTTAGGGGCTGGAAAGAAGCTGGGAGGTTCGAGAGAATCGGCACGGCTCTATCCAGAGTTTCCTACAACACCCACTTTTTCCAGCGCAGGAGATCTGTGGTCTTGTGGGGACTCACTTGAACGCCAGGTTCTTCCCCACAGCCGGAGCACCAGCTCCCAGCTGAAGAAATCCTTTCTTCCTGACAGACATCTTACAGATTCCTTAAGCACAGTTTTTCCTAGCGCTGCCTTTATTGCCGGTGCCAAGAACGCCGCCTGCCAGCACAGTAGTAGCTCGGCTCACAGGGCGAGAGGAGAGGGGGAAAAGCCACTCCAAACAAAATCAGCAATTAGGAATTTCCTGCAACAGGAGCAGAGCACTGATGAACAAGCACCAGAAAACGATGGTATCAGGAATGATAGCAGCATTTTTCCTACATCAGTCTTGACTAACCATCCTAAGAACCCAAGACCACCTCTATGACAAGAGTCAATACTTTCAAGTTACTCTTGTTGAATAAAATCATTGCAAAGCTCCTTTCTTTCGGAGAACCCAAATCCTCCCATTTTTTAGGATGCAGCTACTTAATTTTTCCAATACCCATGTTAAACACATATATAACCCAAGCTACTGATCATAAGAGAAAACGTCCCAGACATACAAGAATGATCTGATACCTTGGATTGTTGCTGTTTCTCCTCCAGTCTTCTAGACATTCACTAAAAATAACAAAACAAAACAAAACCCAAAAAACTCTTCCAAGTCAAAAATATCTAGTCTTCCTAGATGAACCTACGTTTTTCAGGGTTTTTCGTAAGTAGAGCTGTATACAGGTCTTCTTTGATTCATTCCCACTGTAATGAACTCTCACCCATCTGACAAAAAAAGTACAAAAAAAAAGTTTTGTTCCTACATTTATTTTCCCAGTGGAAGACCAGGGTGTAGCGGCCAGAAAGCAGTTGTCTCTGACATTTCCTGCTTTTACCGACCAAAGTCCATCATTCCACCCAAACTATAAAGTCCATATCGAGTCTGTAATTAGAGAGAATGGAAAAGATAATAGAAAAACAACTTATGATATCCTGTTTTTCCTAAAGATATTGGTACGTTAAAGAAAATCATTAACTGTCAAGCACTCTTGATCTCAACCATGCCGCTACTTTGCAATCTGTATCCTCAAACACTTTAAAAACAACCCAGGAATTACCCAATATCTGAACACGAAGGAGCTGCTGACGTGACTCATAGGAACTGCAAGCTCAGTCCCTTGCACAGCTTTTACAGAGCTCTGTGCATTCTTATGACCTAAACAGTACCAAAGTAAACACCAGTATTCTTGCAACACTTAATATACTTGCAAAGAAATGAACTCAGGAGAATCTTCTTTATTTCTTGAAAGGCACGGATAAATGTTTTATGTTTTGCTGTATTGGGTCTACTTAGTCTCATCTAAGCTAGCTGCAGCAGCAGAAAGTGTTCAAATTATCATTACAAATAGTAGCAGTACTTGTTTTTGAGGTGCCATCCTGCTACATACAGACTTAAACACAACTGTGCAGAGAGTATAAAGCATTTCATTAATTATGATAATGTTGTCTAGGTGATTTAGGACTAGGGCATGCCCTAGCCTACAAACCCACTTCTAATAGCGGGTTAGCTAACCTGATTCTAGACGATAATAATCGTTTGCTAGTGACAATCCATCCAGTTATAATTTGCTTTATAACATACATTACGTAAAATAAAGCGGAGCTCGTATTACCAAGGACCTGCCCATTTGCCCTGAATGGGACTAAGATATTCCATCGTGGACAGAAAAGATTATGTTATTTTCCAAGACCTTCTTTAAAAAAAAATACCCACAACCGCTTCTAATAAAGGCTTTGCTGTCTTCGCAGTCAGCACAACCTCAGCTACTGTGGTCATCCCTCAGCCTGCTCCGTTTTCAGTCCCAAACAGCAAAGTCCTGACTACGGACAAGTTTGTTCAACGGAAGTTTTGCTCCTAAATTTGGAGCACTTGCAGAATAAAATAGTTGTTCAAAATTAAACACGAGAATACATTATCGTTATTTTTCACATGGTCAGTAATACAGAAATTGAGGGGAGGAGGAAATTGAAAGTTTCTAGATGCACGTTTTTAAAAAGCTGCAGCAGCTTGAATGGCTTCAGAAACAGATTTGCCTGCTGGAAGGTGAATCTTCTCTTTTGGACCAAATATTTAGAAAAGAACCATCAACACAGAAAAACATCCTAAGCCTACAAGAAAGTCACATCCACAACTGCTCTCAAGAGCTACTATTCAAAAAAAAATCTAATTTTATGAGTTAATTTAATGATTTATTTTCTATAGTAAACAGAAAGGGCATTGAACCCAATTTTAATGCTCTCAAACGTATTTAAACCACGTGCAGGAGAGATACATGGGCCTGACAGCAGCAGAACTGTCCCATTGAGACCAGCTCCAAATGAGTGACCAGAGAGCTCACGGTCTTTATTTAATATGCTCCATATTCCAGCCAGGGTGCAGCACCAAATACTGTCATTATGCAACTCCCACAAAGGCTTCTGAGCACTCCAAATTTCTGCTTGTAGAAACCCACTGCAAAGGCAACAAACCCTTCATAAATCAGACTTTATCACAAATGCCATTAAATAAACAGAAAAGTAACAATGCAGAAAAACTGCAGACTTCCACTTTTTGTTGGTTTTTGTTTAAACAGACTAGCTCAAATCCTGCAATTGTAAGATCCAGCATGAAACTCTTAAAAGGGGGGAAAAAATCAACCATGCAAGTTAATTCCAAGCACCAGCACCAGGAGGTTTAACTGAAGAATCAAGATGTGTGCGCAGTTCTGAATAGACCGGCAGAGTGCCAGGATGGGGACACATCCAGAGTCACCTCAAGTGTCAGCTAAAAGCAAAGCAAAACATTTTAATCAGACACATACAGAGCCAAACAGAAAACATAACAATCTACATTCAGTTTCTGTACGTTCCTAACACAGAAAACCCAAACCTAGTTGACAATATGGTCTTTAGGAATAAAAGACTCCATACAATGTACCTTTTTTAAAATTATTGTTTATGGACATAAAACACAGCACAGTAGATTGCATTCATTCAATGGACACCTTTTGGAGAGCCAGTGATCCAACTGCAACAGGAATTTGAACATCACCACCAGGATTTGCAGCCTCGTGTGCCTCTTCAGTAAGTGCTTTGGAAGAGCAGCCCTTTCTTCATGGCACGCAATGGGCCTGATGACTCCAGGCCTGTCCTGGTCACCCACGGCTGCTTGAAGCGCCAGAGCCCACGGCCTGGCCATGTCCAACTCCATCCTCTGTCTACCACTACGTGTAAAAATCCTTCGATTACATTCCACAAAAAATGTTTTCAGGTTTTGACTGCAAATGACACTTTAGCAGTATTTTGGAAATTACAGCATAAGACATTCAGAAATCTTCAATGCATTTCAGATTTCAAAGACAGATGTGAAATACTCATTTAGCAGCGGGAACATATATCAAGTGTGTGTTAGATTCGGCCTCATGTTTTTCTCACCATGCTCCTGGTTAGGATTGGGAATAGTTTTGCATGTGAGGAGGCTCCTCACTGCAGCACGGTGCCAGCCCAACGCAATGGGCCGCATATTTACTCCGTCACTACACCCACAGTTCCGCACGCTACACACACATGCTACAGGCTTGGACGGCTAATTTAATGAATCGTGTTGCTTTTTCCATTGCAAAATAAA
Source organism: Crypturellus undulatus (assembly GCA_013389825.1). Classification (NCBI taxonomy): domain Eukaryota; kingdom Metazoa; phylum Chordata; class Aves; order Tinamiformes; family Tinamidae; genus Crypturellus; species Crypturellus undulatus. Next base: position 115,093 of record VWPW01026048.1, on the reverse strand, counting down.
GAACCAAAATGCTTTTTGGGGGGAAAAAAAACTGCGCTGGCAGAGGCAATTTGCTCGCCAAGGGGAGTGCGCCCGCGCGCGGAGCTGCTGCCTCCCCAGCGCAACACAGCGCCTCGAGCGCGGCCGGCGGCACGACAGCGGCACCGCTTTGTCTGCACTGCCTTCCAAAGGAGAAACAAAGTGACTGGGGAAGCACAACCAAGTCACAAATCAAACACATAAAGTCCTTTTCTTTTCCCAAGTACTGAAAAGGCAGGCAGGGGAACTCGCTGCCACAGGATACTGCTGAAGGGTGCAAAAAAACACCACTGCATCTCCACCGAGGTAAAAATAGCTACAGAGAGAATTCTAAGGGTTGTTTGGGTTTTATTTTTATTTTTCCCCTAAATGTACAATAGCAACCCTAAATCTGCTCCATCCACAAGAAAATTTCCATTTCAGCACAGATTGGTCCTGGAAGTTTATAACCACCCCTGCTTTAGCGTATAATCCAATCTTTATATAACTGAAGGGAGGAGGAGAAGAGGGGAGAAAACAAAATAAACCCAACTCTTGGTGCTAGCTCTTCCATAACTATTTGTTACAAATTTTTCCATGTCTGAAGTGGCAGCTGTGGCCACTGGCAGAGCTTAAACACTGGACTAGACTGATGGTTAATGCAATGGTTCCTATATCCCCAATTGGCACTTCCACAGTTTCCCTGTCCCAACAAGAAGGGCTGCAATTTTAAAAATACCTTTTAGGGCTTGCTGGGAACTATGAAGACATTAGGCTTCCTGCAAGCAGCAGGAGCAGCCTCTGCTCTGCTGCACGCGGAGCTGCTTTCACGGACACCAGGACGCAGCAGACGCGACCACGAGCAGGGCAGCACATCCCACATCCCCATGTAGCGCGAGAGCCGGGCGCACGTCTACTTTTGAGGGGACTTTTCTTCCACCAGCGGGTCACCTGCAGCCACACACAAATTCATTAGCACACACAGAGCCACAGGCAAGTTGTGCATTCCCCTAGGAAAGCTTGGGAGACCTCAGGGAAGCGCAGCGGCTGTGGGGCACACAGAGAGCTCCCTGCTCCACCGTCATGGTACGTGTAGCCTCCTGGATCTCCGCGAGCTCTTCCCCCAGCGAACCTGCCTGCTCCTGAACCTGCAGAGAATCAACAGCTGGGAAAAGAGGGGATGTAACTAGCAAAGCCCTCGCTGCTCCCTCAAGGCACAGTGCCAGTGTCCTGACACGCAGCTCGGCACAACTGCAGCCAGGAGCAGCACCTTTAGCCAGGCTCACTGGGGCAGGGGCCTCCCGCAGAAATGTCGCTGGGAAAGCGGCCTCCCCCTCTGCAGGGGCAGGACAACCCCAGGTCGTCCCTGCCAGGAGCGGCACGGCCGGCGCGGAGCTTTGGGCAACAGCGGCACCCAGAAAGCAAGAGCATGGAGGAGGAGGAGACCTCGGGTACTCGGACCGGTGCTTTGGAGGGAGACAGTCTCCGTTTTGCCTCGCATTTCCCACGTCTCTGTTGCTCAGTTCCCTGGAGAACCTTCCCTTCATTTCTGCAGTGTCCTCTATTTGTTTCTAACACGGGTCATCTACAGGTCTTCTCTTCCACAAGTTTCTGACTTCTTGGCTTGTTTATAACCCTCTTTCTTCACAATCTCCTCCTATCTCACCCACTGCTTTTGGCACTTCATTTACTTTCTTCTATACTGTCTTTCTGTCTCAATCTCTCCCTTCTACCACTCCATCCACTTTTAAGCTTCACACAAGTATTTATATCCAGCATTTTTAAGATGTGGGTGAAATTCAAATCACAAACACCATTCAAACGCAGAGCAACAGTAGCAGATAATCGGATACTTCAGGAAAACTTACTCTGGATTACTGCCCTGCTTGCAGAGTGACAGCAAAATACAGTGAATGGGTCGTTCCTACCAAACACGGTAAATCCATATTTGGAAGCCTCTTCATGCCTCCTTTCCCCTCTCCTTCCCCAGCCCCAATGTTTAGTACAGTGACTTTCACCCTGCTCAATGCCCAAAATGATTGCTGAAGTAGCAAGAATCTCATGAATGTAAATATTTGCTCAGGGTTAAGTTACCAAGAGAGAATTTCTACTCAGAGACTGCAAGCTCAAAAAGGGAGAAGAGGGGCCAGAAGTTTAAAAAAAAAAAAAAAAAAAGAGGCCCCGTGTTAAATTCCTTCAACATAGTCAGACACCTGCGTGATTGTCAGAAGTCTGGAATAAATGCAAGATGCCCTTGAGGTGTAAGTGATGTTTAGGTGTCTCTCTGCCTTCCCAAAGTACTGAGACTGCTTTTTGGTCTTCCAGAGGTTAAACAGATTCTTCCATAGGAAGACTGCTAGTCTCCAAACAAACATCTTTATCTCTGTCCCCCTGCGATGTGTGAAGGTGTTTGCTGCACACGCTGCACCTGAGAGCTCTGTCACCAGGACACGGGTTGGCGTCCTAACAACGGGCTGACACGTCAGTCCAAAGTCCGAGTGCTCTAGCCTTATGCATTAACTAGATCAATGGGTATCATAAAGTAACCACAGAGGTGGTTAAGCTTAAATGATTGGCTCTGTACATTTTATTTCAGCTATACTCAAAATGCCTCAAGAGAAAAATGGCAAATATGAAGCAATGCTCATTCCAGCATAGAAGTGTTCTCTACTTGAATGTTCATTAAACCAAAGCATTCCTAAGAAGAGGCATCAAGCCCATCTCTGAAGAAATTCAAGAACTAGAAGAATCACAGTGCAAAACAAAAAGATTCATCATTTTAAAATAGAGCCTCAATAATTATTCATTTCCACGGTGAAGTTCACAAGGACCTAGAGTGTTTAATAGCTCCTTGTCTCTCACAACAGTTTCCTGTAGTCTGCTCCATCCTCCCTGTAAGTGCCTTGAAGATTGCCATCCACAGAAATGCCTTTTCCTGCTAGGAACGGATCTGAAAACCATGAATTGTACATTATTCCATTCACAGCCTGATGACAGCTCCTTACTCAGTGCAAAAAGATTGCTTCGAAACAGCGATTGATACTTCCCTCTAACACATTTAAACATACCCAAGGAGTCTGAACAATTCTAAAAAAATCTTTAGAATGGGCATAGTTCTTACTTTTAAAAACATTGAACACTTGAGAAAATCACTAGCACACAGGGAAGACATGGAAGCGGGAAACGGTGTAGCGGTTTCTGCAGAGCAGAGAGCTCCTCCACCCGGCTGGGGCGCCAGACAGGGGCGCAGGGTCAGACCCGGCTAAGGCTTCCGCGCATGGAGACCCGGGACACTGTGCGGCAACAAACCCGGACTTGCCAGCTCCACCAACACACTTCATACCACTCAGCATAAGTGCCTTACTGTAGAGTAAAAATCACATTTTAGCCCTTCTACAGTATTTTTATACTGCCAGTCTACTGTCAAAGTCATTGGTTTCTCAGAAGTTCATAATCAAAATACTGATCATAGCATGGATGAGAAAGAGAGATGGAAGGAACAAAAAGGTCTCCTGGTGATACACATCTAGGCAATCCCTAGCTACGTGCACCACACGGCAAACAGGTCCCACCGCTTCTCCTCGTGCTGCCATCTCTCCCGTTAAATTCTGCCCGTTATCACAGTCTAACTCTGCAGTCGCTACCTGCACACTGTGCACCGCTACTTGGTGGAGCTTCCACCCCTCCGAGCACCGCTGTGGGCCACGGGGCTAACCCTGTAAGAGATGACTGAGGTTGCCCTGTGGAGGTCTCCTCCTCTCCTCCGTCTTCTCTCCCAGCTCCTCGCCCAGGGCTCTTTCTGTAATAACATCAGCAACTTTTTGTCACACGCTAGGGTATAAGCCCGGGTGAATAATAAGGAAAGAGCAGCCCAGAAAACAAGGAAGTGGCTATTTACAATAAACTCAGAAACATGGTTGCATTTTATAGGGAAAAATAAAAAAGAAAGCAGCAGGAGAGTCAGTGACGGAAGGAAGGAAAAGCGGACACAGAAGCACTTTGGGAGGTGGTGGTCGGATGCCACAGAGGCTTTAGCCGGTACCAGGTCACACCTGCACGCACTGGTCAGGTCTCTGACAACTACTGCCACAAAAAGCAGCAGCAGCAGGTTACAAACGTCTCAACAGGGACTGCTGCTCTTTTTCCATTTCATTCCCAGTGGCCAAACCAGTGTGGGACTAGAGATGAGCAATACCTTCTCACTCCGTTTACCACACTGTGTGTTAGCATCTCTTTGCGTTCCCCTCGTCTTGAGGCGCAGACGCCAGCACCTCCTAACGACAGCAGCTTTGCGTTGAGTGAAAAACTTCTCACTGCAAAGCAAAACCCAAGGAGCCATAACATTTTAAGACAGTGTGAAGCGCAAAATGCAGATATGGTTACACGAAACCTGGTTTCTGGAGAGCAGCGCTGCTGGGGAGCAGCGGGGGTGACGGGAGGGAGGGCCAGGACCTTTCCGAGCGCTTCCCAGTCACCTCCACTATTGTTCCACCAACAAAGCCCTGCTCCGGTATCACTGCTCCCGAGCTCCGGGCCGGTACCTCCTGGCCCCAGCGCCTTCCACCGACCCGTTGCGTCGGGGCTGCAGCTCCCATCTGTGGGGCTCCGCTCCCAACCCCTCGGCAGGGTTCAGGTTGCTCCGCTGGGGAGCTCTGCCGGGGCTGGGGGCACCGAGGTCACCGCTGATCGACTAGCTGGAAGGACCAGCGAGGAGAGCAGGAGGCCAGTCCTAAGGAGCGGGGTGGCTCAGGAGCCGCCACATGGCAGAAAGGGCAGGCTGAGACCCATCCTCTCGCTTCTGAGTCCTCTCCTCTCTACTCGTGACTACCTCGCGTCACTTTATCTCGCCATCTCTCCAATCCTCTGTCTCACTTCCCACATCTGAGAAATATTTTTTTTTTTATTTAAAGAAAGCTTTTGAATATTTTGGAGAAGTTGGAACAGGAGAAATATATCTTGCAAATGGTACCAACATGCGTCATTATGCAATTGCTGTAAACCAAGGTTTCTCCAGTGGAACATTCGTTTTCACATTAAAATTTGATGACACCAGCACAAGCAACTACCACAGTTATCACTGCTTTTAAGCTGCCACACTATGTGCTCCACTTACTTAGACAAACAACCACCTGCATAATCGATTGCTCAAGGCTCTAATACAGTATCTGCATCCAATCCTGCAAACTCCCAGTATTCATTCATTAGATTTTACCAACCACCTCTTTTAAACAGTTCAAATTCTTTGAATTATCATTATTTAGTAAGTGAAAATATTTAAATAATTACAAAACAGTTTGAAGAAGTAACTGAATCTTATTCAAAAACACTTTTTAAGTTTACAGGTTTGCTTTAGGAGAAACAAGTTTGCAGAAAGGCCGTTAAGCCCATCACAGAGGCATTTACACCTCCATCGTTTCAAGGCTCATGCAGAATACTCACCTGCCTCGACCAACCAAAGCGGGACCATCCGCACCAGCACTACTGCCATCCTTCACCTTGTTTCAACAGAATCCCCCAAACCAAAAAGATGCAAATGATTTTTCTTGAGAAAGGCATTTTGAGTGGGGTAGGTAGTAACACACAACTGTGGGTCAGGAACAGGAGCGTTCACTCAGCCTCCACTTGACAGGTACACAGGAGGACAAAGTTGTTTCCAGTAATGACCTAAGGAAGCTGGTTGCTAATTCTCCTTTGAAAACCACAGATTTTACATGGCATTTCAGAAGACGGCAACTCCTGAACCCCCTATCCCACAGAGCCTGCCTGAGAGCAAGGCTTCCCCCAAACCAAACACACAAGCACCCTGAATCATGGAGCAGGGAGACTAACACCTTTGGGACGATGTGAAGAAGCCCAGGAACCAAGCTTGTTTATGAAACACTGCAGTGCAAACGAGGCACAAATAAAACCCGATCACTTTCAATTGCACCTTCCCAGTCCTTCCTTCCCAGTGTCCCCGGACTTCAACAACCTGCTCTTCTGCTGCTCACCCAAGACACCCTTCTCCCTTCTCACTCACCCTACCAAGCACAGCCTACAGAAGGTGTCTCCAGAATCCTCACCACTATATTTTAATTACACTACTTTTTAAAAGATTTGTTTGCATGCAACATAATTTGTTGCACCTCTGAAGCACTTCAAAACCAAATAAGTTTTCAGGTCCCAATCTCCTTGTGTGCCATCACTTCAGCTTATACCTAACAGGGGACATCCAGAAGAGCTCAGGACTCTGGAGGTCTCCTAAGCCTTGACAACGTTGCACTGGATGGGATGGGGCAACATCGCTGGGGACACCCAGCACTCATGTTTAGGCATCCAAAAGGAGGCAGAGCTGTCCTGGGAAGAGAGTCCCGAGGCCACGTGCAGTAGACATTACCAACACACATCTAGATGAAAGGAGCTGCACTGAAGGGGACTGGAAAACACAAAGTCCAACTCCCTTGAAGAATGATTTGGGTCAAGACTATACAAGCTAAGAGACTTCCTCAGAAAATAAGTCTTAAAAAAAAAATCATATGTATTAATTATTTGACCTCTACTTTGGCAATATATCTGATCAAAGCCAACAGAGCAAGCAAGTTTATTTTCTACGGATTTGGGGTAGATTACCACACTCTACAAGTTGTGCCTCTGAGAACAGAAACCACTCTCTCATTGCAGACAACCACAGTGAACAAAACTACATAACCATGCGACCCGGGGCGTATTTATAGCCCCTGCCTTCCTTCCAGCATCTAACCTGCGAGCTGGAGCTCTTTCTGTAAGTAACACAGCGTACAGGTAAGTTCTCACACGGCATCGCAGCCCGCCCTGGCGGACGGCTCGCCGAGCTCGACGTTTGGCACCAGCGCACTTGAGGAGATGCCAAGGGCCAGACTGCCGAGGCTCCTGGGGCCAGGGCACAGCGTTTGCAACTCACACGATCTTTCCTGGCTCATCTTGCCTTTTAAATACTCCAAGAAGCAGCCTAGTGGAAAACTTAGTATTTTTAAAAAGAAGCAGGATTTTTTCAGAAGTAGGAAGTCCATCTTCATTGAGCTAAGGGGATACACACCATGAAGAACTGTGTTATAAGAGTCCACCCAAGAACAAAACCAGCTTGCTTACTTGGGGCATGACTTCTATCAACACATTTCTGCTAGTCTGGGTGCCACCTGCATTCCCAGAACACCATAACCAGTAGTACTTCAGACTGAAGCCTTGGCTATTATTAAAAACACACCTCTCATAAAGAATACAAAAATGCCATTATCAGTACATTTGCCACCGCACACACTGTATTTGAGCTCTGCACCCTTCCCGCCTGGGCAAGGAAGTGAGCGCGGGTTGCTGCCTTTGTTGAAATAAGTACAATTATTTCTCATTGTAGAGCCATTTTCCTTTGTGTCCAAATTCCCCAAAGCTCGCGAGGGAGCAGAGGTAGCGCGTTCGCCTTTAACACAGCTTAGCGCGTTAGGAATGGAAAATGTGACTGAGGTGCTGAGGTTTAAAAAGCAGCTACGGGGGATGTATGCAGCCAATTTTCTAAACATGAATCTCGTAAGGTTTTTTAGGTTGGGTTTTTTTTTTTTTTTTTTTTTCTTTGCAGGAGAATGTGGGGCTTGCAGGAGCCAGCCAGCTAAATGCAGCAGAGCATTATGGCTCAGAGGTTTCCAATTTGCAGCCAGAAATGGTTTACATTATAAAGTACTAACAGCTCCAAAAAGGTATTCAAGAGAAAGAAAGAAAAAAAAAAAAAAAAAAACGGAGCGGAGGAAAACTTGGCGTTTTGTGAGCGCCTAAAAATGGATCGTCAGGAAGCAAATTTGATCTCCCCGCCGTTAATAACGGCCTTGCCGAAAGAGGCGTCCAACAGAACCGGTTTTATGTGGTTTGGGGGGAACTAAGAATAGAGCCCGGCGGGGCTGGCCACGGCGGGGGCGCGCAGCCCCGCTCCGCTCCGCGCAGCCCCGCGCAGCCCGCGCGGG